>PVIA01000850.1:0-348127 GCA_004024845.1 Tonatia bakeri
CAACCCTGCTGAGATTTTCTTCCACAGGCCTTTAATCAAGTCATAGGAGAATTTAACTACCACTATTTCCTCATTTCCTACCCACTTACCAATTTTTGTATCACCTAACCTAACCCTGGAAAGTAATCTGACCCTTATAATGATTACAAACATATTGAGCTCTTACTATGTGGCAGGAATAATGTTTCGTATATTATGTATATTATTATATTTGATCACCATAAGAGCTAGTTTTACTTTACAGTAAGGAAACTAAGACTCAGCAAAGTTCATTAACCTGCCCAAGATCATACAGCTAGTAAGTGGTAAGGCTGAGATTCTAACTCTTCTATCTGGCTTAGAGCCCATGCTCATAACCACTGTGAAGTACAGTTTCCTACTTGGCCACTGTCCCACTCTAGGTATCTCTGTGTTCTCATGAAGCACCTCTGGCTTCTGAAGCGTCCTATGGCAACTCATGCTTGGGACTTGCCTAATATTCTTCTCAATATTTAAACTTAACCCTCACTCATTCGACACATTTATTGAATACCTCTTGTGCAAAAAAAAGGCTACTTGGAAACCAGAGCTCTCCTAAGGAAAAACAAAGCCTTCTTAGAAATAACATTTTAATGCTATTTGGAAGAAACTTCCAAATAGCATTTTAAGTTTGCTATGGAAGAAACTTAAAAAGCCCTGTGCCTTCCCCTTCTATTCTTGAGTGGTTTTGGGTCTCTATTTGGTTCAGAAATTCTTTACCCTCATTTAGACTCTCTGAGGGAGTGGTTCATTCCAGCACAGCACAGCCTCATTCTGCCCATAGCAGCCTTCCCTCTTGGCTCCACGCCCCACAAGGCTTGCACCAAGAGTGGACAGCTGTGGGGCCCACTCTGCACAGAGACATGGGTGTATGTCCCCAGGAAGGACGTGTTCTCATCCTCTAAAAAACCTAATGGCTGCATTCTTGCTTTAGTCACTTTTTTAAAAAGCTAAACTGAATGACTAAAACATTCTGTGTCCTGAAATTGGGAGTGGTTTCAAAAAGTGACCTCAACTATTAGATTCTAAAGATCTAAGCTTCCATGCCCATTTGCAGTTTTATGTTGCAAAGAAGTCTTTCCCTTTTTCTACTTTTTCCTCCTTCTAGGTGCAAACACAATGTATCTTATTTACATTCCAAGTGGCTCAAATTTCAAGTACCATTCATTAGGGACGAGCTATTCTTTCAGTGGATCCCTAAATGCATAGGTAGGTGCTTCTGTGTACATATTCAGGTACTGAGTGGGAAGAAGGCAAGACATGTCAAATTCACAGCTTGTTTTTCTTCATTCTTTGTAGTCAGACTCTTCTATCTTCTCTTTAAACACCTGTTTTTCTTTGTTTTCCAGTTGCCAGTAGTTATTACCCCAGAATCTGGAAGTAATCTCTAAATACTCCTGGGCTGATAGTACTTTTAATACCTAATTAACAATAAAAGCACCTATCATCAAGTTGTAGGGGAATCATGGACATAGGACATGGACAGATATATTTTTTGTCACCACGTGCAGAGGACACTCTATTCACTTAAGGACAGGTGGAAAGGCTACTGCCTGGCGAGACTGTTTTTCCAAAATGGTTCTTTCGTAATCACAGCAGGACGGTTATAACTTCCACCATTCGTTACTTCCCTTTTTTTAAGCCAGGTTTTCCCATGCTGATGTTCAAGGAAATGTTAATACCCTGAGAAGTGCTCAACACTCACGTTAATTTGGGGAAATGTTGGGGTTAAACTAGGCTGAGCACTGAGTAGTTCTTTTTAGCTGCAGGCTATCCAGAGCCTTTACCAGGTGAATACGCATTGTAACTGTTCTCAGAGGGGCTTCTCCAGTGTAGCATTTTCCAGTTATTTGACAATGGGGCCTCTTTTTTTTCATAGCAAGCCTAATAATAGCTCCTAGAAAGAAGTTCCAACAATCATTTGTAGTGAACACTGCAGGTCTTTGTGAAAAATCTTTGAAGGTTCTTGTCAAAAAATAAAAATAAAACATGTATTATCCAGAAGAAGTAATGCAGTTGACACCATTATCCAAGAATAAGTTGGCTGAAATTAGCTTGCTAGTTACTTGGCAAGGCCAGACAGCTTCCTCTGTCTTGACTTTGAAACCCTGCTGTGTGGGCTGGGAGATAACTGTTTCTGTCATTTATAGTCCTCACCTTTTAGGGTTATGGTGGGCGTCAAAGATGATATTTGTAAGGCTCTAGCAACAGCCATTCTCCAACGCCCCTGGCCCCATAGCAAAACACTATAAGAAGCATTGTCCATTTCAGACATTCTCTGGCTTAAAAGGAAGAAAAAGTGTTCTTCCTAATTGAACATAGTCCTGACCTAAATCTTCTGATAGCCTTTCACCTCTGAAAAATGTGAAATCAAACTTAATCAAACATGACTGCTAACTATCGGTCAGGGTGTGAATGGAATGGCAGAGAATTAAAAGAGAAAGTGCTGAGGAAAATTTCGTATTAAAATTTCCTGGGCAATTTAAAAGAGGTGTTTGATGCAGAACTCCCACAGGAGTAGTCTCATGAAGGTAGGATCACTGCACCATGGCCGTGGGCTCTGTAGAAATCTTTTCCATCGGCAGTGAAGATAAACTGTCATAGATGCCACACCCTCCCCTCCACCTCCCCCGCTCTGTAGACACAAAAACGGATAATTGAGGAGTGAGGTGGAACGGACTTTCAGTGCACCTCTGGACAAACTTTCAAGAGTAAGTTCTTTAAGATTGTATTAGTTTCAGGTGTACAACATAATGATTTGATATTTTCATACATTGAAAAATAATCAACACAACAAGTTTAGTTAACATCCATCACCATGCATAGTTACAATTTTTGGGGGGGATGAGAACTTTTAAGGTGTACTCTTAGTGTTACAGGGTGCGGCCAAGAGGGGGGACCCCAAATGGACATTTAAAATGGGGTCCAGAACTCAAGGTGTTCAGAAAATACTAGGATGTCCTACCCCACCCCCCAGGTGTGGGTGGGGGAAAGGGACAAATGGAGCAGGCCCATTGAGAGCTGTTTTGCATAGCAACAGCTCTGCAGCTAACCTCTGGGGTGTGGTTATTTAACATATCTATAACCTTTGACTGGCGACATAGATATGTTAAGTAGCTATGTCCATGCTCTGAGCCAGGGGGATGGAAGTAACTTCCCCACCAAGATGTAACTGGGAGGGGGGGGGCAGGTCCCCCGAGTTACAGCGCCTGCGTGGGAGCTTGGAGATGATTGGCTCCATGACATGGGGCCACACCTGCCCAGACCCATGATGGCGACCAGAAAAGCTAGAAAGGATAGCAGATTGAGGGCAGGTGTGGCCGAGTGTGGGAGGAGTCGGAAGTGGGGCTGCAGAGGAAGATTGGCGCGGGATTTAAAAGCCCAGGCGCGGCAGTCATAGAGGAGAGAACCACACGGACTTGGCTGAGTACAGGGCTCCTGCATCTCTGTGAAGAAAGAACCACGCGGATTTGGCAGAGCAGAGGGCTCTCGCAGCCCTGGGAGAGAGAACCACGCGGTTCTGCCAGAGTGCAGACCCCCACAGCTCTGGTAGGAGAGGACTGCGTGGCTTTGAGGTGCTTCTTTTGGTCATGCGGCCTGGGAAGCAAGAGAGACTTTGCCTGGAAGAAGGGTGAAAGAACTCTTACCAGTAGGCCATGAGACGGTGCTGCATGGCTTTGGATTAATTGGAGATCCTACCTGGACGGCGACACAGCTGATGGTGCCAAGAACCAAGATAGGCCTACCAGCCGAGCACAGATTACTGGGAATAACCAGACACTGCCTGAGACTGGACTTCTATTTCCTTTCCTGAGATACGGTACCCCAGACTGGGCAAAGGGGGAAGGAAGGACTGTGTGTGTTTGTGGGTGTTTTAAGGGACGTTGGGATTTTGGTAGAGACATTAGGTCACTACTTTAAGTTTGTATAGCACTAAATAAACGTTTCCTTTCCTTTTCACGAATCTCTGGCATTGAGAGATATCTTTCCTTTAAGGCGGCGGACAAGACGGACCCGAATCTCTTTCAGTAAGAGCATCATTGTCCCGGCCCCCCCTTGTTCTGCTCTGTGACATTAGCAACTTTCAAATATGCAATACGGTATCATTAGCTATAGTCACCATGCCGTACATTACACCCCCATGATTTGCTTATTTTATAACTGGGACTTTGTACCTTTTGACTCCCTTTATCCATTTCACCCACCCCGTGCCCAGCCCCCCACCTCCAGCAACCACCAATTTCTTCTTTGTACCCATGAGATTACTTCACCCCTTAGATTTCACATGTAAGTGAGATAATACATTAAGACTTTATTCTTTAAGCCCTGGCTGGTGTAGTTTAGTGGATTGAGCGTGGGCTGCAAACCAAAGCATCGCAGATTCGATTCCCAGTCAGGGCACATGCCTAGGTTGCAGGCCACGGCCCCCAGCAACTGTGCATTGATGTTTCTCTCTCTCTCTCTCTCTCCCCCTCCCTCCCTTCCTTCTCTAAAAATAAATAAATACAATCTTAAAAAAAAGACTTTATTCTTTAGAGCAGTTTTAGGTTTACAGAAAAATTGTTGAGAAAGTTCAAAGGGTTCCCATGCACCCTCCCCTCCCCCTGCACAGTTTCTCCTGTGATTAACATGTTGCATTAGTGTGGTATTTTTATTTTAGTTAATGAATGAATATCGGTATGTTATTATTACACAAAGTCTGGAGTTTACATTAGGGCTCACTCTTTGGTTGTACAGTTCTGACAGGTATATGGTGTCATGTGTCTACCATTACAACATCAGAGAGAATGGTCTCACCGCCCTGAAACACCCTGTTCTTCACCCATTCACCCCAGACCTCCTGGCAATCACTAATCTTTGTCCTGTCTCTATAATTTTGCCTTTACCACAATGTCATATAGTTAGCCAGATTTATTTTAATCTTCATGACAACCCTGTAGCTAGGTCAAGGGGATACAGTTAGCAAGGTGACGTGACGTATTTGAGGTCCCACAAATTGAAAGTGTCAAAGCCAGGACTAGAACCAGCCAACATCAGGGAGAGCTGCTGATGGGTGCATTTCAAAGGACACTTCTAGGAGGCCTGCCAGCCGGGGACTTTAATTTCTAAGGGTGTGTAGAAGGAGGAAGTTGTACAGCTTCCAAGGAGACTGGATGTCAGATTGATTAGATGAGACTCAGAGGTGACTTCAGAGACAATGGGCCTTGCGCCCCATAATTAAGAAGGAAGGCCAGTCCCTGCGTCTGACTCAGAGGCTTACTGAGTCATCCTGTTTGTCTTCTCTGCTGCTATTTATGGGCTTCCCAGTTGCTGATATTTGTTGGTTAAATGTTCACACAACCAGTCTTGCCTCAGGCAGTGTCATGAATGGGATGTGAATAAATAGGGTGACAGGTGTTATGGGGGAGTCATTTTAAAGGATCTCTAGTAGCTAATGCTTTTTTAAAACTCTTTATACTTAAACTGTAAGTATTCTAAAAGGAAATAAAAGCCAAGAGCCTTTCTGTAGGGAGCTGCTGAATGCTGAGACTTTCTGAGGGTGTTGGCTTGGGCAGAGGTGTAGGTCAGCATTATTGAAATTGTTGATGAGAATAGCTCAGGAAATGAGGGAATGAGACCATGAGAGAAAAAGACTGAGATGTAGTCACCAAGGCAAGGAGGTAGGTTTATCACTGGGAAGAGACAACAACAAAACCCTCATATATTAGTCTGACTCCTGGTAGTAGACGGATTTGTCATGCATGTGGAATGGCAGGAGAAAGATCAATGAAGGGACTTTTTACAAAGGTGTAGGCAGGGTTAAGGGAAACACCTTGGAGCTAGCAACAGCAGGAACTCATTACCATCCCCAGCCCTGAGAGGTGAGGGGAGGGGGCAGCTGCTAGAACCCAGAGAGAACTGTAGTTTAGCAGAAGGCTGCCTGACTCCTCTCCTTCCTCTGAGAGGGGAAAGCAGGTCCACAGCATAAGAACAGGGGAATGAATAACCCACACTCTCTTTTCTCTTGTCCTCTTATCTCCTGCTGATGACTCCCATTTCCAAACCCCCAGATAAGACAGAGACTGAGAGGACCCTGTGCAATCCATGAAGGTCAATGTCCTGGGCCACCGAGCAGGACAGACAAGGGTGGAGAGTGGATCGTGAGGGCTGTACACCAAACATCTTCAACTGCAGGGAAGAGGCCTGTTTAATGTTCGAGGGTTAGACAATGCCAGAATATTTTGTTGAAATAAGTTTTCTTTAGCTTATATTGATATAAAGATATTCATAATTAAACATGAAAATATTAATGTGATTGTATTGAGCATGCAGTTTAAACTTCCTTTGGTGCATGAAAATTCTGAAGTACCTTTATAGGAGGATGTGTCTCTCACCCAGCCTCTCCTAAAAATCACTCCTAAGAAACAAGACAAGGAGAACTTGTGTTAAAGTTGAGTGTTATGGAACCTTTAGTTAAAACCTTAAAAAGCCATTGAAAGGTTGAGATAACATAGAGAGAGCCTCAGCTGGCACCTAGATTTCATATTTTAATATTTACCCACTTTGCACCTAGATTTAGCTTAAATTTATCTATTAATTTATTCAACAAATATGCACTGTGTTCCTGCTTTCCGACTACAAAAGGGCCTGTAATAGCCCTACTTGCTGTGGTTCAGTGGATTGAGCCCGGCCTGGGAACTGAACACAGGGGCCTATAATCATGTCTCTCTTATTGAAGCCCAGTCCCTCCCTGGGCCCCCAGCAACCATGGGCAGGACTGATGATAAGTGGTGCGAAAAAGCCTCTCTGAGGAGATGACATTTGAGCAGACTCCTAAAAGAAATGGGACGAAGCCAGTCAGGAGACCTGGGTGAAGAGCAGGGGGATCATCAAGCTCAGAGGCCCGAGGTTTGCTGGAGGAACAGCACGGATGGAAGGCCAGTGGTGCTGGGGAGCGGATTGGAGGAGCAGTCGGGGCCTGTGCACCCCAGGCCTTGGAGGCCCCAGTAAGAAAGTTGGATTTTGTTCTGAGGGTGATAGGTAGCAATTAGCAGGCTCTGAGCAGGTGAGTGAGATGACTGAATCTATCTTTTTTTTAAAAAGACGGCTCTTGGTCCTATGTGGTCCTATGTGGTCCTAAGCTGGCCAAGGGATGGCTGTGGTCAGCAGAGGTGGTGAAGAGCGGTTGGCATGGACACATTTTGTGTGGATATTCACACTCTCCTTTACCGTCAGGATGATTTTGTTTCTAAACAAGGATTTTCTTTTGTGGAAGAAGCTCAGGGAAATTATACTAGTTAAAAAGAGTTCAATTACCATTGTCTAACTTATCTTGTCTCAAATTCACTGAGGATACATATTAAAAAGACAAATTTTTGAATCTCATATCCCCAGGGATTCTGATTCTACCCAGCCTAGATAGCTGCATTTTGTGATGCAGAATCTGACAATTACCAGTTAAATATTTAGCAGCACCCCCTAGTTGTGGCTATTTGAAATTGTGGACATAACTAATATATTTTGGTCAACAATGGACTATGTATAGGACAGTGGTTCAGTAAGATTATAATGAAGATGAAAAGTTTCTATCACTTACTGACATTGTGCTGCCCTACCATGTAGCACAACGCATTACTCCCCAGCGTGTGGTGGTGCTGGTGTAAACAAACCCAGTGCACTGCCAGTTATATGAAAGTACAGAACATACGTAATACTTGAAGGTGATAATAAATGACTATGTTACTGGTTTATATATTCACTATACTATGCTCTTTATCATTCCTGTAGACTATACACTTATGCTTATTAAAAGTTTATTGTAAAACAGCATGCCATGTTATGTTGACAGCAGCCTCATACATCTCGTGTTTACTGTGTCTCTTGATTGCATAATTTTTTTCTGTGCTTAATTTAATCTTTGTTGTTTTGTTCATCGTGGCCTTTATTTTTAAATTTTCTTTTTTGATTGCATTTTTTCTTTACCATTTATCCCTGTTATACCCACCCCACCACAGTTGCCACACTGTTGTCGCTCATGAAGCATGATTCCTCCAACTTGAACAGTCTTTCTCAGGTTTGCTGTTGCTATGCTAGGCCTTTTGTGGCTCTGTATAAAATATTGAAATATTTGTTCTAGTTCTGTGAAATACATCATCGGTATCTTGATAGGAATTGTGTTGAATCTATAGATTGCTTTGGGTAGATGGACATTTTAATGATGTTAATTATTCCTATCCATGAACATGGTGTGTGCTTCCATTTATTTGCGTCTTCAATTTCTTTCTTCAGTGTCTTATAATTTTCTGAGTAGAGGTTTTTTATATGCTTGGTTAGATTTATTCCTAGGCATTTCATTCTTTTTGAAGCAATTGGGATATTAATTTTGTATCCTGCTACTTTACTGAATTCATTTATCAGTTCTAGTAGTTTCTTGGTAGAATCTTTAGGGTTCTCTATGTACAGTATAATGTCAGCTGCAAATGAAGACAGTTTTACTTCTTCTTTTCCAATTGGATGCCTTTTATTTCTTCTTCTTGCCTGATTGCTATGGCTAGAATTACCAGTACTATGTTGAATAAGAGAGTGTAAAGTGAACATCCCTGTCTTATTCCTGATCTTAAGGGATAGGAGTATGTCCATTGAGTATGATGCCGGCAGTGGGTTTGTCTTATATGGCCTTAATGGTGTTTAGGTATGTTCCCTCTACTACCACTCTGCTAAGAGCTTTTATCATAAATATGTGCTGTGTTTTATCTAATGCTTTTTTTGTATCTTTTGACATTATCACATAGTTTTTATCCTTCATTTTCTTTAGGTGGTGAATCACATTTATTGATTTATGAATGTTGTGCCAACCTTGCCTTCCTAGAATAAATCCCACTTGATTGCAGTGTATGATCTATTTGATGTATTGCTGTATTCAGTTTGCTAATATTTTGTTAAGGATTTTAGCATCTATGTTCATCAGGGATATTGGCCTATAATGTTCTTTTTTTGTAGTGTCTCTTTATTGCATCATTTTCTCTGTGCTTGATTTAATCTCACATTGTTTTATTCATCATAGCCTTTAAGCACACAAAATCCACTCTTAATGATGCCAGTAAGAGGCCACGTTGAATGATTGGCCTAGAACAAAAATAAAGTGGTTAAAGACTATGAAGTTTGAAAATCAGCAATGCTTGTTTTTTGCCAGTCAGGCATGTCCCATTCCACCATAGCTATGATCTTGCCAAACAAGAACAAAGTGATGGAAGCAGTTCAAGGATCTGCTTTATTGAAGACAATGAGACTAACAGGGATTTGAGAAGGTGATTCACGGGATTCTTCTAATGACCTGGATTGAAGACCAGGCATAGTTGTGTAACCCTTTCAGCACCATGCAAAAAGTTTATTTGTCAGCCTGTTCTCTATTTCAGTGTCTTTGGTTATATTTTGCTTGTTTCTTTGTTTTGTTGACTAGGTTCCTGTTAAAGGTGAGATCATGTGGTATTTGTCTTTCAGAGAACAGGCTGACAGTGTTCAGAGGGGAGAGGGGAGGGAATTTCATGGGAAAAGGGGAAGGGTTTACAGGAACAAGTATAAAGGACACACGGACAAAAACTAGGGGTGGGTGGAAATGGGAGGGAGGTGGGGAGGGCTGGGTGGGTGGGCTGGATGGGAGTAAAAGATAGAAAATTGTACTTGAACAATAATTAAAATAAAATTATTTAAAAAATAAAGCAGAATAGAAAATTCAGAAGTAAATCACACAGATATGGTCAATTTATGTTTGATAAAAGTATCATGGCAATTTGATGGAATAAGGATAATCTTGTTTAGAACAATTTATGGAAAAAAGTGAACTTCAATCCTTACCTCATAGCATAGCCAAAATGGTGTGTGGTATGTATGTCCACATTATAGATAACTATTGAACAACAACATGTAACTGCATGTGACACCATTAATAACAAAAGTTGATACTTACAAAATTATGCCTAATAAAAGAAGCAAGACTCCAAAAAAAGAGTTTGTTTGTGATGTTGAGAAAAATGGCTGGCCCCAACTACAATGTTGAATTTACTGTTACTTCTGGGTAGTTCAAATGATTCAAGAATTGTTATTCATTACATGATGTGAGAATGAGTGGTGAGTCTTTGAATGCTGTTATGACAGCAGCTAGGGAATTTTTGGAAACTCTAGATAAGGTAACTGTAGATGAAAATTACTTGCCACAGCAAATATTCAATATAGATGAAACTTCCCTATTCTGGAAACAGATACCTGAAAGGTATTTTATCCATAAGAAGCCAAGTAAATGCCAGGTGTTAAGGCTTTTAGGAATTGGATAAACAGTCTTGCTTGGGGGCAATGTTGCAGGCTACAAGTTCAAATACTTTGTGATATGGCACAGTGAGAACACCTTGGCCTTCAAACATGATAAGAAACATACACTGCCAGTGTATTACACAAGCAATAAGAAATCATGGGTAACCCAGCTTCTTTTCCAAGATGCCCTCCTGAATTACTATGCCAATGAAATGGAGAAGTACTATTTAGAGAATAACATAATTTTTCAAGATTTTGCTTATTGTTTATAATGATCCTCAACTTGCTACCTTTATTGGTAATTTTCATTCCACCATCAAAGTGGTATCTCTGTCTCCAGACACCACCTCTTTGATCCAACAATGGATCAAGGAGTTATAGGAGCTTTTAAGGCCTACAACCTGAAGAGGACTTTTGCTCAGAGTATTGCTGCAACTGAGGAAGACACTGACGCAATTCTGGAAAGATTGCAACATCTATGACCGAATCAAGAACCTTGCTTGGGCTTGAGGTGTATGAATGGCATCTGGAAGAAGACACTCAAGAGGTTTGTCCATGACTTCAAAGGATTTGCCAAGAATGAGAAGGCTGCAAAAATCAGCAAGGCTGTGGTTGAGCTAAAAACAAATTTAGCTTGGGTATTCATAAGGAGGGCATTGAGGAGCCCTAGAGGTAGCTCCTGAGGAATTGACTAATGAGGAGTTGTTGGAACTAGAATAAGAACACATAGCTGAGGAAGAGTCAAGAGAATAGGAAACTGCAGGAAAAGAAAAAGAAGAACCTCCAAGGAAATTCACAGTGGAGAATTTAGCAGAAGCTTTTGCAGACCTCAACAAGCTCCTTAAAAAGTTTGAAAACACGGACACCCATATTGAAAAGTTTTCCTTAATAGAGAAGAATGCTCATGGTGCATTGTCTGCTTACAAGCCAATTATGATGAGAAAAGAAACAAACCAAACAAACCATCATGTACATATTTCTGAAAAGAGTGACATTAGCTCCAGAAGAACCTCAGGCAGGTTCTTCAGGAGATATTCCAGAAGAAGCCTTGCTATCACAGGAGATGACAGCTCCATCCCTGTTATTGCTCCTGAAGGCCTTCCAGTGGGACGAGATGTGGAGCTTTAAGAAGCTGACATTGATGGTCCTGACCCTGTGTAGGCCTAGGTTAATGTGTGTTTGTGTCTCAGTTTTTAACACAAAATTTTAAAAAGAAAAAAGAAAATTAAATATAGGAAACGGTTTATAGAATAAGGACTGAAGAAAATATTTTGTATAGTTGTGCAATGTATTTGTGTTTTAAATGTTATTAAAAAAGGACTCAAAAAGGTTTTTAAAAATCAAAAAGTTCATAAAGTAAAGAAGTTACAGTAAGCTAAGGGTAATTCATTATTAAACAAAGAAAAATATTTTTAGTAGCTTTAGTGTAGCCTAGGTGTACAGCGTTTATGAAATCTGAGTAGTGTACAGTAAGGCCCTCACATTCACTCACCACTCACTCATTGACTCACCCAGAGTGACTTGAAATCCTGTGTATTTCATTCATGGTAAATGCCCTATGGATGTGTACCATTTTTTATCTTTTGAAGAATTTACTGTACCTTTTTCGTTTAGATATGGTTAGATATACAAATACTTAATATTGTGTTGCAATTGCCTATAGCATTCAGTACAGCAACATGCTGTACAGGCTTGTGGCCTTGGAGCAGTAGGCTATACCATATAGCCTAGGTGTGTAGAAGTCTGTACCATCTAGGTTTGTGTAAGTGCACTCTGCGATGTTTGCACAGTGATAAAATCACCTGAGGCATTTCTCAGCATGTATCCTCGTCATTAAGTGACACATGACTGTGTATTTGTTATAGTCAAAATAACAATCTTTTGCATTTCAAATAGAGCTGGTTTTGTGGGAAAAACTGAATGGGGTGAAAAGTCTTCTTCAGTGATTATCTGGTGAGAACTCTCAGAAGTATTGAGATAAAAAGAATAATTGAAGCTTTGTAAGTAGTAATTAATTGGCTATTACAATGTCAGAGAGCAGTAATAGCTCCAATCCCACAGCCCAACTGATTATTAGGATGCTACAGGATTAGAGTCATTGCAACTGTGCAGATAATACAGAAAGATAGCGGCCTTTTCCAAAAGTCATGTAACGCCAACATTTACTTAGGCGGCAGAGTTTCCACCAGCCATGGAAATGCGGCATTACTGTCCCCGTGGCTGTGTACTTCTTTTAACCATTGCTCTAACTAGCCATGGGTCAGATGAAAGATTTACTAGTTTGTCATTGGGGTTAGCAACTGCTCCCCTATAGCTCCAACCAAGACCAGTCCACCACGCCACTGCTGTGTCTTTGCTTGCGTGTTCAGAAGTCTGTCTTCCCTGCATGTTCTAGAGAGTAGGAGAGAGGGCAGCTCAGTGTCTGAGGGTTCTGGCCCCGTGAGAAAATACTGCAAAGGGAAGTCCATATGGGACACTGTTTTCACGCTCAGATTGCCTGGAAGAAGCCTCCAGCTTCACAGTCTGTTTGTTGGTTTGCTCATCTGTTTAATGGTTGTTCTCGGAATTATCTGTGAACACTCAACCTGCATTTCCATTCCTGCCCCCATGGTTTCTCTCATTCAAGATGGGCTCATATTTGAAATAGATGATCATCTAGTATACGTGTCTTACATGAGACAGCTGAGCTGTCAGTGGAGTGACTGCTCTAAGGCTGTGTAAAGCAGTAACCATCCACTTGAAGCCCGGAGTCCTGCACCACTCATGGAGGCCCCATACGGCTGGCTCACAGGCCACTGACCTTTCTGTGACCTTCCAGCCCTCCACATCTGCGCATTCTGTCCCTCCTCCAGCCTTTCAACACCCCCTCACGTCTGTGAACAAACATACATTTAGTCTCTCTTGGTTTTTTTCTTTATGCAGATCTCCTTCTCCCTTTTCCCACGCCAACAAGCTGGCAAAATGTGAAAAATTAGGTAAATCCAAACTTAAAAGCCTCTTTATTTAAAAATAACAAACCCAAAAGAAGCCTCAGCTTTCTAACCTTTACCAACTAAATTATGTGATGTTTACTTGTGTTACGTCACCTTGATTTATTTTTGTGGGTTAAACCTCTAAGAAAAAAAAAAGGTTTATTTGTTACAATCCGAAGAACTTGAAGAAGGAAGTAGAAAACAAAAGGAAAGGTGAGACGAGAGGAAAGATCGCATAACTAATTAAGGGAACACGAAATACAAATCTGGACATGCCAACACGTATTTTTCCATTTAGAAACAAACCTAAGAAGCCAGTGGTTTGCCTTTTATTTTTAATTCAACCTGCTTGCTCTGCTTAGTGGTGCACCTGGAGTAAGTGTTAGCCTGCTCTCTAGTGGTGACTACAGGTATGCGCATGTACACATGCACAGTGTAGAGCTGAGGCTGGGATCTGTGCTTGAAAAACTCACTACTAGAAGGAATGCTTTGGCTGCTTTCCAGTAGATACAGCAGGTGGAGACACACACTGGAAAACCCGAGCTAGTCCACTTTGTTTTCATTTGGATCTTAGAAGATAGCTACGTACCCAGAGTTATTGAAATTAAGTTGGGCCATAATTTACTTGTGATGCTTTATATTTCCTGCTTGTTTTTAATTCTTAAAAAATGTTAAGATCTGGAGATTTTAAGCATATACAGCTTTTAAACCCGCTGTTTCTTACACACCACTTGTTCACATTGAATATCCACCATGTGCAGAGATTTGGGGTAAGGTGGTGGTATAAAGGTTAGTAAGACACAGATCTCATCCTTAAAACTTACCCTCTGACTGAGAGAGAAGATATATTTGATATAATTATAATACATGATACTGTTACAAACAGAGAAAAGTAAATATATATAAAATTACTATACATAGATTATGTAATTATTATTGATTTTATGATACAACTAAATATATAATATCAATATACCACATTAATAATTATATGATAATATATAGACAATAATATATGCAATTATTAATACATTAAAATCAAGTAAAATATATTAACAACCACAAATTTATTAATATGATACATTAATGAAATATATTAAAATCTTGATTTACTTTAATATTAATAGTTATATATTATATTATAATATAAATATTATATACTTATAATATAAATGCATAATTATAATAATATAGTATAACTGTATAATAGAATATATCTTATTATAGTAAATATTTTTATATTACATGAATATAATGAGTTTATATATAATACATACACATATACAATATATAAATATGTACATATATATACACTTAGAGAGAGAGAGAGACAGAAATGTAGACAGAGGGAGAGAGTACAACTGACGTGGACACAGCCGGCAGTGTCTGTGGTGTTATGGATGATATTGAGACTTTCACACGGACTACCGAGTCCTGTGGAGGAAAAGGGATGGCACAGCTACCCTCTCAAGGCGAGGGTGCCTCAGAGCGGCCTGGCCACTCTCTCAAGAGGAAAGCACCCCAATCCTTGCCTTCACAGGTTTTTTATTGGCTTTAAATTTGCACAGGAATACAGGTAAAATTCATTAATCGTTGTTAGGCAGTAAGGATCAAACAAGAGACAGCATACAAAGAACTACTAGAGCTTATTCTGAGTCAGGGTCTGTTAGCTAAAGGACTACAAAACTTTGGGAAACAAACTCATTTCCTGCTCAGATCTTTATCATTTAATTAAGAGCATTCTTAGCAAAGCAGGTTTCACAGGAGTTTATATATTCTTTCTCAGGCCTAATTACCTGGGGGAACCCGCCCTCTCCAGCACAGGGCTGCACCGCCCTCTGTCATTGTTTCAGGATTAAGTCAGGCAGAGGAGGAAAGATAGCCAAGAAATTAGGAGACTTCTCACAGACAAAATGAGGACTCAGGCTATGTCAAAGCCCAGGGGGTGAGGGGCCATCACCCCCTTTCTCCATAGCCCCCCAAGTCCTTCCCTGGGGCATCCACATGATCATGCCTGTCTTAGATTGTTCCCTCCTTGGGGAATCTTACCCATCATTGGCTAACTGATCAAGCATTGGGGCCCAGTTATGGAAAAAGGAACAGAAGCGGCACTCCTGTCAGGGAGATAAGCTTTGACTCCTTAGTGGCTTATGGTCCGAAGGTTGCTCACTCAGCTTTAGCCATGGTGGGGGGGGGGGTGTTACAGCTCCTGGATCCAGACAGGGCAGTTCCCAACATACAACTATGGGCCAAGGCCTGTGGAAGGTATGTCCACGTTTTATTTAATACAACTGTATTTTAACATAAGAGGAAAGAAAGGTTCAGAAAGATTAAATAACTTTCTCTAGTTCATATAGCTATGAAATGGCAAAATTGAAATTTGAATTCAACTTATCTGATTCTACCTGTATTTCAGTCAATTTCAGGCTTTTATTGAGAGTCTGCTATGTACCAGGTACTGTGCTATGTGCTAGAGGTGCAAAGGTGGAAGATGCTGTCACTGGCCTTGGAATTGGGATTATAGTTTTGTAGGAGACTGGCATGAGAGGAAATAATTAGACTACGTCATGATATGCAATGATGGAAGCATGCATAAACTGCCTCTCAGCAAAGTAGCAAAGGCTCTTCATTGTTCATAAGTTGTCATGCTTTCTGTCATGCAACCCTGTTACCTGGCCATGACTGAAGTAACCAGAAACCTGTAACTTGGCCAAAGCCACACTCTTTAGGCTTGACAATGACCCTGGGAAAGGCAAATATCGTGGTACTGCCCAACAGGGGCCACAGCTTACTGACCCAGCATATGATCTCTCACAGGCAGTTTCTGGTATGAGAAACTCAGAAAGCTAAAGAATGAGAGTAGAATTAGGGAGAAATAAACGTGGAGGTAACAAGAGAAAAAGGTGAAGGGATTAAGAATAAAAACAACAACTTGTTACAGAAAACAGCGTGATGATTACCAGAGGGAAAGGTGGATGGGGAAGGTGGGAGAGCTAAGAGGGGGATAACTGGTGACAGGAGACTTGCCATGGTGTGTTGAACACACTATACAGTCTCTAGATGATGCACTCCAGAACTGTACACTTGAAACCTATATAATTCTATTAATCAATCCCACCTCATTAAATTCAATAATAAATTCAAAGGATCGCTAAAAAAAAGTGGAGTTAACAGTTGAACTGATAAGAAGCAGCAGCATAAAAATCTGGAGAAAGAGAGAAAATGAATTTTGAGGATAACATAGTCACAGGAATAAGGAGCCAAAGATTCCTCTTCTCAGGGGAAAACCTGTTTTTATTGTTATTTCCTTGACATTGTTCCAAGACTTCAGAGCTGGACTGTGTAACTGCTTAGACTGGCCCATACTTCTTACTGTCTTAAGCGTCCTTAAAATCATCCACATCACCTGAGGTCAGCCAAGGCTATGATCCTGCAACAGAATCTAGGTCCTGCAACACTGAAGTGGTCCGGATGAGGCAGCAAGAAATGTGGCTGGAAGGGCGGACTTAGCAAGGCTTCACCAGGAGGTGATGCTCAAGCAGAGTTTCGAGGTACGGCTAGGAGTTTGCCAGAAAGAAAGGTGTGAAGGGTGTTCTAATAGTTCAGTGCTCATTCTAGTATTGAATATGACAAGAGGCAAATTTTAATTTTCCAGTTTCCCTTCCAATGTATGACTCCAGAAAATCTCACTTCACAAACCTGGGCTTGGAGAGAGGGGAGTGGGATAGGAGGATTTTCTCTTTCGTGAGGGCTCTAAGTCGTGAAACCTGGTGGCTTGACCATATGATACAGCTTCAAACATTAGCATTTCCTTCTAGCCTGGGATATCTATACATTTATGGGCATGCAGTATTGGGCCAGGGGAAAATATAAAAGTACAGGATGTATACAATGAATCTGCTTGTGGTGTCATCTGATTTGGGAAGAGAAAAATTTTTTATTTTTACAGTCTTAAGGTTTTGTCTTGTATGAGTCAGTATAAGCCTGCTTTTCCATGTTGGCCTAATTTTGCTTATTTTTACACTAACTTGCATAAAAGCCAGGGACTCAGATGATCCCAGCATGGAATCATACTCAAAGACACACAGATTTTCCTTGCAATGGTAATTAAAATATTATTTCTATTTAAAAATAAACCTCAATCTGGTGTAAAGTGGTAGGTAAAATTTGCATGTAATTTGTAGACTAAGTACAAGGCTTTAGAAAAATTTCTGCTCCAAGCTATGGCCTTTCACTTCATTGACTCTCTTCTTCCCTGAAGGAACTGTCAAGGAAAAGGAGAACCACTCTTTCAGGCTGTTGTCTCAGCTTCTTTACACTGTCTAAATTCTACCCATTAGAAATTCATGTAGGTTGGTTTTTTTAAAATGGTGGTGAAAACAGTTCAAAATTTACCATCTTCACCATTTTTACATGAAAATTCACTAGTTTTAAGTATATTGACTCTGTTGTGCAACAAAACTCTAGAACTTTTTCGTCTAGAAAACTGAACTCTCTATTAAACAACCGCACACTTCCTCTTCCTCCCAGTCACTGGCAAACCCCACTCTACCCTCTGTTTCTATGAATTTGACTACTTTGGCTGCCTCATGTGGGTGGAATCATATAGTATTTGTCCTTTTGTTTTTTGTATCTAGTGTATTTCACTTAGCATAATGTTGTCAAGGTTCATCCACGTTGTAGCACGTGACGGGATTTCCATCCTTTTTAAGTTTCAGTAATATTCCATCATATGTAAATACCACAGTTTGTGTGGTCATTCATCTGTCCCTGGACACTTGGGTTGCTTCCACCTCTTGGCTATTGTGAATAATGCTGTTATGCACATGAGTGTGCAAATACCTCTTCAAGATGCTGCTTTCATTTTTTTCATATATACCCAGAAGTGGGATTTCTTAATCATACAGTAACTCTATTTTTAATTTTTTGAGCAACCACCACACTGTTTTCCACAGTGGTTGCGCCGTACACAAGGGTTTCAATTTCTCCACATCTTTGCCAGCACTTGTCATTTGCTGTCTTTTGTTCCAATAGCAATCACCCTAATGGGTGTGAAATGACATGTAGGTTGATTTTAAAGTGCATATTTCACTTGAATTGGTGAAGCTATCTGGGATCTTCATGCCTTCTGGTAAAGTTTGGTTTTAGCAACCAGCTGAGATCACTCACTAAGCACATGTTATTTTTATGTGGGAGAAAGTGTCAAAGCCCCAGAAAGAGATCCTAGGTCTCCTCAAAAACTGTAAAGCATTGAATTGGGGGCTGTCTCAGAAATCTCACGTAGGACAATTCCCTCTCTCTTGTTTTGACCCTGCGGATATTTTTATTGAATGCATACAAATTTAAAAAAAATTGATTTTAGAGAGAGAGGGAGAGAGAGAGAAGTCAATTTTTTGTTCCATTTATTTATGCATTCATTGGTTGCTTCCTGTATGTGCCCTGACTAGGGATTAAACCTGCAACCTTTGTGTATCTGGACGACATTCTCACCAACTGAGCTACCTGACCAGGGCAAACATTTTCGTCAGAATTACTTCAACATTGCTGAGAACATCATCAAGAAATTACTTTCTGGAGATAGCTATTGTAAGTTAATTAAATTTTTTGATCAAATTTCTCACTGTGAAGCTAAATAATTTTCAGTATTTTTATTTTACTGAAATAATTTAGATTTAATTCAATGATTTTGTATGCATATTAAATTTTTCCCAACTTTAGCTATAGCAATTTTGAGTTTTCTTTTGTGATCATTTTTCTACCAACCCTAACTTTTCTGGGTCATTTTTTGGCAGGTATAATTTTTTACAAGAATATTTGATTTTTAAAAGTAAAAAATAAATTTTGCTGTGTGCAGTCTTATTTTGTGTTATTTTTACAAAGTATATTTTTAACTGGGTGAATTTTTGTAGTTTCGAGAATTTTGTAATTTTGAGAATTACCAGCACAATGAGATTTTTCAGTCAGTTTTTTATCAATATCAAATTTAACATGTAATTTTAGCTATTATAAGTTTGATTCTGTCTTGATCACTTCTACTATGTCATTTTTTTCTGGTGACCAGTCCAAAATATACTGGAAGTAAAAATGTCAAAGCCATAAAATCTTGTTTTTACCCAAAACTATTCTGATGTGTGTGTGTGTGTGTGTGTGTGTGTGTGTGTGTTTAAAATAGTTATTAATACATCCTCATGGAAACATTGGTTTTGTGAGTAAATCATGGGTCTATAAGTGAGAAGTTCTGGGTTTTTCCTTGTTCTGTCACCATCCTGTGTCTAATACACTAATAGTCTAGTAGTCCTCATCTAAAAATGAAGTGATTTAAATATGTGATTTCTAAATCCCCTTGAAACTCTGATAGTTTGTGATTTAAATTTTTATGCGTAAGGGCTGTTCTACTTGACCACTGTTTGCATTTATTTGACGCCCTTCTCTCCCCATTCCTACCAACCAGTGCTTCCTGACATCCAGCCTGCCTGTGTGTTCTCAGACCTGCACAAGAGCCTCTGACCGTCCCCACACACTGCTGAATTTTGTTCCTGCCAGTCTTGGCTCTTGACCTGCTCCGGAGCTCCACTATGTTTAGGTTTTCTGAGCCCATGATTGCTCTGTCTGTTTGAGGACCTGCCAACTTGGACTCCAAGCATCCTTTTTTAACTCTGATCTCCATCTGTGTAGGAGCTACAATGTCATCAGTGGCTGTCCCGAGCCTTTTCTTTCTCTTCTCTACTCCTCAGTCAGCCTTACCTCTACTAGGTCTCTTTTTTTGTTGTTGTTGGGCAAGGAACAGAATCTTGGGATTATGTGGGTGTGGTTTAGGGCAGGCCATCCTGAGGCAGCAGAGGGGTAAGGTAGGGCTCAAGGCCATCCTAGGTGGAAAAAAGAGATAGAATAGACCTCACCATTTAGATACTCTTATATCAGGATCCCATCAGGAAGCTGATGGACCATTCACTCACATTAGATTAATGTGACTATTTACAAAGGTTAGTAAAGGGGCTATTTACAAAGGTGTGGACAGTGTATAAGGAATCCATATAAAACAATGCAGTACCACTGGATTCAATTACAACTCCTGAGCTCAAGAAGACATGGGAGGGATCAGTTACTGGAATGTGGAAGGAGAGTATCATGCAGAGATGACTGCAAGGCCCTCCTGCAGGGGAGGAGCCAGAGGCATGAATTCCCCAGCTCCTTTCCCCCCTCTCTCCCTCCCTCCCTCCCTCCCTCCTATCTTGTGTCAAGGATCCCTAATTGGCAGAACCTATTGGAGTCAGAGAGTGAGGGAGCCCATTGATGAAACCCATACAGGTCAGCATCCCTAGGCCGAGACTCAGGTGAGAAGGGTGAAGAGTGGCTGCAATATAGGTCGCTCCTCTTACCTGTTCAGTTATGTCCCAGTGAAATCAGGTTAAAAGGAGCATCCAGAGAAGACTGAAAGGGAAGGGGGTCAGCATACCTGCTTCTTGGGTGAGGAATGAATCCAACCCCATGACCTTTGTTAATTCCAGCTGATGTCATTATTTAAGGCATCTCTTTCCCTGCCAGCTGCTTCCTCTGCCATGACCCTGGTCCTGCAATGTTTCTAGGTTAATGAAATCCTGGGCTGAATTGGTTACCTCACTTCGCTGGTTCCTGGGAAGCCTCTGAGGAGTTGGAGCTTTGGGCAATGCAGACTGGAAACCTTTGGATATCTGTGTAGGGTGGAGGAAGTTCTAAGAAGAGAGGCAAAGGAAGAAAAGAGAGTGTTGAAAGGGTGCCAACAGCATGCCTGGCCAAAACACAAACCTGGGCTTACATAGAGGGTGTTACTATGGGATCAGGTTTAAGAGGGCTCTCTGATGTGCTTTCTATGGAATGACGCCTTTTCCATTGCCCGAGGTACAGGGTGCAGACTGAAATGCTGTGTATTAGGGGAGGGGAGAAGTGGGTGTGCTATCCCTTCAGAGTCCTGTAGCACAGAGGTTTTTCACAGAACACCACACTTCTGCAACAGACACTATTGCAAATGGTCAACTTTTACCTTAGCTCATTTGGAGAGAGAGAGAGAAAAGGTAGAAAAAGAGAGAAGAAAGAGAGAGAGAATCTGTCTAATTCATTTGCCTGTGGATAAATTGGTTCTGGTACTCCCTTGCGATTCAACTGACACTTCTTATTTGTGGGTGGGTAGGGAGGGTGCCCCACAGACAGCAGAAGCAGAGGGGGCTGTGAGCTGAGCAAGGACTTAGAAGCAGGACTACTACAGTCATGCTCTGTTTCTTGTCAGTGATACAATATATACTTAACATGCTCTCCTGGGAATATTAAAATTCCATATAATATAAACCAATAGCAAATAATCTTTCTTGCATTGTGTTCACTGGGCAGTGCCTGAGAAGAAAGGAGGGGGCTGCTCAGGTGAGGGAACAGAGATCAGAGCTGTGTGAAGGAGAACCGCACTAACTCACAAGATGTAGCATCCACCTTGATCAGGATCACCAGTTCCGAGAATCCATCAGAAGGAAGAAACAGGGAGGTGGGAGGAGAAGAGAAAAGAGAACTATAACAGATAAAAGTAAGCTCTTCTAGAAAGAATTTTATTGCCAAGTAATTCCCTCAGGGAACAAAGTCTGAAACACACTTTCCTCCTTCCTTCTGTTGTTTTTTTCCTATTCCTTATGAATACAAAAAAATCTGTTATTTTTGTATTGAAAACAAAACATACTTCTTTTTCTTGAGTACTCTATAATTGTAGAAGAATGTGTATCATTTGCGCCCCACAATTTTGAGAGTATTTTTGAAGACAGTGACATATTCTGGCTCTTTAAGAACAAAACAATTCAATTTAAAAATCACTGACTGACAGCAATCAAAGTTCTGAAGTGATGCAGTTTGCTTCCGCGCTTGTTCGAAATGTCACAGAAAACCAACATATAGTGGGTTGTTATGGCAACTGGAACACCAGAGTTTATAACATCACTGTAATTAATGTTATCCAAATGTTATTAATCTTTCAACATCACTCACATTCTCTGAAAGGACAGCAAGCAGCTCTGGTTCTCCGAGGATTTTTCAATAGTGTAATCTGTTGCAGCTTTCTTTGCTTTTACTTTGTTTTCAAACAGGTCTTACTTTGACTTTGCCTTAATGAAGCTAGCTACTCCTTTCCTTAGTCTATTTTTGCTGCTGTTCTTTGATAAAACTTAAAACGAAATTGAAAAAAAAGGATTACAGTTAAATAACAGAACAATGTCTAAAGATGAAAAAATTTAAATGTGGAGAACCTGAGAAAAATATTAAAATCTTTGCAAACAGACATGTAGTAGTCACCCTTATTTGCATAGCACATTATGATTTTTAAAGCTGTTTTACATGTAGTTGTTAATGTAACAACCTGTGAGGACAAGTAGTATTTTTTGGGTGCTTATTATGTGACAGTTAATGTGATCTGCATAGATGAATTTTTCAGATGTCACAATAGCC
Source organism: Tonatia bakeri (assembly GCA_004024845.1). Lineage (NCBI taxonomy): Eukaryota > Metazoa > Chordata > Mammalia > Chiroptera > Phyllostomidae > Tonatia > Tonatia bakeri. The sequence goes on from PVIA01000850.1 coordinate 22,737, forward strand.
TGTAAGGTAGGTGTGGCTTAAAAATATACCTCTATGACTCAACAACAAGAACAAAAAGCCCATTTAAAAATAGGCAAAGACTCATGGACATGGACAACAGTGTAGTGATTGTGGGAGGGGAGGTGGAAATCGCAGGGATTAATGGTAATAGAAAAAATACAATAAAGAAATAAAAAATGGGCAGAGGACTTGAACTGATGTGTCTTCTTAGATGATGCTATATATAAATCATCAACAAGCATATGGAAAGGTGTTTAACATCATTAAATCATTTGAGGAATGCAAATCAAAACTACAATGAGGTATCACCTTCCACCCATTAGGATATCTGCTACAAAAACAAAAACAGAAAATAACAAGTGTTGGGGAGGGTATGGAGAAATTGGAACCTCTGAGCATAGTTGGTGGGACTGTGAAATGGTGCAGCCACTGTGGAAACTAGTATGGCACTTGCACAAAAAAATTAAAAATAGCACTAGCAAATGATCTAGCAATCCTGCTTTTGGGTATTTAGTCAAAGTAACAAAAAGCAGGGTCTGGGAGAGATATTTGCACACATGTGTGTAACACATTACTCACAATAGCCAAGAGGTGGAATTAACCCAAGAGTCTGTGGATAGAGGAATGGACAAACATACTGTTATATACATATTCAATACAATCGATGTATTCAGCCATAAAAAGGATGGAAATCCTGTCACATGCAACCACATGGGTGAATCTTGAAGACATTGTGCTAAGTGAAATAAAACAGGTACAAAAGGACAAATACTGTATGATTCCAGTTACCTGAAGTATCTAAAGTAGTCACACTCATAGAAACAGAAAGTAGAATGGTGCTTGCCAGGGACTGGGGAGAGGGGGAAGTAGGGAATTGCTTAATAGAGTTCCGTTTTACACGATGAAAAGATTCTAGAGTTGTGTTCCACAACAGTGTGAATACACTTGCCACCATTGAACTGTATGTTTAAAGATGGTTAAAGTGGTCAATTTTATGTTAGTTTTTTTTAAAAAAGTGCCTCCAAATTGATGCTCCTTCCTTTATTTTATTATTTTTTTAAGATTTTCTTTATTTATTTTTAGAGAGGGAAGGGATGGAGAAAGAGAGAGAAACATCAATGTGCGGTTGCTGGGGGCCATGGCCTGCAACCCAGGCATGTGCCCTGACTGGGAATCGAACCTGCGATGCTTTGGTTCACAGCCCGCGCTCAATCCACTGAGCTAAGCCAGCCAGGGCGATGCTCCTTCCTTTAAAAGGTGGAGCCAAATTATCTTCCCCTGAACATGGATTGGATATCATAATTTGCTTGTAATGACTATTGTGGAAGAGTGACAAGGTATGACTTCCAAGACTAGGTCATAAAAGACAGAGCTGTTTCTGCCTTACTCTTCTTTGCCTTTGTGGAGAGAAGTGGATGCTCCAGCCCCAGTCAAGGCTCCAGATGACTGCAACCCTGTTTTGTATCTTGATTACAGCCTCATGAGTGACCCTGAGCCAGAAACCTCTCAGCTAAGCTCACTCACAGAAACTGACCCACAGAAATCACTTATTGTTGTTCAAACCACTAAATTTTGGGGTAATCAAACACATATGACAATAAATAATACAATAAATATTTTCCATTAATCTGAAACAATGAAAATCTCTGGTGTGTTAGAAGGGCTCTTCGAGCTTTTTGTGTTGATTCGTGATTTTGTTGATGCATCTCCAGTCTATTCTGAACACTGGCTCTGGGTCAGCATCAGATGCATGCCTTCTGTGAATTAACTGCAACCCCAGCTTAGGAACAATACCTGGGAACTGGCTGTCCTGTAACCTGGAGGCTGCTGGATTTCTTTAAGTTCCTTTATCCTCTCTCTTCATGTGGCATCAAGAAATGTGAATGTCCATGAGGTATTCTTATTGAAAGTTCAATCACATGTAAACCAGTGAGTTTAGATATCAGAGGTCACATCCCAATATCATACTACACTCAAAGAAAGTTTTTATTCACCTTTGTGAAAAAAGTGAAAGGGCAAAATAGCAATACATCTGAGAAATTTCCAAAAGGCCAACAAGAAAGAAAAACTCAACATCATTTCAGGTAGGAAATGTGGGGGTTCATCCTAGAGTGTCATTTGAGAATAATTTTTCCTTTGTTGGACTACATAAATTTTGTTCTTCCCTCTTAAGTGTAGGAATTAAGCTATAAATTCCAGAGAGTGGGGCAACTTCGCTAACCCTGCTACTCGGGCTGCATGAGGATTGCATTGCTTCTCAGAGATGGAAAACGCCTATGGACAGCATCTTTCACTGTCTTAAAAAAGTTCTTTTTACGTGAATGAACTTGCTTTACTGCCCATATTTATGAACCCTTTGGGTAGTAAAAGGGAACTTCCCCAGATTTTAAATTTGTGAAAGGCATATTTTCAAAACATAAAGCTTTTTTTAGACATTGAATTTATTGGTTTACATTGGTTAATAAAATTTGTAGGTTTCAGGTGTACAATTCTGTAATACAGCATCTGCATATTGTGTTGTGTGTTTACTACCCCAAGTTAAGTCTCCTTCCATCACCATTTATCCGTTTACCCCTTTTACCTCCACCTACCCACTTTCCCTCCTGTAATCACCATTTTGTAGTCCGTGTCTATGAGTTTTTCTTTGTTTAATCCCTTCACCTTTTCCACCCAGCCCCCACCTCCATCCCCTCTGGCAGCTGTGTGCCTGTTCTTTGTACCTATGAATCTGTTTCTGTTTTGTTTGTGAGTTTATTCTGTTCATTAGAGTTCACATATAAGTGAAGTCATATATGGTCCATGTCTTTCTCTGGCAGACTTATTTCAATTAGCATGATGTTCTCCAGGGCCATCCATGCTGTTGCAAAAGGTAAGATTTCCTCCTCCACCCCCACTACAGCTGAGTAGTATTCCATAAAGTTTTGCAATGTTAAAAAAAAGTTGGGGGGGGGATCAAAGCTCTCAGAGTTTGTTTTATTTACCAAGTTCACATATCAGGAATGTAGCCTAAGGCTACAAACCCAGATTTTTATGCTTCTAAAGTCAACACTTTCTACATCACCAAGGAATGATCTTCATTTGGGTTGAGGAAGCTTATTCTGGGAGAGGCAAAGTAACTTGCTGTGATGCCACTTTTGGTTGGTACCCAACATTCAGATCACGAGGTTTAGGCCCATACTCTTTTGCTTGATACCTTATTGTTTTTTTTCTGTTTAGATAATGTACTTTGTAAAGCTCTTGAGATACAAATTTGAATAAGGTAATCAAGTAGAAAATATCCCAGCATTGAGGAAACATGTTCATAAGTTAGAATTGGTTTCTCAGGGTTTTAGTTGAAGATTTCAAATTTTAAGTGAGATGGTGGTTTATAAACTTTTTGCCATTAAATCATTGAACTGTTGAGAAAATAACTATTTGGAATAGCAATAATACGCAACAATGTCTCATGTTTACTTACTGTGTTACGTTTTTAGAGCACTTGCACACATGCCAGCCCATGTGGCCTCTTCGCCCTGTAGGGCTTGGTCATTCAGTATTGGTTGTGAATAACACACGGTCACATCTCCAAAGCCAGCATCGACATTCTGCAGCCGACATGTCAAAGGTGACTGGAGAGATAACTGAATGGCAAACAGAGGGTTCCACTCTAGTCCCTTGGTAGACAAACTGCAAAACAGATGGCTTATTTTGGTTTCTCTTCAACCTCCTAGTGTCCCCTCTCTCATGGGTCTTGCAGGAACCAGGGCTCTCCTGTCACCATATACCTACCCAACACTAAGCTCTTGCTCCAGGATAATTCCCCTCTTTCTCCAATTGTAGCTCTCGTTCCTCTGCTTTGTAAATAGATAATCATGCATTTCCCCCTCTCTTGCTTAGGAAAAGTTTAGTTCATTAATAGTTGATGAAGGAAACCTGCTTTTTATAGAAGATTGCCAGCTGAAAAAAAATAGAGAAACAAAGAACAAACTAGAAAATTTCCACTTGCAACTCTCAATGAAAAACTGGACACAAACTATTAAGTAAAAGGCTCTTAGGGAGTAGTATGTGTTTAAAGTGTCCGAGTAACTCCCCACAGATTGCATGTGACTTGCAAATGGAAAACCGTGCCTTTGCAGCGGCGCTCTCTGGCTATCACTGCTTCAAACTAGTGGCCAAACTGCTTGTTTTAGTAGTGGGAGACTAACACTGTGTGTCCCTGATATGATGTAATATGAGGTATACGCATCATTTGTGAGGTATTCTGGTTAGAAATATTTCACTTGACCTTAGTCAAACCTTTAGATCTATCTTAGAGTTTATAAGAAATTCAGAGGACAGAAAAAAAACCACCAGGAAGAAACAACTGGAAAAATCCAGAATGTGACTCAATCTATAAAACAACTGACTTAATTTCTTCTAAAGATCAATGTCATTAAAATAAAAAGGTTGGGAGGGAGTGCTCTAAATCAAAAGAGATTGAAAGGACATAAATTTAACCTTGATTGGGTCCTGCTTTAAAAACTACAAAATATTTTTCAGATAACTGGAGAATTTGATTGTGCCTGGGCTTAGACAATATCAGGGAATCACTATTAATTGTATTATGTGTGTGCCAGTCATCAATTCTTGCCTCAGCTCCAGCTCACCACTCAGTACTTGCTCATCCACACCTGACTGGATTCTAAGCATTTCTCCTCTGCAGTCAGCATAATGTTAAACTTTGTCAATAGAGAGCACAGGAGGGAAATTGCAGGAGAAAGCGGGATTCTCTGCCTGGTTTCAGAATGCTGTGTTTTTCTTTTGGCTCCACTTGTTCAGTTGGTCAATGGTGCATTATATCTAGGGACATCTGGTATAACATTGTCCCAGTTGTGTACCCAGAGTGCACAGTCTCTTGGTGACCTTGCACACCAGTCCAGACCCTCTGACCATCTTGATGTGAATTTCCCAACAAGGGCACTGGGTGTTCCAGACTGCATGCCTGCAGAGGTACCTGCCTTTCCCTGCACACCTGCTCTCTAGCCTGAGCTTTCAGAACCCTGAGGGTGGTTTTCTGCTTGCCTGGTGATGCTGGACCATCTCTGGTCTGGGGAATCCGGTAGACTATTCCATCATCCATTGGATACAACCAGACCTTCTCCAATGAGGTCTGAACCCTGCTGTGTTTGAACCCCTTTTCCAATTTGGTCCTTCCTTGGATATTGTCTCTCAGCTTTACTATCCTCTTTAGAGTTCTCTTTATATTTTTATAATTACTCTCCTATCATGTCTTCATAATTCTTTATATTAAACTTCTCCTTTTAAATAATCATGTAGCTTCTGTCTCCACATTGGACCCAGACAGACAGAGTCTGATAGTGGTATTATGATCATTTAGGAGAAGTTTCTTATTTCTAGGAGATTCATGCCAAAGTAAGTATTTGGGAGTGAAGGATCACATTGTTGCAGCTTACTTCAGATGGTCTGGCAATATATATGTGTGTATACTGATCTTTCTGTATACGTGTGTGTATATATGAATGAAGCAAATACAGCAAAATACAAAGTGTTAACAATTATTGAATCTACAAGAAGCGCATATGTGACTTAATAGTACTCATTTGCCCAATTTTTCTGTATGATTTAAAATTTTCAGAATTAAAAGTTGAGGGAAAATCTCGCTTTAGTGTTCTTGCTTAGTGCAAAGGAGGAGAGATTCTTTTATTATTTTATTGAGATAACACAACCCTGGTAAGAATGATTGGAAAACAGCCCAGTTTCTCTACCCTGGCTGTGCTCCATAATAGCTTGGGAAGCTTTTTAAAATGATACGTCCTCAGGACCCCCAAAATTTAGAGAATGAAAGTCTTAAAGATTTGTATTTCAAGAGGAATTAGAATTCTAAGAAGCTTACTAATTATCAGGGTGAAGGTGGGGTGCATAACTACATTATTGAAACCCAATTTGCAAATTACATTTGTTCATTGCCAAATATTCTGATGTACTTTCTTAAGGGGGCATGCCAGAATTTGAGGAAAGGGTTGTAGTCAGAAAATACTCCTCCTCAGGAAGTTGAAATGTCCCTTCAGGGAAAAGTCACAGATCCAAATGGATGCATCATTGACAGTATATGTGGATATAAATTTGAGCTGCTTACTTCTCTGTTCTGGGCAAAGTCCTAGTAGAAATATCCAGTGGTCTAGCATCAGTCAGTAGAACCTCCTCTTGCAGCAAATATGCAGAGGGAAACTTAACGCAGTATAATATCACTGATCAGGAAGGTACAAACTGACACCTGTTAGCAAATTGATACTTCTTACACCCACCTTTCATAGTTGAAAATTTTCCACTATCAAAATTACAAATATTTCAACCTTTCCCCATTCATTCATTCATTTGTTATTGTTGTGGACGCTGTTGACTCCCTGGCTAGATGCCCTTGCATCCTTTTGACCATATTCTTGCTGCTATTGGCTGATATTTGTTTCCTTCTTCAGAGGTTATCTCTTATGCTACTGGAGCTGAGAAGCAAGAATGCCTGGCAGTTACACTCCCCTGGGTGGCCAGTGACTTACTGGTGAGGGAATATAAAGCTCAGCTTCTTTGCCACTGAGTGGCTTTAGCTCTGAGCTGGAGTTATACAGTCTAGAGCCCCCTCGGAATTAGGCCGAGGCAGGAAGCTTCCTGCTGCCCTGACTCTGTGGCACTTTGGTAGTAAATCATTGCACACTTACCCTTGCTTGGGGACTGCCTTGGAAGACCCAGCCTAAGACAAATATTTTCTTTAATTTATTACAAATGCTTACTGAGTATCTGCTAAATGCCAAGCCTCATTCTAGGGCAGAGGTTATAGCAGGAAACAAAACAAATCCCATTATTAAAGGGCTTTCATTCTAGGAGGCACATGAGGGACAGACAAGCACATGACAATCCCTGGGTCTGATTGTAGTAAGTGCTGTGGTGCAATAGAAAGCAGGGCGGGGGACAGAGTGATGGTAGTGATTGTGAGGTGCTATCTGAAACAGGGGATCTGATAAAGGACCATTTGAGCAGGGATCCTGAACACAGTGAAGGACTGAGGCGTACGGATATTTGGGGATATTTGGGGAATGTTCCTTAGGTTATGTGAAAGCCCTGCAGCTGGAATGTGTTTAGAAGGTTTGAGTAATAGCTTGGAGGCCAGTATGACTACAGCAGCGTGAGGGAGGGTGAGAGTGGTGGGCTCTGACGTCTGAAAAGACAAGAGGGAGGAGCTGGTGTCAGATTCTCGTCTAGGGTCTCGTAGTTCTCTGTGATGACTTTGGCTTTTACTCTGAATCAGATAGGGACCCATTGGAGGGTTTGAGCAGAGGAATAGCGTAATGTGATTTTCATTTTAAAAGGGTACTTCTGGTTGCTATGTCCAGAACAGACTATGAGAGTCAGGGAGAAAGCAGAGAGAGAAACTAGAAGGCTTCTGGACAACAACCTGGGGAGAACTAACTGTGCATGGGGTCCAGGCAGCAGAGGCTGCAGTGCAGAGAGGAGGTCAGGTTCTAGATCTATGAGGTGAAAGAAAAAGATATTTTTTGACTCCAGGGTTTTTGTCCTGAGCAACTAGAAGAGTGGGCCATGCACCGACGTGGGGAAGATCGAGGGAAAAGCCAGTTTGTTTCCTTTGTCCCAGTGATTCAAATGCATAATTTTATTTAAAAAGATTGGCCTTCAAAAAATGATGCACATCTACAGGTAAATGCCATAACAGATTGATTTGATTACATAAATATCTCGAACTTCTGTGCGAGAAAAACATGCAAGATGAACAAAAACTTAAACAAGTATCATAAGCCTACTTGAAAAAGGATTTATATTCTTACTATATAAAGAAATCTTTTAAATCAAAGAAAAATTAGTGTATCTTCAAAAGAAAAAATGGAAAATATAGGGATAGGTAATTTATATATGTATATGGAAAAGATAAAACCTTACTTATGATAAAATAAATACAAGATAAAAATGGGATAATTTTTCACCAAAAATATTTTTAAATTGATTATACATAGTATTAGTGAAGGCTCAGAGAAATAAAATATTCAACAATTCATGATTGAGAATGCATAATATTTTTGCAGCAATAAGATAATATGTGTCAATATTCATAATTTTTTGACTCATTCACTTTCTAGGAACTGAAGGCAAAATATCTGTGATATGCCAAAAATGATGGTGTATTCAAAGAATGAAATTTTAATAGTCATAAAAACTATAATTTAAGAGATATTTTTGAAAAAGCACAATAAAATGATGTAGAGTACAGTCCATATATTCATAGAAAAAGATGTAGAAAAATAGTTAAAGTGCTAAGAGCAGTAATATGGGTTGGAGAATTATGGATTATTCTTATTTGTTTCTTTGAAATTTTCTGTTTAGCACTTTTTTTTTTTTTAATTCCAGAGAGAGGAAAGCAGGAGGGAGGGAGGGAACAGAGAGAGAGAGAGAGAGAGAGAAACACTGATTGGCTGCCTCCTGCACATGCCCCTACCAGGGACCAAACCTGCAACATAGGCACGTGCCCCCTGACTGGCAATCCTGTGACCTGAAAGGGATGGCGCTCCAATCAACTGAGCCACACCATCCAGGACCTATTTAGCACTTTTAGTTATGAGCATTTATTTTCTTTAATCAGTAAAAGCCCTTCAATAATGCTCTTAGAAAAACTTTTCCTCTACCTCTTCCTCCCTGTATTCATCTCAAATCCCTCAACTTTTCTAAGGTTAAGGGCTTGACTCTACTTTTACACTCAGTTTGTTTCTCTTACCCTGCTTCCTGTTTATTTAGAATCCTAACCTATTTCTGCTTCTTTCTGTCTTTTTTTTCTCCCAGTTTTATTGAGATACAATCAACAGGCAACATTGTATAAGTTTAAGGTACGCAGCATAATGACTTGACACACACGTGTTGTGAAATGATTACCACAATGAATTTAGTTAGCACCATTACTTCCTGTAATTGCACATTCTTTCCCTTGTAATGAGAACCCTTGGGATCAACTCTCTTAGCAACTTTCATATTACATCCTCCATACATTTATTTTATAACTGGAAGTTTATACCTTTTGACCAACCCTTACTTAATTCCTCTATCCTCCACCCCCACCTCTGGCAACCACAAAGCTGCTCTGTTTCTATGGACTGGCTCTTTTGTTTGTTTTTACCCACATATTATTCTTTCACTCAATTGTATAGAACTCCTCTACTAATGTAAACCAACTGTCTCATTTTCAACCCTTCCATACACTCTCTGGGATTCCAGGTGTGGATTGGATGATATTTCCATACTTTTTGGCCAGCTTCCATTCTAGAAGCTAAAAAGGCTGGATGCCACTTTCCCAGTCTTCCCTGAGTTCAGGGAATGGCACATGTTCCAGGTTTCATCAACCAGATGCCCCTGCACCTGACTTGGCATCGCAAGCTAGAGATGCACGGAAGCAGAGACCATAAGGAACCAGGTTTGTTGGAGCTGGTGCTGGCAGCAGTGAGTGCAGTTTCCAGAGGAGGCAGCAGTGGTTCCAGAAAAGGCAGTATCCTGGCTGTTGTCTCTGGAGGTGTCCAGGACAGTTCCAATAGATTCAGCATGTTAGGTGTTAGCAGTGTGAACAAAATAAAGTGTCCTGTAGCTGCAGCATTGGTGTCTTCCCAGGACCAATTGTGTGCAGTAAGACAGAACATTCTGGCAGCATGGTTTCCAAGTCAGGTTCTCTGGCCCTGTTGAAGATGTTATGAACAACCAATTATCATTTAATGAATTATTTTCTATATGAATCAGCCAAGAGTTGATTAATGTCCATTGCAACTAAAAACTCTGACAGACACTTGTTTCCTGCTTTTTGGTGTCACCTCAAAACCTCATCATTTGATGTCATTCCCTTTCACACTTCACCAAATGTGGAGAAGGAGTTATCTCTCTTCCACACGGAGACCACCATTTCTGTCCCTTGACCCGAGGCCCACAGCAGCAGCATCCAATCAAGCTCATCACTGCTGTTGGTTGACTTTCAGAACCACTTTTGCATCCAACCCTTCACTTTTATTCTCTAAAATTTTTCCATTCCCATTGGTAGCTCACTGCACTTTTCTCAACTTCAATGGCATTTGTTAGGAAATGGCTTTGAATGAAATGAAGAAGACACTGAGGTGGCAGGGACAGTTCTGAAGCTTGCTCTGAAATGTAATGCGTCTATCCACAAGCTATTCCTCCCCATTAGTGTTAGTGTTAAAACTCAAGCCAACGGGGCGAAAACTAGAGAAAAGATGTTAGGAAAGGGAGTTTAGAAACCCAACCACCAATAAAAAGATGGGCGGGTCAGAATTTAGTGACTGAGTTCATAATCAAGATCTAAGAGAGATGTGATAATAACGCCCAACAACACAACCATAAGGTAGCATAAGCTCATTCCATTGACTTAACAATAAGCATTTATTATTTTTTATAATAATTTTTAGCAATAAAGTCCCTTGGAATCCCTCAAATGAAACAGTGTGCTTGTTTAGAAGAAGAGACCAGGGAAAGAAGTTTCAAGAACATGCTGTCTGCGGTGAAGGAAAGAAACAAGTGGAAAAGCTGATGAAAATGAGGTGGATCCTACTGGAGTAAACAGGGAACTACCCTCCTGTTTGAAAGCACAGTCTGTGGTGCATATTTGAGGGAGGACTTTGACATCATAATGCTGTTTGCCCCTCCAGCCAGCCCCAGGCATGTTTCCTCCTCGTTCTCTGTCATGGTTCAGATCTGTTCCTGCTGAAGGGGCTCAAACTCAGAGCTGCTTCTCTTCTCCCCAACACAATGTCCCTGTCCTCCATCTTCCATAGATGACTTCCTCATCTTTACAGATTCAGATCGCATTCTCTGAACCTTTTATTTTCCTCTCTTCTCTCCCTTCTTATTATGTGTCTTAGGCATTCCCTTGCTTTATCTACCAAAATTTGTCTGGAAGGTTCATAGTTTTGGAGCTAATTTACTATTACTTTTAAAATCCTCACCAGATAATCTGTTCATTGATTTTTAGAGAGAGAGAGGGTGGGAGGTAAGAGGGGAGAGAGGGAAGAGGAGAGACAGACAGACAGACAGACAGACAGACATGGGTGTGAGAAACATTGATTGGTTGCCTCCCTTCCGAGATCCTTCCAGGGGTCAAACCATGACCTTTCGGTGTATGGGACTTGGTGTATGAAACAGTGCTCTAACCAACTAAGCCGTCTGGCCAGGGCTGGAGCTACTTTAAATTTGCCGATTTCCATCTGCTTGTCACCCATATTGAAACTCATCCTGAGTTATTTTTATTGCCTGCTTTAAGCTTTCAGTTAATATTGCTGCACCAACAATAGTTGTAGGAAGAGGCACGAAGACACACAAATGACGTGTGCTCACCGGCCTGCAGTGAGTGTGGAACTCTGCGGATGGCTCGTCGAAACACGAGAAAGACATACACAGAGACAAAGCAGTTTCTGTGGGGAAGTAAGAACGGAATGGCCACTCTCTCTAGTGGGGAGTGCCTCGTCTCCATTCCCAAGCAGATTTTTATTAAGAAAGCAGACTCAGTTTGTGGATTTACAGTCTGGCAGAAAGGATCAAAGGTGAATAGATGACTTACAAAGATGCTAACAGAACTCCTGCTGTGATTCTGGGCAGAGATTAGAGTTTTAACATATGAAAGGACTACAGGTTCCAAAGGTTTCCTGTCTGTGCCTTCAAATTCCAAGTTAATAACATCCTCCAGCAAACAGATCTCACAGGATCCTGCATATTCTATGTCCCAGGCCTGATTACCCTGGGGGTCCACCATCTCTGGTCTGGGCTGCACCCTTTAGCTATTTCTGCAGGCCTGAGGAGGGCAGGAGACAGAGGCAGCCAGGAGACTTGGATTTCTCACATCTAAGAACAAAGACTCAGGTTTTGACAAAGCAGAGGGGGCAGGGGTTAATGTTGATCACCCCTTCATTTCCACAGCCCCGTGAGTCTCTTCCCAGAGGCCTTCTCGTGATCATGCCTGTCTTAGGTTCATTCTCTTTCCTAGGGAATTGTTACCTGTCATTGGCTAACTGATCAAACATTGAAGGCTAGGCACAGAACAGGCAGCGTTCATGCCAGGGAAATAAGTTTTGTCTCCTTAGTGGCTCCTGGTCCGGAGGTCTCTCACTCAGCCTGAGTCATGGGGGGTTACATCTTCCTGAGACCAGGCAGGGCAGTCCCCAACACACAAACTGGGTTCTTTTGTCCATTTTGCTCCTCTCTTTCAGACTCTTTTCTATGCATATGCTTACATATACAGGTAACATTTTCAACTTACATTAATTTTTTATTTTAAAATTTTTTTTAAAATGAGATCATATTACACATATTTCTTTTTATTTTCTCTGAAGAATATCTCCTGGTTATCTTTCCATTATATTACATGCATACTACTTCATTCTTTCCTCAGCAGCTGCACAGTATTTTATTGTATGAATGTATATACTTTATGTTCCCAATGTCTTATTGAGGTTGCTTCTCATTTTTTGCTGTTTCAAACAATGCTGCAATAAATAACTTTGTGCATATATCTTTTTGCACCTGTGTTTTTCTGTAGGATGATTTCGCAGTAATGGAATTGCTAGTTTGAAGGATGTGCATTTTAAATGCTGACAGATTTTTTAAAAAGTTAACCCAATTTACACAGTTAGCAAATATGTATGAGAATGTGGTTCTGTTCTAAATCAACACTAGCCTTACCTGGGCTCTCAACATACCTTGGGATTCCCTATTAATCATTTTCATTGGTTCTTGATTTTACTGCCTAAATAGTGCTGCCAGGTGCTTTATATTTCTAAGACCCTGATTTTAATTCTCCCCTTCTGATCTCAGGAGCTGACCTAAACTTTTCCTCTGCTATCTTCAATGTGATCACTGTTCACCCTCTGCTTGTTGCCTCATGATCTTGATGTTTCTATTGGAGCTTCACATATCACATGTGGGTTAGGAAATGGGGGAAGGATGGTGCCAGCAGCGTCTATCCCATTTATCAGGAAAGTAAAGCCTTCTTATCAGGCCCTGGTACACTTTCCCTTCCATCTTTTAAACCATAACTGGGTCCCATGGCCATTTCTAGCTGCAAAATAAAATTGGGATATTTAGTATCTGGCACAGTGGAATGAGATTGTCATTAATATGTGTTCAAATATGGATTTATTGTGAGAGCTCAGGCATGTTGCCACCCAGAATAAAATTAAGGTTCTTTTAGTATGGAAGAGGGGAAGAATGGATATTGAGTAGTAAGCCATAATACTTTCCAACAACATATATTTTGCTCAAAACATAATTGTTGAATGCATGGCATAAGAATAGTTCAGCAATCTGCCATCATACTCTGAAATGAATGTAAATCTCTGATTTATTGATTATTCAAAGTCACAGTTTGGTTCCAAGTTACAAATGCTGGATAGTGGCCTCTAGAGTTGTATTTATGTCCTGGGGGCCACAGAATGCACCAGGGTTGAGTGGAATTTTATTCTCATTTAAATTCAAATCAATTCTGTCATCTCCGAGGGGCAGATGTTATGCATCAAACAAGGGATGGATTGTGACTTTAAACTGTAAGTAAAATTTGGTTTATAATGTGTTTACATTTATGAAGAAAAAATATTCAATGATGTCACCCAAGTGTGTTCTGGGTTAGAGTAATTTTTTTAAATGATAAAAAACATGGAGAACAGCTGGATCCTAATAGATAGGTTTCATGAAAGAGTGGTGGAGACTGCAGTGATAGGCACTGCTTCTTCACCTTTGGAATAATAGCTCTAGTGCAGTGACAGGATAAAGACAGTGGTGGCAACACAGGATGAAGTTGAAAGAAGAAAATAATCACGATAGGAGGGTGAGACCAAGGGAGAAGAGAGGTCCAATGGGGAGTGGTACAGGTAGAAAGCAGCACTCTTGGTCCCCTGGTCCTTTGCCACAACTGGAACCTGGTGGGTTGGTTTGTCCTTGTAACCTGGATAATTTCCTATGGCAGATGTACATTTGAGTATGAAAATTAAGTCATGCAGAAGAATCAAACATCAAGGAGTTGCAGAGTCTCTAACTTTAGGCAGTCATGCTCTTTGATTTCTCTTTTCCCATCTTTATTGAGGTTAAAACACATCCAGTAAAGTGCATGAAGTGCTTTAATCTGCAAGTTTGCTGAATTTTCACACATGCATATAACCTTGAGTACCCCTGCCAGGCAAAGATACAGAATGTTCCTTTGAGCACTAGAGTCACAAAGTTCAGCAGGACTGAGTTTCTCTAATGGATTTTTTTAAATTGTATTTTATTGATTATGCTATTACAGTTATCCTGATTTTTTTTCCCCTATGCCTCCCCCAACTCAGCACCCCTCACTCCCTCAAGCAATTCCCCCATCATTGTTCATGTCCTTGGGTCATGTACATAAATTCTTTGGCTACTCCATTTCCTATACTGTACTTTACATCCCCATGGCTATTCTGCAACTACCTATCTGTACTTCTTAATCGCCTTGCCTCCTCATCAACTTCCCCAAACCCTGTTCCCATCTGGCAAACATCAAAACGTTCTCCATATCTATAATTCTGTTTTGTTTTTCTTGTTTGCTTAGTTTATTTTTTAAAGATTTTATTTATTTATTTTTAGAGAGAGAGAGGGAGGGAGACAGGGAGAGAAACATCGATGTGTGGTTGCCTCTCTTGTGCTCCCTATTGGGGACCATGTGCCTTAACTGGAAATTGAACCTGCAACCTTTTTGTTTGCAGGCCGGCACACAACCACTGAGCCACACCAGCCAGGGCTGCTTAGTTATTTTTTTAGATTTGATTGTTGTCGGATATGAGTTTTTGCCATTTTATTGTTCATAGTTTGGATCTTCTCTTTCTTAAATAAGTTCCTTTAACATTTCATGTAATAATGGCTTGGTGGTGATGAACTCCTTTAGTTTTTTCTTGTCTGGGAAGCTCTTTATCTGCCCTTTGATTCTAGATGATAGCTTTGCTGGGTAGGGCAATTTTGGCTGTAGGTCCCTGCTTTTCATGACTTTGTATATTTCTTGCCAGGCCCTTCTAGCTTGTAAAGTTTCTTTTGAGAAATCAGCTGAAAGTCTCATGGGAACACCCCTGTAGGTAACTAACTGCCTTTCTGTTGCTGCTTTTAAGATTCTCTCTTATTTTTAACCTTTGACATTTGATTATGATGTGTCTTGGAGTGGG
The DNA here is from genome assembly GCA_004024845.1 of Tonatia bakeri. Lineage (NCBI taxonomy): Eukaryota > Metazoa > Chordata > Mammalia > Chiroptera > Phyllostomidae > Tonatia > Tonatia bakeri. The sequence continues at coordinate 37,928 of PVIA01000850.1, forward strand.
CCTCTTTGCAAATCCACCTTGTTTGGGGCTCTCCATGCTTCCTGGACTTGCATGTCTATTTGCTTCATCAAATTAGGCAAGTTTTCTTTCATTATTCTTTCAAATAGATTTTCAATTTCTCGCTCTTTCTCTTCTCCTTCCAGCTCCCCTATGCTTCTAATGTTGGTGCATTTGAAGTTGTCCAAGAAGCTGCTTATACTATCCTCATTTTTTTGCATTCTTTTTTCTTTTTGTTGTTCTGATTGATTGTTTTATGGTTCCTGATGTTCCCAATCATTGATTTGATTCTCCGCTTCATTCATTCTACTGTTGTTTCCCTATAGATTATTCTTTATTTCAATCAGTGTATCCTTCATTTCTGACTGGATCTTTTTTATGATGCTGAGGTCCTCACTAAGTTTCTTGGTCATCCATATAAAGTGTTTTGAATCCGCTTCTGATAGATTGCTCATTTCCATTTTATTTAGCTCTTTTTCTGGACTTTTGATCTGTTCTTTCATTTGGGCCACATTTTTCTCTTCATTTTGGTAGCCTCCCTGTGTTTGTTTCTATGTGTTACGTAGAGTTGCTTTGACTCTGTGTCTTGGTAGTGTGGCCTAATGTAGTAGGTGTCCTGTAAAGTCCAGTGGCACAGCCTCCCTATCACCCAAACTGGGTGCACCCTTTGTGTGGGCTGAGTATACCTTTGTCTTGTAGTTGAGCCTTGGTTGCTGTTGGCAGGTCAATGGGAGGGATTTACCCAGGCCAGTTAGCAACAAGGATTGGCTGTGGCCACTTACCACCAATCTCCACCCTCTGTAGAGGATCAGCTATGCAGGGGCAGAGTGGTGGTACTCTGATGTGGTTGGTGGTTGTCCACTGGGTGTGCAGTCCCTGGGGTTTTCCTGATGGTGCAGACCAGGGACAGTCCTCACCTGTGTTTTGCCCTGGGCCACACTGCCTAATCTATAAAGCAATCTAAGATAGCTGTTACTTTTGCTGGGTTTGGAGATTCCCAGGTGAAACCAATCTGCGAAAATTAGGCTGTCCTCTGCTAGTGCCAGGCCTGGGGCTCACTGAGGCCAGCTGTTGTTTGTTTGGTAGGATTTAGGAAGTTGTGAAGTATGAGCCAAGACCAGCCATTCATATGGAAAAGCAGCCTGGGTGGGCCTGTAATTTGGGTGGGGCAGAGGCTCTGGGGATCTCCAAGGCCAGGTTGATAGAATCTCAGACATGGCATCAGCTTGCCAATTCAGTGGCTCTGTGGGGGGAGGGCTCAGAAAAGGGACAATGGCCCCTGCTGGCCTTGATTCCAGACACCCCAGTTTCTCCAAGTATGGGAGAAAAAGCTACTGGTGCCTTTTAAGCTGTTATCCTGGTGTTGGAGCTCAGAGGGAGTGAGTCTTAACAGCTGAGTCTATGTGTGGGTTCTTTAAAAGGAACTGCTTTGGGCTCCAGAAGTTTCTTCCACTGAATCATACCTCACTGTTTTTTGCAGCCAGAAGTTGTAGGGACTTATCTTCCTGGCACTGGAACCCTGGGCCGGGGGGCCTGGTATGAGGCTAGGACTCTTCACTCCTAAATTTTTATTCACCATATGTGCATGAGGGACCAGTCTGTTCTGTGTCTCTACCCCTCCTACCAGTCTGGATGGATGTGGTTTATTCTTTAGTTGTCAGACTTCCATTCAACTCAATTTCTGTCAGTTCTGAGTGATGGTTGTTCTATACTTTAGTTGTAATTTTGATGTGGTTGTGTGAAGAGGCGAGCATGCCTGCCTGTGCTGCCATCTTGACTGGAAGTCAGAAATTTTTATTTTTTAATCACTGTAAGAGAATTCACAAACTCAAATCAGGGCAAGGCCATCAAAGTGAATGAGTGAAATGGATGAGGTAGACACTGCCATGATTAACTGGAAGTGATGTTGAGTTTCTAATTTTTGCTGTTATATATACTTTCAATGAACAGCTTTGTAACTCAAGTTATTTTCCCCATTTTAGGATATTTCCTTAGGGTAAATTTAAAGGGGTAGACTTACAAGATAAGAAGAAACAAGCAGAATTAATTTTAAAACTTTTAATATATACTGCCAAATTTGTTTACCAAAAAGTGACTGTGGCAGCCATGAGAACATGTCTCACAATCCTCCAAACACAGAGCATACTTGACTAAAGACCTATCCATGACCACGCTTCCATAGGCTGCTCCTAGCCAATGACCTAGCATGGTGGGTTCACGAAAGACCTGGGAGACCCATGACTCCTCTGATGGCTGCCACTGGCTGGAGGACTCCCCCACTGCCTTGCTGACCCCTTGCTGGGCTGCCAGGCACTCTAGGATGCTTACACCAGACTTCCCTCCCTTTATTGGAGGCCAGACTGCATCATGGTCTGACTGCTCTCTTTGTTAGCATTTGATAGTTTCAAAACCTCTGCTACTTTGAAAAAATGAAGAGCCTTTCTTTAATTTGTATTTTTTAATAGTGAAGTTTTACATTTTTGTCACATGGCTTTTAGCCATTTGGATTATCTTATCTATAATTGTCCTTGAGGAGTCCACGGAAACAGCACTCACTCTGAAATAGGCACTGTTGGGGAAGAGTGTTCTCTATGGGCTTTTATTCCCTATTGGTGTTGCCAGCAGTTAATCACTAGGTTTCAACAGGGAGATGCAATCAGCTGCTACAGTCACAGAGGAGTGACTGTGATGACAGTGTAAGCTCCAGGCTGAGTGACATGAAAATAACCCAGTCAGTTCTTCCTTGTGAAATGTAGAGTTAATCATGTGTTCCAGCACATGGTCCCAGGAGAGCATGTGACCTCATGCTCTCCTGGAAGCAGGAGAGGAGACTAGCATTTATAGAGTGCCTACTATGTACTAGGTACTTCCCTTCTCTCATTTAATCTTATATAATGGGTATTATTTTGAAAATTATAACTGATGAGGAAAATTAGGTTCAGAGAGTTGCCCAAGTCACATTAAAGGGCAAAAATCAGGCAGACTTAAGTTCGAAGTTCATATTCTTTCATTAAGTCAAACTTCTAAGACTCCTCTGACCCACGTGTTTTGTATCAATTGCGCAGCTTTTCTACATTCTACATTGTATTGCATAGCTATTTGCTTACTTAGATTGTAAGTTCATATCTTCAGTAAATATTCAGTCATGAGTAATGCTAATGATAACTTAGCTTGACTTTCTGGAACATGAGTCTGCCTGAAGAACCATAGCTCACTATTAAAAGTGGACACAAGTAGTTAAAAGTGGAAGTATGTAGCATTCATTTATCAGCCCTGTCTAAAGATACCTTCTAAAATGAGATTCAGCTCTGGCTGTTGTGGCTCAGTGGCTGAGTGCAGGCCTGTGAACCAAAAGGTCGCTGGTTTGATTCCCAGTCAGGGCACATCCCTGGGTTGCGGGCCAGGTTCCTGGTAGGGGGTGCATGAGAGGCAACCACGCATTGATGTTTCTCTCCCTCCTTTCCCCTCTCTCTAAAAATAAATAAATAAAATCTTTTAAAAATATTCTTTAAAAAATGATATTTAAAAACAACTCCTGGACCCCACCCCACCCCCAAAAAACAACCCAACCAACCAGGGAGCAGGAGAGCGAGACCACACCCCTGAGAATCCTCATACAAAACGTGACCTTTTTAAAGGTAAAACATCACACCGTGTAACTCCAGTGCCAGAGGATTCCTAGGATGAAGGAATCAAGTTCTTTGTGGGACCTCAATTATTTTTAGGGTTAGAAAAGAACACTTACTTGGCCTTGTCTTTTCCAGCTGTGGGCACTGAGTGCTCTGAGTTCTTAACCCTCCCTGTCCCCACCCACTCCCATCAAGCGATTAGTTAATAAGGAGAAAATATTACTGTGTTCTCAGTTTTCACACCCCTAATAAAGCCCACATTTTAAAGCATTTATGGAACTTTGCACAGAATCCAGGTTTAAAGGCAAATTAAATACATAAAAAACTAAGCCCGACAGCAAAGTTTAGTTACCTGAGAAACAACTACTAAATTTATCTCTTCAGTCAGGAGCATAAGATAAATACTTCAAAAACTCACTCTGCTTTAGCTTTCAATTTTACTTTAGCCTTTATTAAATAACACCTTTGGTAAGAAATGTAAATGTATAACGTAAAGTTATCCTCATCTGAGTGAGCTATATAGTAACTCGACTATGTAAAAAAATTTGTCTTTCTGCTGCTGTAATGAAGCTTATCTTTCTGTCAGTTTCAGCAGAGTGATTTAGGTTACAGGGCATTGCTGTTCCATTCTATCGTGAGTGCAGGTAATCAATGTCAGGGACGGTAGCAACCTCAAGACTTATGCAACCTATGTATGTCCCTTCTGTATATGAGAGTCTTCATCCAGCGACAGCTGCCCTTCACTGGGTGACAGATGGCCAGTGGAACACTTTGTTTCATCATAACCCCTCCTGAGACTTCTCTTACTTCTTCCTTTTCCCATTCACTGATGTGTTGTTGCTGAGGATAGCTGTCATCTTTCTTCTGCGTTCTCTCTGCTTTTCTCTTACCCTGCCCAATAACCTACTGAAACTATTACCTTGGGTCCAATCTCCTTACCTCTATCTTCAGTTTCTATTCATTTTCTTTGAGGCTTCCTTCCATTCCTCGTTGTTTCTTATTGTCATAGCTTCTGTAATGAAACACTCAGAATGAAGATAAAAGGTATCTGGTTTCCTTTCGAAACTGGGTGAATCTTACTTTCTCCTGTGTATAAAAAAAATTGTCTATCATTTATTGCCTTAGTGTTACTTCGTGAGCATTTAAGTCGGCGAAGAGAGATAGGTGATATGAATAGCTGTGAATCCTAGAAGCTCCTACTTCTGCTACTGGACCAGGTTCTGTTCTGAGTTATTTGATCAAATTTCTTCTCTCCAAATCATATGGGTAGCATTTTTCTCTTTGGGGATTTTCCAAAAGCAACAGCTATCATCTCAATCACTGTCATTCAAGCGGGATGAGATTTGAGGACGGTTGTTACAAGAGCTACGCCAGCTGGGCCAAGCAAATGTAGCTGGCACGCTGCACAAGCATGATGTGTGGATTGTGATCATAACACAACTTGTTTTTCCCTTTCCACTGCTTCTTTAAACTTTGTTTAGTGGGGAATAATCGTCCCCTAATCATGGTTGAAAACTACCAAACCCATGGTTTTTCTACTCACTCTGAAGCACTGGAAAACCTAGAGTTACTTTAAGTCACACTCAGACATGCTTTACAACTAGAATGCTCAGGTGCATGTTAACAAAACTCCAGCCCTGCTGATGGTTTTGCCAAGATAGACCTATTTCTTTTGGGAAGTCCTCAGTGGGTGTGGAAGGGGTATGGTGCTTTTTTCAGTTTTCCATCTCCTTCTTCCTACTAGGCCTAACTCCTTTTTCCTGGGAGTAGAAGCTCAGGAAGGGAGGGGAGACAGGAGCAAAGCAAAATTCTTACTTGGCTGGGGGTTTCGTGCCCTCTGGGCCCAGCAGGTAGTTGATTATGGCATCTTTGTGTGAGCTTGGCAGATGCTTCCTGCTGATGCTTTTCTCTCCTTTGTGGACTTTACAGAAGTGGCCCTGCGTGGTGTCTCTCTCCTCTGGCTCTCTTTAAGTAGAAGAAGCACCCCTGTTTTGGGTGATTTCTGGTGACCCTTCTCTTCAATTCTTAGACGTTATGGGCTAAGTCTCTGGTCTTTCCCTGAGATCTCTTAACTCCTTCAGGTGGCCCATCTGGACTTTTTCACCTGGAGAATCAGGCTCATCCCACTGCCTGGGACCACCTCTGAAGCAGTTGGTTAGTCAGCCCTTCTGCCCTCTGAATTTCCCTGGGAGGAAGAGGGCCAGGTGTCAGGCCCTACTCCATAGTCCACATTAGCTTTGTCAGACTCAGTCACCAGTCCTTGGCGTCACCCAGTTTAGAGAACATATTTTACAGCTTTCTGAGAGGCAGGGTATAAAACATAGGAAAATAATAACTCAATATCATGAGAAATCAGAGGAAAAAAATGAAGTGTTTCATTGAGATAATTCTTAGCAGCAACTTGACACACCAGCGAATTTCTATCTAAGCTGAGAGGCACTTTATTCAAGCAAAACTGTACATAGATCAAGTATATAAAACAGTTAAAAAGCAACCCTGCTCCAGCTGCAGTAGAAATGGGGTCCCTCCACTCTACCTGCGTGATAACTACAAGTGAGCTATGTGGGACCTCTGGGTCTATGGAAACAGTTTGGAATCGCTGTTAAACACCACTCTGTCTTCGGGCTGCTAAGAAAACCCAACAGTCATGCTCAAACATATCCAGGTGCAATAATACCTGGATGTAATGGGAGTATGGTGAGCATACCTAGAAATGGTAATATTTAAAATAAATTATAACTAATCTGTGAATTCTTGCTAAATTATACGCCATACATGTTGGTCCTTGGCCTCTTTGCTTTCAGATTCATTCATTGCTCTTTCCTGCTCCCTTTAGTTACTCAGGAAGTGAGTTCCTGCAGCCTACATTTGTCAGGTTCCTATTGGGTTTGGCCAAAGGGAGGCCATGGCAGGAGATTAAGAGTAGGCAGTAAGGGAGAAAGCAGGATCTTTCTCCTTCCCCCTCTTCTACTGCTAACCCTCTTCCCTGCTTCCACTCCTCCCTACTCCCACCCACCCCCTCCCCAGCTTAGGTGACTGCTCACCCCCAAAGCAACATGCTGCTGTACTCCTAGAAACCAGTGTGAACTATTGACTCAAGATTCCTACTTGCCAGGTTTCAACCCACAGCTCAGATTCTGCGGTTATCAGTTCTCCCTGGCACATTGTAATGTGGACTACTGGTCCCCCTTTTGGGGACACATTGTATAACTTATTATTTCCCTCTGAGCCCCAGTCTCAGTTACTGCCTCTACCTTCCAGGCTGAGATTAGGTTCCCAGGAATGTCGCCGCATTCCTGATAACTGAGTCTTGATATCTGGGTGGGAAGAGATGTAATAGCTGGCTTGATTTGCATTGGTATAATTTTATACATGTACTAATAGTCTATATGTGTATGCATACTTCTAAAGTGGAAATACATTTTTTGCTAGTAGAATGAGATTATTGTAAACAATTCAGAAACAGAATGTAAAATGTTTCCCTACCACAAGTTGTCCTTCTGATAAATAATGTTAACAGTTTATATTGGTATAATTCTCCCAAACCTTGTTTATACAAGTATAAACTTAAATGTGTATATCATATATTTGAAGATATATAATATATATTTTAAAACAGAAATCACATCATATTTTTCTGTAATCTGCTTTTCATCTTAACTTTATTATTTATTGCTGAACAAAATCCTGCCCTCATTTCAAATCTGGACTTGCTTTGGCTCAATTTCAGAGTAGTCTGTGATTTAAGCATGAAAGAATAATTCTTCCTCTCTTTTTATAGTCTTTTGAGAGGGTATGCTTGTTAAATTATTTATAGTGATAGGTTTTACAGAAATAGGTGTTTTTTATTGAGACCATCAGAGCCCTCAGTGCCTTAATGATTCTGCTGATTAAGTGGCAAACACGTGAAGGCATGCCAACCTGTCAAGTAAAAGAAAATGCTACCTCTCTCTAATGTAAATGGATTACATAAAGGCCTGCTCTCCCACCGCATCAAGTTATGGTGCTTCATGCTCTAAAGGCCAGGTGGGCATTACTTCGCACAGTTGTTGTAGAATGTTGAACTTTTAAGATGAAGAACCAAATTTTAAAACTGTCATAAATCTGAGTCTGGCTTTTAGAAGGCAAGAATGCTATTTTTAGTGTGTCTGGATTTCAGTCTTTCCCTTTGGTAGCTGGTGATGACTGCACAGTAAGAATGAAAAATGAAACTTCTGGAGAGTAGATAGCTAAGGAGATTGAAAATAACACCCAGACAGTGGAGCCTTTGGGTCACTAATTTGAATTTGGCTCAGATCAGTGATGACTACAAATTGTTCTGTCTGATGGCAGTGAGGCTTGCAGAAAATGCATTCCTCATCCTTATCTATGTTAATTATTTCTCTATGCTTGTCAGAGCCAGGTTTTCGACTGTAGTACCCTAGAGGGCAGGGACCATATCTGCATAATGTACTTTTTTCACCGTCCCTTAGATAAGTTTGATTAGATGATTTTTGATTGGGGAGATGAAGAAGTGCCCTTCCTGAAGTGAGCTGGCTGGTGTGAAATTGTGACTGTCATACATTCTTGTGAAATATGAGAGTGCTACTCCTTCTAGTTGGTTCTGGGTGGGCTTGGAAATAGTTTAGACCCACACAGTGACAAATAGCCTCCTTTTATAGTCCTGTCAGCAGGCACTGCATATCATACCCTGAAATTTAAAGGCACGTTTTTTTCTTCTTTTCTGATTTGCACACATCTATTGGCGTCTGCCTTGTCCACTGTCTACCTTGATTCACTGTCTTTCTTGATCACTTCAACACACTATGATCATAACATGTTATTATAAATTCCATTGATTTTGCCTGTTAAATATTACCTTCCACTGATATTGGTGTTTTTGTGAATGTTTCCTTTCCAACCTTTTGGAGAATTAATACCATATCTCCAGTCAAATGGGAGAAGATATTTGCAAACAACACCTTTGATAAGGGGTTAATATTCAAAATATATAAAGAACTTATACACTCAGCAACAAGAACAAAACAAACAAACAAATAATCCAATTAAAAAATGAGCAGAGTACTTGAACAGACACTTCTCCCAAGCAGATATGCAAATGGCTAACAGATATATGAAAAGATGCTCAACTTCACTAGCTATTGGGGAAATACAAATTAAAAATTACCCCTGTTCGGATGGCTGTTATCGACAAGACAAGTAATAACAAGTGTTGGAGAGCTTGGAGGAAAAGGAACCCTTATTCGCTGCTGCTGGGAATGTAAACTGGTGCAGCCACTGTGGAAAACAGTGTGGAGGTTCCTCCAAAAATTATTCACAGAGTTTCCATATGACCCAGTGATCCCTCTTCTGGATATCTACCTGAAAAATTTGAAAACATTTATCTGTAAAGATATATAGTATGTATCCTATGTTCACTGCAGCATTATTCACAGTGGCCAAGACATGGAGACAATAAAAATGCCCTTCAATAGATGACTGGATAAGGAAGATATTGTACATATTTACAATGGAATAATATTCAGCCATAAGAAAAGATGAAATACTGCCATTTGCAATAACATGGATGGATCTTGAGAACATCATTCTAAGCAAAATAAGATATAAAAAATCAAGAACCATATGATTTTACTTATGTGTGGAATATAAAATGGAAAACAACAAATGAACAAACATGACAAACAAAAACATCTCATCGAGGTAACAGAATAGTGATTACCAGAGGGAAAGGAGGGGTAGGTGAGGGGTGTAGTAAAGGGTAAAAGGGGCCAGACATGGTGATGGAAGGAGACTTAGCTTGGGGTGATGAACACACAATGTAATATACAAATATTCGTTATAGATTTGTACACTTGAAACCTATATAATTTTATTAACCAATATCACTCCAATAAATTTAATTAAAAAAAACATAAAAAGACCATATTTTGCATCTTTTTTGGGTAACCTCCCAGCTACTAGTACAATGTTTGCAATGGTAAGTGCTATTATTTGTAGATTTTACTAATAATATTATTGAAAATTGAATAAAAGTCTTCCTTAAAAGTTTGCATAGTCTTTTATACTAACCATTATTATGCAAGTTATACTTCTTTTCTGACTCTTTCTAACATCATGTTGCCAGTGTTGTGGAGGTGGTGCCCACACAGTCATGCAGGTTGTCCACTACACAACTCTAGGAGGGCTATTTGTGGCAATGGTCTCTGGCGGCTCTGAAAAATGGGGGTCAAAGAGTGACAGCACTAGTGCTCAAAAATGAAACTTAAGTTAGTAACTGCAATAGGCTACGCAGGTGAGAATCAGTCCCTAAGGTGTGAATCCTAACTCAATTGTTTTTAGACCAAAAACAAATATGATAGGGACATTTTTCAAGTAGTGTCTTCACTACTTTCACCCTGCTTTACTCATCCCAGAGGGATTTTTTTTCCTTGAAGGCTCAGTTTATTCCCATCCTCAGCACTCTAAATAGAGTATGACTTTTGTCAACTGAAATTTTGTGTTTATGTGACACAGAATCAAGAGACTCTATTTGGACAGACAGGATCAGAGAGCAGGTAGGACAAGGGAACCATAAACAATCCAGGGTTCTGATCACTGCACTTGGTGGGGAGGCTGAGAGAGTGAGTGTGAGGCCCTTGACCAGGGCAGTCTGGGGAGAGAGAGGAGTGGACAGGGTGTTTCAGGAAGTGCTTTGCTGTGTATGAATGGATTTCCTTTAATGCTTGTGGGTCAAGATAGGCTACATTCTGCTATAAAACTGCAAGCTGCAAACAAGTAAATCTCTTTGGCTTAAAACAACAAAATTTTATTTTTTGTGCAAAGTCAGGTGCAGGACCCAGGGACCCTCTTGGACAGGTGTCTGCTATGTGTTGCCTTGATCTTATGACTCTGCTGTTGTAAGAATAGCAGGGGAGAAGAGAGCATAGAGCCCTCACACTCTTCCAAGCTTTGGCCAGGAAGAACCTTTGTTCAAAGCCCATTGCCTGGCCCTGGCCCTGTGGCCTGTCTGGCTGCGGGAGGGCTGGAAAACAGTCTTCCATAAGCCTGGAGGGTGAAAAGTATAGGTCAGCTTTGCTAATATCAGCCAGTGGCTCTGCAGATGCATGCAAGGACTGGAATTGCTTTTCTTTTGGTGGCTGGATAGTATCTCTTGTAGGAGATCCCTCTCTGAGACTAGGCCACAAAGGACCTTGGAATTTACTTGGCTTACGTAGAAAAAGGCAACTGTATGTGATAAACCTTCTTTAGTAGTTTCTGAAAACACAGCAAAGTAGTTGTTATCCTGCTAAGTATTATAAGAGATTTTGAAATTTTTTCCTGCTTTTTCTGTCTCTCTTTTTCTTTTTGGTGAGAAAATACAAATGCAATTACTCCCATGACTTATTCAGAGGAAGTTTTAAATTTGGTTTTATTTCCTTGGCTTCTTTGATACCCACTTTACTGGGCATCTGAAAATGGAGAAAAGGTTATAAATTCCCTTTAGCATCATTAAAAAGAAGCCTGTCTAGAATGACATAAATGTGATGGTCATTCATGATTCCTTTGAGCTTTATGACTCTTCCAAGAAAATAAAAAGTCTATATTGTAAATCCATAGAAGAAACGAAACTGGCAAGATGTGCCTAATGTGATTTCTTAGCAAGTGTATTTCAGTAGAGGACAAAAGAATGTAGAAGTATGCACATTTTTTAAAATAGTAAGATAAATTAGGAAACAATTTTAGGCCTTGCTACAATTTTCTCAACAGGATCAACTATGTTTAATGAGATCATCCCATTATTTGTGTCTTGACAACATTTCAATAATTTCAACAGGCATCATATACCATTGACGACAACAACAACAAAACCCTGGGTGCTATAGATGAGGGAGAAGGCACGACTGAGTACTTCGGTATGCAATTATGTTTTCTGCATAATTAGTCATAAATTGAACATCCAAACATAGATGCACATGTTAATTAATCATGACTCATTTAAAAGCACTTGGGTTGTGACACCTTGTTCTTCGTTTCCTGCAAATCAAATTACCGAAGTTTTCATTTGATTTCAAAATAATTTTCCCTACATTATTTTTTTAAATTTCAGCTGAGATGTAAGGTTGATTACAACATAAATAGCTAATGCAATAAGGTAAATACCAGTGAGGGGAGGGGAGGGAGGGATGATATCTGAAGGTATAAAATTGCAGAGGGTTAGAAGAACTTACCGTGAAACTGGACGAAGTTGAGGACAGGGCTCAAAGGGTTAAGGAATGGAAGCTGTACAGTGTTTTTAATTGGCTTACATTGTCCAGGAAAGATACCACACTAAGAGAGATTATGTGGATGAAGAAAGTCTAATGATTAAGTATTAAGGATCTGAAGATTACTGTCTTTTGAAACTTGTTCAGATGAAACAGTCATTAACTGATGGATGTTTCTAGCAGACTTAGATCATGTGGATTGCAGACTGTCTCTTTTCTAGCAATAGACATTTGTTGTTTGAGGAAAGTTAAGGCATATTGTGTGGACACATGTGCTGTCCAAATCATTACCTTTTCACAAACATTAAGTGATGACACTTTGATAACTATGTCTATAGGAGGGGCTTTTAACTGTTGGCAAGTACTTTTCCAGTGTGATCAGTCATGAAAGCTGGGTGATTTATACTTACTCAGCTTCTCTGTGTATAGACTCCAGGCCAGTGCTTTTAAACCATTTCAGTTAAGTATCCTTAATCTTGTGGCCATTGAATTGATATCTCTGGAAGTCTGGAGCCATATTCCAACATCACCACTCATAAAATTTTTAAAAATCCTTACTTTTTTAATGTTAGAAATTCACATGAATTTTTTATTCTACAATATATCCATGTCTGTTTTAACATAAAAATAACATTTTAAATCATAAATTTTGTCATAATAGTGTTTTCTACATAACTCAGTGGTTAATGAGTGAGATTCTTTTCCACTGAGACTCTTCACTGGGGAGAAATCGGATGAGCAGTGGAGATCTGGCACAGCAGGTCAGTTTTGGTGTCCAGGCAATTTCTCTTAATATTTTAAGAACCCATATTCTGAAATATCAGGATATAAATATCTATAGACATTTCAGAGTTTTATGAGCTATTTCAATGCTGCCTGAGAGGAAATTCAGGGCACGTTCATGCAACTGTTGGTGAAATCTCACTAATTATATCTTTTCACTGGGAGCTGGTCAAGTCACGGCTGTGGTGCGGCCAGCCAAAAGCAGCTGACCCATTTTCACCACCTCGGTGAACACAGTGAGCAAACGGAGCTGGACGCTGTGGGGTGAGGCACTCTTGGCAAACAGTGTCTACTGTTACAGTCAGACTGTCTACGGTTTTGATGCATTTGACTGCTCCCACAGTCCTGCTGGTCACGGATTTGATGCTGTTTGTATGTGAGCCTGTGTTCCTACCCCCACCACAGTCTACAGCAGGTTTGGTTCAAAAAGATCACATAATCTAGTTGGAAGTTTCTTTGCCAGGTTGAATTATAGGTGCACCATTAAGCACTTTGAAAATCAGTACAGGACTTCTTTACTATAAATATAAGGAATAAAAAACAATTGCAGGACTAACTCCCTTTACCTCTCTGCTCTTTTTGAACTTTAAGGTAAAAACAACTGAGTTACCTTCAACCCCTTGGACAGTTATCTAAATGTGTGTATGGATCACGTGAAAATGTGTAAAACAATGGATGTCTGTGACAGAGGTATTTTTTCTAAATGTCTCCCTTTTCTCCAGGCTCGTTCAGTCATTTCTTTCAGATTTTTTTTCAACTACAGTTCCATTCAATATTATTTTGTATTGATTTCAGACATACAGCATCGTGTTTAGATAATCATATACTTCACAAAGTGTTCCCCCCAATTCCAGTATCCACCTGGCACCATACAGAGTTATTACAATATCGTTATGTTCCCTATGCTGCACTTTACATCCTGGTGACTATTTTGTGACTACCAATCTGTACTTCTTAATTCCTTTGCCTTTTTCATCCAGGCCCCCACCCTCCTTCCTTCAGTCTGTTCTATGAGTCTGTTTCAGTTCCGCATTTCTGTAGAGCAGTGTTCTCCACTGCGTTCTCTCCTCTTTGGAGCTTAACTGGAACAAGGTCAGCGTGCCCATCTCTGCTCTGGCTCAGAAGAATCTTCCCAAATGATTCTTTATTGTTCTGCTGCCATCTAGGTCAGGGAGCAAGTTTTCCCTTCTCATCCTCAGACACACCCTGGGTGTCCAAGTCTCCCACCTTTAATTCTGGAGGAATAAAAACACCCAGGACTCTCACATGATTATCCTTGAATTCAGAAAGCCCTTTTTATCTACTTCACTTTGAGGACTTCAGGGAGTTCTCCTTTTCCAATTTAAATTTATCTTTTGCCCACTGTTCTCCCTCCCCTCTTCTTCTGTCTAGTCTTTAAATGGAAAGGATTTATGCATAGGTTTCTTTCAGTCCCCCTCTCAGGCTAGCACCTTCTTTGAGTATTGTTTCTCCTTCTGTTTCTGCTAGAAGGAAGAAAAAAAAATGGCCTTGAGCATTGCCGAGAAAGCAGAGGGTAATAGAACCTACCCACAGATTTAGATTTCGAGATAAAAATCTGCCACAGTGCAGATTTTCCTGCCAGTTTTAAAGTGACTTTGAAACTGACTTTGAAGGAAGACGTCAGCAACTCTCTGTCTGAAAATGCTCTCCATGATCTCACCGTGATGTCATCCTTTTCTCGATCTGCAGCATCTCTCAGTTTCCTGGGACTGGGCTGAACAAAGTTTGGAAACATCTGGAGGAGGTCTTTAGGGCTTCTTGATTTTTCCTTGGGGATAGAGCAAACACTGCTCTTTCTTGCCTTCAGTTAGTTTCTGTGGCTGGTCCTTCTGCTACTGCGTACCAGTTTCGTGGGACTACATGTGAAAATATAGGCTACATCTCTTCTCTGGATAGAGGTCCTATATTAGCAAGGGGCTTTTAAAATTGCTATTGGGGAAGGAAATACTTCAGTAGAAGAATGACAGGGAGGAGGGATTCTGAAAGCAGAGTCAGTCGAAGAGTACTTGTCTGAGAAGTACTGGGCCTGAGGGGCTCAAGTCCAGCCCACCCTCTGGGAGATGCTACATCGCCCTGAAGAGGGGCATTTACTTTTTATTTTTTTCTTGAAATTCTTCTGCCCAGAGAAGTAGTTTTTATTTTATTTATTTTATTTTTATTTTTGCACTTTGTACAAAGGCGCTATATATACTAGCAGTGACCCTAAGCACTGCAGGATTAAGTTTTGCTATACATTTTGAGGTCAATGTTATGACTTAGGTCCTCCCTTGGAGTCCAGAATGAATTGACTTGACAAATAATGAAAGACCATGGATGCTACATATCAACTAGGTTGAATTTGACCACAGTTTCTACTGAAACAAGAACAGAGTGTAAGTCATTTTCAGATAACTCTGCCATATATAAGGAAATGAAAGACATCAGAAGATTGTATACCAGAGACCGAGAGATATCTCCAGACCCTCAGCCTGGAATGGCATCCTCAATTCTGACTGATGTCACTATCACCAAAGAATAGTTGCCATGCCAGCTGAAGCTCCTGGGCTATGAACTAAAGGTTTAGTTGTCTCTGGGTCTTGTTACTCCATTCAGGTTCCTGGGTATGGGCTGATCTTATACAAGACTCTCATTACAACTCATCAGCTAAGATCTCATCAACCACAAAAGAAAAATTACCAAATGATTTGAAAGAAAGATTATTTCAAAGTTTGGAAAGAGAGAAATCATTTAATATCTCACTGAGCTTAAATGGTCAGGTCTTTGAAATCAGCATATTAACATGATGATGATGATAAATCTTTTCTTCTAAAAATGCCTTTTTGGCACAAACTGAGCGACCACTTCACGAACAATTGGGCAGCCAAATAATTGGAAATATTTCAGAAGAGCAAATGAAGCAAAAGAGATCATGGAAAGCTGGAAATATATGGATTCAATTTTGAGCCTAAATGAACATGCAGCGCCATATACAAAATAATCATTGAGATGTGAAAATGGATGTGGATCCCTTTGATTTGAATCAACAGGGTGTGAAGGGCTCTTATTATTAAAGGAAAACCTTGATGCCACCTCGTCTTTGTCTGGACCCACACATCCAAGGTCCTAGTTTTAGAGACACAAAAACCCATTTCTAAGCCGCATCCACTCCGGAGGCCTGAACCAGTACCCTTTGGCTGACTAACTTAGAAGGCCTCCTCCCTACCATTCCTTTCCTGAAAAATTTTACTCCCCATTAGCAAGTTTAAAAGCCCCCTGCCAACACAGAGAAGAGAGGCGGCCTACATTTTCACACTACTTCATAATATGAATAGATGCATGTGGAGAAGCAGAGATCAGACAGGGTCAGAGAGTGCTGTCTAGCTTCCGATCTGCTCTTCTGCCTTTGGGTGTCATGAAATACCTCTGTAGCCTTTTAAAAAATATTTTCTCTTACTTATCCGTGAGCTTCTCAACTTAGGAATGCTAGTTCAGATACTTGCACACAGAGAGTCCTTCTTAAATATAATATGATAAACAGAATTTGTCTTTTTATTACTGTGGGCATTGCTTTCACAGATAGTAAATGTGCACGCTGTGCAAAGGACTGTCCAGACATTGGGAAAATGGTGGTGAAGAAGGTGAGTAAGATCCTGGCCTTTATATATCGTCCGGTCCAGTGCAGTTACTCTCAAACTCTAATGTAATTAGAACCTAAGGTTTATTAAGCTATGTGAGACTCTCTTATTTACCCCTGTATCAAATAATTCCATTCTTTGGTGCTTTTAAAAAATATTTGATCTCTATAATGTATGTTTTCCTTGTTTGTATCTGTTAGTTTTGTTTTGTTTTTATGTTATTTTATTGTGGGCATAGATATGAGGCATTCAACATTGTTAGGATTGTATGTAAAATAAGAGGAAATAGTTCATAGATGTGGGTCTAAAAATTTCATTTTTCTGGGGACATCACAAAGTATACCGCCTTTAAAGAAGTCACAATAAGAGGTTATGAACTTATTCCAAAACATTTGGAAGGCATGTATCACCGAGAAGTTTTAAGCAGGCTAGTACCATACCTAATGAACAGGAAATCGAATTCTTATTCAGCAAATATTCATTTTCTTCCTTCTCCCAGTTGGGGTGAAGTATACTTCTCTACTTTGCTGACTCTGGGTTTGTCAGTGTGATTTGCTTTGGTGAATGAAATTTGAGCAGATGTAATGCAAGCAGAGGCTTTGCATGCGCATATAAGTCTTGTCTTCTTACACTCTTGTGATTGTGCAGAAAAGACCATGCCCCAGATGTTTACTGGTCCTTCATCCTGGACTCCAGATTGAAACATGTGCAACAGACACAAACTTGATTTGAAGCCTGGAGCCAAGCCTCCTAAATCTCAACCTGGAGCACAAACACCCCAGGTGATCTACAACCCTCAAGTGAGAAAAATACATGCTTGCTGCCATAACCATTGAGTTGTAGATAGTTGATTACAGATTATTGCAGTTATGGATGTCTACTATACTGTAAATTCAGAGGGGCAAATAATAGATTATTGTGGTAGACAGAATAATGCCGCCCCAAAGATGCCTATGTCTTAATGCCCAGAAACTTACAAACATGCTACTTTACAGAGCAGAAAGAGGCTTTGTGTATGTGATTAATTTAAGGATCTTGAGATGGGGAGGTTATCCTGGCAAGCAATGAAGGCAGGCTCCAGATGCTATAAAAGGAGAAATTTTAGAGAGAAAGCAGCATTGATGACACCTAGATTTTCATTCTGTATGATCTATTTTGGATTTCTGACCTCTAGAACATAAGATGATAAATTTGTTTAAGCCACTGTTGTGGTAATTTGTTACAGCAGCAACAGGAAACTATACAAATATATTAAGAGTAAATGAAAAAATTACCTTTTCTCTTACTGTTAAAGGAAAATATTTCTACTGAAAACTTAGAATAATACACTATAAGATTATCCTACTAATGTGTTTAAGAATTATCATTTTCTTAAGTCAGTCCCCACAGGGCACTTCCATTAACTTTTCATTGGATATGATTAAAGAATTCAGATGGTGATATTATTTTTAAAGTAGATTGTTGTCCTATTATGGGAGAATGAATATGTAATACACAGTAAACACTTAAAAAATTGTTTTTACTTCATGTGGGGATGTTGGGGCAAAACTTGTCCAAATTAATAAAATGTTAAAATTATACAGCATTTTATAAGGATTATAAATTTGTTACTTTCAGTTAGTACAAGTAACTAAAATTACATTAATCTAGAGGTAGTAGAGGTCCCTACTTCTTTTTTTAAAGAATATTTTATTGACTATGCTATTATAGTTGTCCCATTTTTTCCTCCATCCTGCACCACTCCCCCCCAAGCATTTGCCCGTCTTAGTTCATGTCTATGGGCTGTACATATAAGTTCTTTGACTTCTACATTTCCTATACTATTCTTAACTTCCCCCTGTCTATTTTGTATCTATCATTTATGCTTCTTATTTCCTGTACATTTTCCCCCATTCTCTTCCCTCGCCTCCCTGTTGATAACCCTCTATGTGATCTCTAATTCTGTGAATCTGTTCCTATTTTAGCTGTTTGCTTAATTTGTTTTTATTTTTTAGGTTCAGTTGTTGATAGTTGTGAGTTTGCTCTCATTTTACTATTTGTATTTTTAAAATATATTTTATTGATTATGCTATTGCAGTTGTCCCATTTTACTCCTTTATTCCCCTCCGCCCTGCATACCCCCTCCCACACACATTCCCCCACTTTAGTTCATGTCCATGGGTGGTACATATAAGTTCTTTGGGTTCTACATTTCCTATACTATTCTTAACCCCCCCCCCTATTTTCTACTTACTATTTACCATATACTAGTTATTCCCTGTACCTTTTTCTCCATTCCCTGTCTCCCCTTCCCCATTGATAAAACTCCACTCGATCTCCATTTCTGTGATTCTGTTCCTGTTCTAGTTGTTTGCTTAGTTTGTTTTTTTTTTAGGTTGGTAGTTGATAGTTGATGTTTTTTGTCATTTTACTGTTCATATTTTTAATCATCTTCTTTTTCTAAGATAAGTCTCTTTAACATTTCATATAATAAGGGCTTGATGATGATGAACTCCTTTAACTTGACCTTATCTGGGAAGCACTTTATCTGCCTTTCCATTCTAAATGACAGCTTTGTTGGATATAGTAATCTTAGATGTGGGTCCTTGCCTTTCATGACTTTGAATACTTTTTTCTAGCCCCTTCTTGCTTGCAAGGTTTCTTTTGAGAAATCAGCTCATAGTCTTATGAAAACTCCTTTGCGGGTAACTGTCTCTCTCTCTCTTTTTTTGTTGTTGTTGCTTTTAAGATTCTTTCCTTCTCTTTAAACTGGGTAATGTAATTATGATGTGCCTTGGTGTGTGCTTACTTGGATCCAACTTCTTTGGGACTCTCTGAGCTTCCTGAACTTCCTGGAAGTCTATTTCCTTTGCCAGATTGGGGAAGTCTCCTTCATTATTTTTTCAAATAGGTTTTCAATTTCTTAGTCTTCTGCTTCTCCTTCTGGTATCCCTATGATTCAGATGTTGGAATGTTTAAAGTTGTCATGGAAGTTCCTAAGCCTTTCCTCATTTTTTTTTTTTTTTTTGAATTCTTGTTTCTTCATTATGTTCTGGCTGAATGTTTATTTATTTCTTCCTTCTGCTCCACATCATGGATTTGATTTCCTTCTTTTCACTGTTGGTTCCCTGTATATTTTCCTTTGTTTCACTTTGCACAACCTTCACTTTTTCTTTTATTTTGCGACCATACTCAACCAGTTCTGTGAGCATCCTAATTACCAGTGTTTTGAACTGTGCATCTGATAGGTTGGCTATCTCTTCATCACTTAGTTCTATTTTTGGAGTTTTGATCTGTTCTTTTATCTGGGCCATATTTTTTTTTTGTCTTGGAGCACTTGCTATGTTATAAGGGGCACAGCCTTTGGTGTTTGCCAGGGTTGGGCAACCCACTTTGCTGCATTGTGTCACTGTATGTGGGGCAGGGGTCAGAGAGGGAACAATGCCACTTGCTTAGCTCTAGGCCAGCTTTCAGTCACTTCCCCCACTACCCACAAGCAAATTGGACTCTTCTGACACTGATTCCCAGGTGGGTGGGTTTGTGTACATTCTAGGACCCTGTGGGTCTCTCCAACAAACTCTCCTATGAGACTGGGAGATTTTTCTACCACCACAATCACACAGGTTTTTTCAGAGGTTTGGGGGCTTTATTTCCCTCTGGTAGAACTCTGAGTTTCAACGTCTGTCTCACTGCCCAGTTGTTCCTCCTGGTTTATTTGCATGCTAATTGTAGGACTGCCCAGTCCTCCAGCTGCCACCTTGCCAGGCATCCTCTCTGCCTAGCTGCCCATCTATGCCCCTCCTACCAGTCTGAATGAATGTTTCTTCTTTAACTCCTTGTTTGTCAGACTTCCATACAGTTCAACTTTCTGGCAGTTCTGTTTTTTTTGTTTTTTACTTTTGTTGTTGTCCTTTTGGTTGTGTGAGGAGGCAAAGTGTATCTAACCTATGCCTCTATCTTGGCTGAAAGTCTGAGGTTCCTATCTCTTGATGCTTAAAAAATATACCTGCTTATACCCTATACAGAAATTTGTGTTTGGAAAACACAAAAGGGGTTTGGAGTTAAGGAATCTGTGTTTCAAAAGAATCTTTTAAAAACTACTATATATAATTATGCAAATATTCATTAAACTATGAGGTAGTTTCTCATCTTTGGGAGATTATATACTCTTACTTAGATTTAACAATTATTACCATTTTGCTATATTCACTTTATGTGTTTTAAAAAATTTTTATCATGAAAAACTTCAAACATTAAAGTATAGCACAGTGGACCTTTTGTCACATTGGTGAGTTTCAGCCATCACCAACTCATACCACGATTGTTCCACCAATATTATCTCCCACTCTCCCTACCCCCACTGGTTGATTTAAAAGAAAATCTCAGATATATATATATTTTTAAACAATTATTTCAGTCTATATCATACAATGATAGAGGAGTTTCTTTTTTAACAATGTAACCACAATGAAAGCATCACACTTCATGAAACTAACAATTTTAAATATGTTCACAGAACCAGTTCAGATTATGTACAATTTGCATTTTTAATAAATTCCACAGATTTCCTACTCATGCATGGTTGAGAATTGCTGCTATTTTATGTGATATTTTGGAGGTATAAGGGAAGGTTTTGGAGACTATAGATCATAGGTGGCAAATACAAGGCTGATCCAGTCCTCTACCTCGTTTTATCTGACCTGGACCTTGTTTCTACCCAGTGGCAGTGCCAAGCTCCTTGCCCCTAGTTAAGGACTAGTTATACTTACACAGTCCTAAAATTACATTCGGCCCTTTGAAGGCAACCGCGAGGCTGATGTGGCCTCCAGTGAAAATGAGTTTGACACCCCTGCTGTAGATGCTCAAACTTAGTTTGTTCTTTGAAGTGTTTCACATGTGCATATTGAATGTTTGCTGATATTTAATTATTAAGTGCTTACCAGATATTACAGGGGGCTAGAAGACAGGTGAGAGAAATGGTCTCTGATCTCCAGGAGATTATAAGCTGGCACAAAGCAAGGGGAATTGACTAGGAAGAGAACATAGTTTGAGACTGGAGATGACCGTGGGTGCACTTCAGGTGGGGACCGTGAGGCAGAGCATATAGTTTTGCCAGAGGCAAAGCGTGGCACCCTGCATAGGTAAATTCAGCCTGTAGGATTCAGAGACCAGTCAGAGATAGTCAGTGGGTTAGGAATTCAGGCTGCGAAGAGGCAGTATGAAAAATGCCAATGGAGAGACTAGAATAGAGATAAAGTGGGTATATACATTACACATTTTAGATATATATCTACTACCAAGCCAGGAAGTGATCTCAGATTGGGCTGGAAGTGGGATTCTTGACTGGAAAGAAACTACTGTAGGTATATCTTCTGTTGATGAAGTATTTCTGACCTGCTATTTGGTTGCTTCTGTTCCTTAGGAGGAACACAGAAGGAAGCTATGGTCAAGATTGCCTGCTTTGTCTGTTCTCCTTCAGGCTCCACTCCTCATTGTGCCAGGCTACCTGTCTCAGGGAATAAATCATGCCTGCATGAGAAGTACACTCTGGAAAAAGAAGAGACAGGGAAGGGACATCCAAAGAGTACTGCTTCATTTACTGTGGCAGTTTCTGGACAACCTCCTGGCTACTGAACCAAGGTCATAGGAGGTTGCTGGAGATACAGGATCAGAACCCAGAGCCTCCAATTCAGGACCTTGTGGGACCTCAGTTCATTCCTTTCTAAATATAAAATTGAAGTAATTACTGATCCAATGTGCCACTAAGATAAATAATGAAAAGCTAATAATTGTTTTCCTTCTCTTTAAAAGAAACACACCACACTCAGACGCCCATTTACAGATATTTTCAGTTAAAATGTCACATAATATTTGTTATATCAGCAGGAGAATGGAAATTGAGTTGGCAGTGAAGCATTGCAGGACCAACTGTTACCTTGGAAACTGTAGTAAGCAATCATAATTACAATTAGCAAGACTTGCACAAAGTATACATAAATATTCGCATGCCAGAGATGAGTGTCACATTCACCAGCCAGTGGAGTAAACTGTGAGACTGTTTTCTTTCCCTTTAACATGCCCTTGTAGAGATTTAGGTTCTGTTAAGAGATATCACAGCATCTTTGAATTTAGGAGAATATATTTCCTTATGTGCTGGTTTTGGGGCCTATAACATAATGATATTTGACATATAGCAGATTACATGGAAGCTTCAACTGATTCTTAGTAGAAGTTTGACCAGTCCTAAATGGACTTTTAAACAAAGGCTCATCTCGGAAGAAAATAAGGCAATTGTAAATAATAAATGGGGTGATAGTGCAATTACAGGGTGCTCTAGGAAAAAATGCTACAACTCAAAAGGAATGATTAAAATGTGATTTAATCATTCACTGTAACTGGACTCTAGTTTTCTTCTTTATTGCTGTGGAGTTGTCTTCTTTGATTCAGACATCCCTGTCAAGTCACAAAACAAGTAGGAAGAAGAGCAAGTGATGGAATTGTTTTTACTTAGACACACTAGGAGTGCCCTGTCCTCTGTGAATTCTTCCATGAATGAGGGAGAAAAGACAGTTAAATCAGGAGTGTGTGTTCGTCTATTTCTGTACACTTGTGGGAACAAACCTTGAAAGTAACTATATCTTCATAGCAAAGCCATTGTTATTTTCAGGGCCAAAGGGCATGCCAAAAACTCCCTTCTCCTGTGCACAGTAGAGTTTTCTGTTCAGCTTGTCTGAGCATGTTGGCTGCCTGGGGCTTTCTGGATAAACACATGTTGTGAGTGGTTGCCATGATATGAGGGGCAACACGGGGAAGAAATGTTGACATGCTTCCTTTGAGAGCAGAGGTCTGGACCTGAGCTTGAAAGAAGTCTGCTGAAATGCATAAAAGCAAGTGAACTTGGCATAAACACGAAAATAATTGCAAGAACTCATACTTCAGGCGGCAGTATTTGTATGGAGGTTGGGGTGGAAGTGAGGACTGTGGATGCCTGGCAAACCACCCTCATGTCAAATCCTACATGTGTGCTTCCCACTGGAGCCCTGTTCTCTTAGCAACTAAGGTAAAGTCATACCTCATGTCCCCTCCGACCCATGAGTTGCA
Source organism: Tonatia bakeri (assembly GCA_004024845.1). Taxonomy (NCBI): domain Eukaryota; kingdom Metazoa; phylum Chordata; class Mammalia; order Chiroptera; family Phyllostomidae; genus Tonatia; species Tonatia bakeri. Next base: position 61,295 of record PVIA01000850.1, read on the forward strand.
AACTCACACCTGCTATCTGGATGATTCTGCTCTTTAGGACAGGTGGTGTCTGCTGGAACAAAAGGCAGCCACAGTGCTGTGCTGTGTCTTCCTGGGCTCCCCACTCCTCAGTCACTAAAGGCTGCCTGTCTCGGAGAACAAAAGGTGACTGGCCTTGAACAGGGTCCTGGCAGTCATAAGCATCTTACAAACCTGACAAGTGAAGTGTTTTAGATTCCCTGCATCACAAGTCAATGCAAAATAGGGAAAGAAACTTGTTTCGTTCAGAATAAGAATTTTCTGCCTCAAGTAGAGTTGTTAATTGCTTATTTGAAGCCCAACACTGTATTAGGCTACTTAGAACAGACAAAAGGATGTCAGGATTTCTTCCTTTAAAGGAACTTACGATCTAGTTAGGAAGAAGGGGTTAGGACACTTAAACAATTGGTAAAGCAAATGGTACCTACCGACTGTTGTGAAAGTGTTGAACCTCATGGGGTTCAGCAAGGAGAGTGATACGGGCTGAGACTATTGGGGAAGACTTCAAGATGGTGGCACTTGGGAATGGCCTTGTACTTTGGTATAACTTGTAGAGGCTACAATGTCTGTGTGTGTGAAGGGGGAGAGCAGGTGGGCAAGCAAGAGGAAGCCTGTTTGGGGAAAGAGCTCAGGGAGCTAGAGCAGAGCTAGTGACTGCCATCACTTGAACTATTTATTGGTCTATGTGAACGAGGCCCCACATGGTTTCTCTGGGCTTTGACTGCTCTCTAACCCCCTTCTTCCTGTTGGAAACCCCACCCTGAAGATCTACCAGTTCCAATCCAAATCCAGCTCTAGCAGTTTGAGCCTTCCAACAACTTTTCTGTCTGGATTTCCCTATTATTTCCTTTCCCCTCCCTCTTTCTTTCCTACACTCCCTTTATTAACATAAGGATACAGTGATTAACTATAGAGCCTATGACTATAATGCATAATCCTGATCATGTCTTAAACAATGGTGACAAGGCAATATAAGATATTGAGTCATCTGGAAAACAGTAGCCTGCCAATAACTGAAGATCTACTAGGTCCCTAGTACTTTATCACTTTGAAAGTTATATTTATTAGAGAGATACATGCATATGGCAAAAACAAAAGTCACATAGAACTGAAGAGTTTATGAAGAAAAGCAACATCTTTCAGCCCTCCTTTCTCCATCCTGTCCATTCTCCAGAAATGACCTCTAATGTTCAGGAATTTGAATTCAAGTTTTCTAATGATTACCTCCATACCTCTAAATAATATACTTCCATTTCTTGATTGTTTTTAACTTTAGGCAATATATGCTGACTGTCAGCTAAGAAAGGCCAAAACTTAACTGCCTTGTATTATACCCCTCCTTCCTACCCCTATAGTATCTGATCTTTATGTTGTTTACTTTTGGGTTATTTTATTAGATAATGTTATGATATTAGGACTGTATTCATATCTCTATTTTCTGTTTTATCCTATACCTCTTTTGCCAAATTCCACATTATCTCATCCATCCCTTACTTTTACATTGTCGAGATTGTTAACATTTACATCTGTCCTAAAACTGTAATTAATTCTTAAGGGATTTTGCTATTGAAACCCCCCCCCCAAAAAAAAATCATTGACATTATTATAACTATGTGAATGTTCCTCACTGTGAAGCCAAGTTGTAGGCTAGGATTGCATTTCCTTCTTTATGAGTCCAGTGACATGTCCTCTGGGACACTTAAGATACAATGTTTGCAGCTTCAAGGTTAAAAGGTTTCTCTTCCCTTACATTGCAGCAATTGCTTAAAGGCATAGAATGCTTCATAATTGAACCATGAATTTCTCAAGCATCTTTTGATTGTTGATTGCCCTTTTCCTCTAGAGTTCCTAATGAAATAATATTGCCCATTCGTGTTTATAAGAAAAGGACTAAGTGGCTAATATGGGTTTCCCCTGCCCTATGGACCTGGGGTACAGACCAGGGGTACATCACCGGCACACTTAGCTCTGTGTTTACGTGACACTTAGCTCTGGGGTGGGCAGGCCAGGAGTCCCTCCTCAGGTCAGAGAAGGATATATATCTGGGCAAAAACATCCCACATAGAACCTTACTTTCTTCCTATAAATGTTTATTCAGTTTTCTTAAAGAGGAGTCCTGCAGAAGTTTTGTCAGGGATAAATGCTGGGCTGCCTATAGCAAGAAAGGAAAAGTAAAGGGAGATGGTGCTACCTAATACAACTGTTTTGTGCATAGATGTTTAAAGAGTCCTCTTTTTAGTCCAACACTTCAGCATTGCCCTCTGTCTTAAATGCCAGCTCCTAAGCTTGAAACTTGCAGGGGCTATTCCAGGCAAATTAGTTTCTACCTCTTCTGCAGCCTCCTGAATCAGAAGTTTGGGGTTGTGGTTCCATGTCTCTAATTCATCAATCAGCATATTTCCATTCACTTCTCATCTTCCAAAAATTTCTTGAAATACCTTATCCATCAGTAAGATGGATAAGATGGGGATGGGGTTGGAGAATGAATGGGTGTAAAACTCACTCTCCCTCTTGAACAGGAAATGTCATACTTCTGTTCCCTTACCTCTAAATATTTAAGTCTTCATATTAGTTTTCTATTGTTGCTGTAACAAATCACTCAAACATAGCAGCTTGAAACAATGCACATTTATTCTCTGTTAGTTCTGGAGGCCAAAAGTCTAAAATGGACTAATGGAGCTAAAATCAAGGTGTAAAAAACCAAGGGCTGTGGTTTTCTGGGGGCTCCTGAAGAAAATCTGTTCCTTGTCTCTTCCAGTTTCTGGTGACTGCCAACATGCCTTGGCTTGTGGCTGCATTATTACAACTTTGTGTTTCCATTATCTCATATCCTACTCACTCTTGTGTAGTTAAATCTCCCTTTGCCTTCTTCTTATAAAAGCACTTGTGATTACATTTTGGGCCTGCCTAGATTATCCAGGATGATCTCTTTATATCAAGATCCTTAATTTAATCTGCAAACTCTGTAACATCCTTTTTTAGTAAAGTCCTTTTTTTTTATCCTCACCTGAGAACATTTTTTCATTTCTGAGAGAGAGAGAGAGAGAGAGAGAGAGAGAGAGAGAGAGAGAGATATGTGAGAATGTGAGAGAGAAACATTGATTGGCTGCCTCCCATACATTCTCTGACCAGGGAAGGAACCTACAACCTAGGTTATGTGCCTTGACTGAAAATCGAATCCACAACCTTGCAGTGTACAAGACCAATCAACTGAGCCACACTGGCCAGGGCAGCAAAGTCCTTTGTGCCACATAGTGTACCATAGTTTCCAGGGATAAGGACCTGGTTGTCTTTGGGGGAATTTTCTGCCTACCCGTCTTCCTTGATTTCTCCCTTTCTGTTACTACACACATCTAGTCAGTAATTGATTTGCATGGATTAATTAGTCTGTTGACTCTTAACTCTGAATGCACATAGAAATTGTCTGGAGAGCTTCAGTGAACACCATAGCCCTGGCTCCATTTTGATGCTAAGAGAAGCAGATGTTCTGGGAGTTAGATCTGGGTATTATGTTTTAGAATTCTTTTTATTTCGGTAAAATTTGAAGCTGATAGAGAAGTTGCAAGAAAAGTACAGATAATTCACATATACTCTTGGCTCACCAACTGTTTACCTATTGCGCCATTTTCTTTTTCATTCTTTATTTTTTCTGAATTATTTGATAGTAAGTTCTTCACCCATGAAAGTCCTTCAGTATGAACTTCCTAAAAATAAGAATATCCTCATTCATAATCACAGTGTCATTACCAAAATCAGAAGTTTAATATAGATACAATATAGTTTGGTTTTCCACCAGGCATATATGTGATTATATCAGTATTGAAAACCCTGTTTTTTCATTGTTTCATTTACTTGGAATATCTTCACATGCTCCTTTATTTTCAGCCTTTCTGAGAGAGTGTTTCTTGAGTAGAGCATATAGTTAGGTCTTGCTTTGTGAGCCAGATAGAGAATCTTTTAGCAAGTGAGTTAAACCTTCTGCACATTTATTAACAAAACTGATGTGTTTGGTCTCAACAATCCTGTGTTATTTTATACTATTATTGTTACATTTCTGTTACATTTGCTGTTTCTCTACATAATTTGATTTCTTTCCTTTAAAAATCATTTTTTTGTGTTTAGGTGACATGATTTTTTAGAGATTTTCTTCATATTTATACCCTTAAAAATGCCCTTAGTCACACCCACTGTGGTAACTACTATAAAAAAAGAACAAAAAATAATAAGAGACAGTAAGGATATAGAGAAATCTTAACCCCTGTGCATTGTTGACAGGATTGTTAAATGGTGTAACCAGTATGGAAAATAGTATGGGGCTTTCTCAAAAAATTAAAATTTGAATTTCCATATGATCCAACAATCCCACTTTTGGTATATGTCCAAAAGAATTTAAAGCAGGGTCTTGAAGAGATATTTGCATATCTATGTCCATGGCAGCACTACTCACAATAGCCAAGAGGCAGAAGCAACCCAAATGAATAGATAAACAAGGTGTGATACATCACACAGTGGAATACTCTGCAGCCTTAAAAAGGAATGACATTCTGACACATGCTACAACATGGGTGAATCTTAAAAACGTTATGCTAAGTGAAACAAGCCAGTCACAAAAGGAAAAATACTATGTGATTCCATATATATGTGGTTTTTAAAGCACTCAAGTTCATAGATGTAGAAAGTAAAATCGTGGTTACCAGGAGTTGGGGGCAAAGGGAAGTTGTCCAATGAGCATAGAATTTTAGTTCTGCAAGATGGAAAGTTTCTAGAGATCTGTTTCACAGCAGTGAAATATACCTAACACAATTCAACTGTTCACTTAAAAGTGGTTATGATAGTAAATTTTATGATATCTTTTTTTTACTACCATAAAAATGGTCTTAGCTCTTTGTTTTTAATTTAACTTCTTTTTTTATTGTAAGCTTTAAATAGTAACCTTTGATTTCTACCTATCATGTATGTAAAAGTCAACAAGTTTATGCATTAACAGTTTAAAAAATATCTCCAGGTGATGCTATTATGCAGCTAGAGTTGAAAACCTCTGTGCTGCTCTCTTGTCCATCCCTTCCCCTTCAGCCTTGCATTACCATTTTATCCCAGCTTTCATCAGTCCTCACATGTTGTAAATGACCCTATCTGGCTTTTCCCAGACTGTCTAGTCAATCTTCTCTAAATACTATCCCCAGAGCATTCTTGAAAAAGTTCACTTTGTGTCACATGCTCTACTCTTAGAGTCATCAATGGCTTTAGTTTTCCTTTTTTTCCATTGCCTCAAACTTGAAAGGTAAACTGATTTGATTCCTAGCTGAGTCATTAACCAGATATGTGACCTTTGTTAAGTAATTTAAGGGGCAACCACAGTTGTGGAGTCATAATAAGTGTTCAGTAAACATCCTTCCACTCTTCCTTTGTTAAACTTTGGTTTTTCATTATCTTTGTCTGCTTGTGCACTCCCTCAACTCGCCTTCCCTCCCTTCCCCACCATCTCTCACAACTGTCTTGGGGTTTTAAAGCCAGGCTTATCTTTAAGATCAAATTCAATTACTACCTTTTGCCATAACACTTCATCAAAAAATGATCCTGCTTTCCTCTGAGCACCCATAGAACTCTCTCTAAGACGTGGAACCTTTTAGTGACTATTTATTTACCTGTTTTCTGCTTTTTTTTTTGTTTACAAAAGTATAAATAAAGCTAATTAAATAGAAACAACAACCCAAGGACAGGTGAAGGAGAAAGCAGATGGAGCACTTCCTATCAGAGAATTGAGAAATGACATACTTGGCTTTGAAATCATATAGCCTTGCTTGAATATTTGCTGTCCCATATCACCCATGCCCCTCATACTATCTGGCAAGTTACACATTGTACAAACCTATTACAGTGAAAGTCATGGAGTGCAGGGTTTGGGTGTTAAACATCTCTGTATTTAATACAACATTGTTGGAAAGCTGTAAGTATTTCTCATGTAATGGTATCTAATAGCTGACACTTATTGAATGCTTATTATCTACTGGGCCCTGTTCTAAATGCTTTACATTAAATCTTCACAGTAACCATGTGAGCTAGATCCCATTGTTAGCTTCATTTTACTACCATTAGCCTCTGAAACTGAGGTTCTAAGAAGTGAAGTAGCTTGTCCAAGTTTGTGCAGCAGGTATGTGGCAGAGGCTGAGCTGGGGTAAAAATCTGAACAGTCTGTCTTCAGAATTCATGCTTTCCTTCAGGCTCCTGCCAGTCATTTATGGCCTAAAAAATATGATCATTTAATTATATGCCTGCAAGTTATAATTGTTCATATTTCGTTCCCAGAAGTAGACCATATTGAGATTTTCTGTTTTGCTGAATTTCTAAACCAGTGCATGTCAGCGATCCCCTCAGTGTGACCAGGTGGACTGGAGTGCCCTGTGGGGTCAGGCCTCTGCATTTTAATGCTTACCCTGCCATCTCCTTGATGCGTGGCCTTGAACAAGTCACTTAACCTTTCTTGTTTCTCATCTCAGACTTCTATCACTGGGCATTCACATAGGATTGGTTGCCATAGTAATAGAAAATAATACTGACCTATCTTTCAGGAGTGAGTGTCATGGGGATTAACTAATTTACAGCTGTGAAGAGCTTTCAACATATGAACTGCTAAACAACAGTGAGATCATAAAGAGAATTTAAAACACCATCAGTTTGTGGAGCGTGCCCATTTGATGCCTATCATTATATCTTTAACTATTAGCATTACTACTCATAATAAACTTTTATGAGGTACTTTAGGTGGTTGAAGTGTTTTTATGAGAGCTAATTAGTTGTTCCAACCAGCTCTATGAGGTAGGTCAGTATTTTTATCAGCCCTCTTTCGGAAATTACATTAAATTGGTGCATGCATCATTTAAAAAGTCTTAAACTTTCCGATACAGTATTTGGAAGTACCATGATTACAGAAAATTCTCATACAGCTATCACACCTGACACAAAGCTCCAGTGGTAGGGCAGTCAATGGAAAAGTGGACTCTGCCTGTGGTTCCCAGCATTGTAACATTGGCAGGTCTTTCTATTTTTAATTGTATTGATGTTTAACCATAAACTATGAGGCAGTTCTCATGCTAGGTTCTTCTGTGTATCACTAAAGGTGCCTTTAAGAAAATCAAGGCCATTGTGGATATTTCAAACACAAGAAATTGGTTAAGCATGTTTTTGATGGGCTATATGAGCAAATGGGGGAGTAAGCACTGGGAGAGCAATTAAAAAGAAAAGGTCGTACCCAGAGCAAAAGGGAGCAGATCAAGTTAGCAGAGTCCTGCAGCTCCACTTGCTGCCAGGTTGGAACCACGGAGAGAAGGTGCGCTGCAGGAGTTCCAATCAAAAGGAAGGCAGTCACTTCCAGAGATTCTGCCAAAGCAGGAAAAGAGAATAGTTTCTCTCCTCTGCTCCCTGCCTCTGCGCTTGCACCAATCATGTAGCCTGGAACACGTGGGTTGTACGTTTCTAGTTCTAGCTTAACACAACTAAATGGAGAAGTGTAGATGCGAGGCTGAGAAATAACTGACTGGTCTTGTAAGTTCACTAAATTTTTCCTGGAGCTTAAGGAGATTCAGAAGCTTGTTCCAAGGCCTTTATACCAGCAAGTGGTGGACCTTCTATTCACGCTCAGGTTTGCCAACTCCAAGCACAGTATGTATTCCCAACACCACACTTCCTTTCTCTGTCTTAGTGGGCTACTTTCCCTGTGGGGCTCCAGCGGCAGATGGTAAGAATGCTTACTTTGACATGTATTCAAGGGTAGGATGAGGATTAAATCAAATCCTATACATAAAAGCACTTGGTTGTCACTGATGCAAACCACAAATGCAAGCTAGTATTGTCATTTGCAAATAATTTTTTCAAAAATGTTTTGTAAACATCTCTTAAATCCAAGATTAAGATGAGATTTCTCTTCCCTTAGAATGTACCTGGAGTGTTTTATATTTAGGTTGTGACTGAGAATCGAGTGTGCAGGGGGACCATCTTTAAGTTGGTAGTTGCTGCTGTTGTTCGAGTCAAACGGAGCTTACAGCGCAGGGTAAAGAAGTGCTCACAGCTTCTATTTTGTCCTGACAGGCTCTTAAAAATGTTGCCTGGTTTCAGTTATACAGCCCTTATTTCACACCAGATACTGTTTTTATTAGTAGTAGTATCCCCATTGTATAGAAAGGGAACTGCTGAGATATCACACATGCTCATTAAGAGGTTGATTAGAAACAGATGATGGGTGTCCAGTGTCCTGACTTCCGCTCTGTCAGTGGGCATGGTGCTGTATCAGAAGGAACACTCTTGGCTGGGTAAAGTGAGGCTAGTCTTTTCCTTTCTGAACCTCAGTTTCTTCATTAGTAGAAAAATGAACGCTTGTCCTACCTATTTACCACGTGAGTTTGAGGATTCATTGTGTTCAAATGTTTGGTAAAATTTACAGTGCTGAACTAAGGTCAAGCACGACCACCAAGTTGCCTTGCTGCCTTCTGGACTGTATAAAAATATGTCTTCTGCAAACATTGAAACATCCTTATGAGGAAACAAGACTATAGCATCCTATCATCTGTCATTTCCCAATGTCATGAACTGTACTTACTGTTTATGCCCACCCTTCCCCATCAGAGACAGTGAAATCACTCTTACGGCCGGTTGTTTTCTTCCCAAGTAATAGCTTTATCATTTGTGTTGCTCTGGAAGGCTATGTTGGAATCACTCTCCTGAACCTCTGCTTTTCATCAATCTCTTTTTGGCTGCAGAACCCCACAGAGGGAGACAACATCCAAATTGCTTTCAATCCAGTAACTCACTCCAGACAATAAAAGCAATGACAGCAAATCTAAACCCCAAACTCTGGATGTTAAGCAAAACATGCATTGGAAAGTGTGCAACAATTTGTGGGGATCCTTGTACCACCTTTGATCTGTTCGTCTAAGGTGCTAGCCATGGTTTTCATCTCTGGGAGCTGTTTGTTTACTTATCTATTTCTTTGGAAATGATCTGACTATTCTCCCCTCTGTGGGCTTTGTTATCTTCCCTTTGACTGAGCTGGGTTGGCAGGAACTCAAGCTCTGCTGCTTCTCCCTTCCCACATGGCCCCAGTGCATGAGGCCACTCAGGGTCAGAAGCACATTTTCAAATGAGATCTAGGGTGGAGTCTCTCTCCTTTGAACAGAACCCAGAGTCCAGATTCCATTCTACTGCCTAGGCTGCTATCCTGGCCAGCAGCTGATGTTCATACAGTTCCTTCTCTATAGTGTTCTTAATGTGCCAGAAGAGGGACCCATAGAACCATGTGGTTCCCAAATTCTTGGGCATTGCCTTTCATATCAGTGAACGTTAAGTGGCATGCTCTGTTATGCAACACTTATCAAGTACGCATCTGTATCAATCTAAGCAGGGTGATGAACAATAACAGTCCCATTAAATCCCAGCCTCAATAGTTCTGGGACTGGGAAGGAACTACTAGAGAAACCAGTCTGACTTCACTCTCTCAGATACTTCAAAAACAATTTGTGGATGACTAATACAAGCATCCAAAATTAGTGTACTTACCAAAAGGCAACCATACCCAAAGGAAACATTTCTGTTTGAATTTCATTGATTTAAAATTAGCGTTCCCTTTTTTTTTGATGACTCCATCATTGTTTACTGGGAAAACATTTGTAGCAAAACACATATTGTGTGTGTACCTGGGCATTGATATTCTCACTGGCAAATACTCTCTACTAGAGTGCCTAGATACATATTTGCCTCAGGGACCTGAACTGCTCTGAAGGAACCATTCAGATCTCCAAAGGAAATGCTATCTTTACTTGACGAGAATGATTCTAATGCTTAAAATCACCTTTCAAAATAGTCCTAAAGTTATTCCTTGGTATGCCAAACTACTGAACTTACAGAAAAGAGCAGAAGATATTCTGTTAAGAATTATTTGTTCCTCCCCCCATCCCTTGGTTTTTGGAGGGATGGAGATAAGGGAAATTGGGTGATTGGTTACCTAGCAAGAAATATTTGTCTAGAAAGAGATTTTTGTTGTTTTTGGGAATCCCTTTGTTGCTTCTTCATCTGAAAGAAGGAGAAGATTCTTCAGGGAATTCATAGCATTCAGAGGATTCGGAGAAATGGGTGATGGATTCATACGATCATTTTAGATAAAGGTTCCAATTTACCTTATGGTCCCTATTGCTCTAAGAGCTTGAACACAGACATATCTGTCTGCCTCTGTGTGTGTGTGGACACATATATATATGTATCTACACAAACACATGTATTTCTTCTTACAAATGTGATTCTTCTTCGTTGTGGAAATAACAGGAAACAGAAAGGAGAAAATAGTATGTCTTGGTTTAACCACCCAAAAATAATTTTCAAATGTGTTTTCTATGTATGTCTACAACCTACAATATAATATTTTAGTAAAAAGAGATAATATAAATTTCTAACTTACTTATTGTATTAAATGTGTATTTCCATGTCCCATGCTGTACATATTTATGTTAATAGTTTTACAGAGTTTTATTATATAGAGTACTTCCATTTTTTCTCTAAATTCTAATGTTCTGTTAAATATCATAGAATCTACAGTTTGGTGTTTCTCTAGGATAAATGACTAGAAATGGAATGTCTCAGTCAAAGATAGGCAGAATTTTGAAGCTTTTGATATGTATTGTTAAATTTTCATCTCTAAGAGTTGTGCCAGTTTTATTTTATTTCATCACTGGTAGTGTAAGAGACTGGCCATTCCCCATTCATTACCAACATTGGTCAATTAAAAACATCTCTTTGACCCTATGGGAAATAAACAGTGACGGGTAGACTACTCAAAATCATTGTGACACTAACATGAACACAAAAAAAACAAAAATCAGTGCCTGTTATGGACCAAATGGTGACCCTCACCTCCCCTAATTATCATGTTGAAGCCCTAAATCCCAGTGTGACTATTTGCAGATGGCGATGCTAAGAGGGTAATTAAGGTTAAATGAAGTTATAAAGGAGGGACCCTAATCCAACGGGACTGGTCTCTTCATAAAAAGAAGAGACACCAGAACATATGTGCTCTCTCTCCATGACCACATAGAGAGAAGGCAGCCATCTGCAAGCCAAGACAAATTCTCACTAGACATCAACTCTGCTGGCACCTTGATCTTGATCTTGGACTTCCAGCCTCCAGACCTGTGAAAAAAATAAATTTCTTTTGTTTAAGCCTCTCAGCCTAAAATATTTTGTTAGAGACTTCTGACTAATAAAGTGCCTTTATAGATTCTTGGAAAAACCCAGCCATTCAGGATGGCCAGAGGCTACACTGGGATATATTTAAAAAGCACACACACACAAAATAGAGTGGAAATGCTGACTTGGGGACCCTGAGATAATGTAGACGGAGTGGAGCTCTGAGCCATTGGGGCTGCTGGTAAGGTGGGCAGAAGAGGAAGTGCAGCCTGCCACTAGGGGAGAGCCACACAGGTACTTCTTGTTATTTATTTTAATAGAGGTAAACGAGCCCCTGCCCGTACAGCTGCCAGGCTGAGGGGACTTTAACTTTGTGCATTGAGGAATACCCAAGGCCACATCCTCCCCTCTCCCGGTGGTGGAGGAGGGGCTGTGGGACAGGGCCCACTTTAGTGTAGATCTAGCCAGAATTTGGCACCTCCTTCTTCTTTGGTTTCTTCAAACAGCTCTTGTATTTGTTACATATGATTTTATTTGGAGAAAGGTCTGTTGTAGACTGACAGTTTGTGTTTCCCCCAGACTCATATGGAGGATACGAAGAAAAGATGTCGGTCTGCAACACACAGAAGAGGGCCATCACCAGGACTTGACCAAGCTGGCACCTGGTCTTGAACTTCCAGTTCCCAGAACTGTGAGAAATAAATGGCTGTTGTCCATAAGCCACTCAGTCTACAGTACTTTGTTATAGAAGTCCGAAATTACTGAGATGACATCCTTTATCTGAAAAGATTTGAGAATCTTAGGACAGGATATTAACTCCCTTCTAATTGTTATTCTGTGATCTCTAAAATTGTTTCATTACTTCCATGGAACTTTGCATATTTTATAACACTCTTTATTATATATAGAGAGATTATGTATATATACTCTCATCTATTCTACGCATTCACACCTTCATATAGTGAGGACACATGTCAACACTCTCATTTCATGTACTTGGGAACATGAACTGACTTCACCAGGTCATATAACCAAACTGAACTAACGTTTAAACTCAGGTCTTCTAACTTCAAGCTTCACCATATTCTCACTACTCCCAGGAGAGAAAAGTTAAAAGCTGGATTCTTGGAGGCATAAGGGAAATAATATAAAGGACAATAATCATAATAATTAAAAAGTATAGTAGGCTACGAGTTTTATTTTTCAAAAGATAATTCTATAAGATTGTTTTTCTATTTATTTTTCATTCCTGTTTATCTTAATAAGAGTTAAGTTTTGGGGGAGCATAAGGTCTAGAATGACCATTACTATGAATCTAGTGAGTTTGGATAGAAGGCCATCATTTTAGGAAATGCCAATAAACACAGAACTCTCTTGTCAGTGTAAAGTACTCTATTTTGCCATATATAATGCACACTTTTTGCCCAAATTTTTGAGGGAAAATTAAGGATGTGCATTATACATGGGTAGTATTAATTCTGTATCTATATAAGTGTTTTCAATGCTTTTATTTATGCTTATGCATTAAAAGTATAGCTCTAGAAAGCAAAAATGATATCAGTATGCAAAATAATATTCTGGAAAACAATAATCAGTTTTGTTTCTAAATATAAATAAATAAATAATTGAATTAAAAAATTAAAATGCAAATTTTTTTCCTGAATGTTTGAGCCAAAAACATGGATGCACATTATATATGGGAGCACATTATACATGGCAAAATACCGTCATAACAAACACAGAATCTAAGGGAAAGTTTTCCTGACCTTAGAATTTACAAACTTACGCTTAGGAACTGGCAAACATCGTCTCCCTCAAATGCACATCAACTGCCCTTTTCCAGACTTTGTATCCTTTTCCTATCCAGTAACAAACACTTTCCCCACATTGGTCCCATCATTTTGTTTCTTCTGGCCTGCAGTACTGTTTATGGACTCCAACTCTTTAGCCTTCTGATGGTTAAACAAGCCATGCTCAGTGGCCTGTGAAAGTAAACTGTGGCTACTCCAGCATCACTTTGGACAACCTCCTCGGATCCTCCTTGATTTATTCCAAATTGGCTTCTTTTCTACTCTGGGCTCTACCTGGCTCCTCTCTACTTCACCAGCTGCATTTGGATTTGGCTTTTGGCCCTGGCTTCCCTGGCCCTGACTGTTGGTACTTCTTTAGGTCTTGGCTCAGTCTACCCCTCTGACTCTTCGTATTCTGGAGAGCTCAGAGACAGACATCTATTCTCAGATTCTGCCCCTGGACACCACCCTCCAGCACAGGCTGATTACCAGGCCTCCTGGCACCCTACAAGGACTTGGAAGAAAGTGGATGGTAGCAATGTAGCAGTGAGGATATGGGCGTGTTTCTCAACATTGTTCTCATGCTTTTAACAATAACCTTGTATTAATAAAAACAAACATAATAAAACTAATAGCTGATGTTCTTTGGATCCACATTATTGCTAGGTATATATTATGCTAAATGCTTACATGAATAATCTCCTGTTGTGTTTTTCTTGCTCTATTTACTCTACTGTATATTGCCTAGGGCTGGGGTGTTGTGCCTTAGGTTGACATTGTAATCTAATAGAGCTAATGGTCTCGTGTGGCTTTTCGTTAGCCTCATCACATTATAATATGTAGTAGCACTTCTCTGATCGATTTGAGAAGTTAAAAGAGAGAGGAAAAATATTGAGCACAAGTGTAAGCTCCTTGACATAGGTCTTAGAGTTTCCATTATCTTTTATTTCATGAAATATAAATTTTGCATATTGTCAAAAGATCCATCTTTCTACACTGATTTAAACAGACACATTCCCTATTTCTATCCACACAAATTGACTGGGAAAGTTTTCATCGTCCTCCACCATTGTCTTCCTATTTGGATTCCAGTCTGTTACTGCTCAAAAAATATCTATCTTTGACCCAAAACCTCACATTCTATTGGTTGCTACCTGAAAGCGGCTCTTGTGTACTGCTTACCTATTTTTGGATAAAAGATAACTGTGCTTTAGGGCCCCTAGTATCACATAGCTGCAAGAATGACTGTTCTTTTAATTTCTGTTGAACCACAAGACAGACTGTTAAAAACACAGTAGTCCCTGACTCTGAATGTGACCCTCTCTGCCCTTATCTCTGTTTTTCCTCTTTCTGTCACCTTTTCAACACTTTACATCCTTCTGGCTCTAAGGAACTCAAAGAAGAAACCAGAGTCCAGCTCTGATTCAATGTTTCTCTAGAACACCTGGAGGGAGCATGGTGTATGTCCCAGAGGTGAACATAATTTTTCCCTTTCATAGATTTGGAAGAAAGAGCAATCAAAAAAGGCATACCTCCATTCAACTGAGAAAGTAATAGCCTGGAGCCAAATATATATTCTGATTTTATAAATGCACAAACTCACAAAGCTAAATGAAAAGAAACGTGGAAGAAGAAGATGATCAAATGGCTTTAGGCTCCCTGCTTGATTAATTTTAGGTACTGAGTACATGTGCCACTTGTGTGACTGATTTAATGGTTTCCCTTTACGGCATTGTTAATGATCATAATTATAATAACTTACATGGGTATAGTGCTTTATAGTTTTTAAAGCATTTTTTTATCCACTCTCTTATTAGGTCTTCACAACAAACTTGGGAAGGTATACTTGCTGTAAGAACAGTCTTTTCGCTGAAAAAGTCATCTTCTTTTAGCAGGAATCTTCAAGAAGGGATACGTGCAGAGTGTTGAGGGAGAGAGCAAAGTCAGCTGATTCCACAGGGGCTGGGCAGATGTAACCCCGCCCCTGCCCCTCCACAGCCTGGGTGGGAGTACCAGCCTAAACTCCACTTAGGAAGGCGTCACTTTAGTCCCATTGAATCACTTTGCTGACCAAAAGGTTACATCCAACAACCAGTCTTGGATTTGCCACATTTCTGACCCAATGGGTATCGGAGAGAGTTACCCTATCTCACCAGAAACATTATTCTCCATCTAGTTTTTAATATTAATTGTAAGTACTTCCTTAGCAACTGCTTTAGTTCTGGAAGGCTTTAACTCTCTAAGAATTTATAGCTCAGTTCTTCCAGCATCCTGATGGTGACGGAAGACACGCCAATGTTGTTCCTTCTTGTACCTAGCTGCAATAGAGCCACAGTCTCTATGTGACATACACTTATTAGCCGTGGCACACCAAACTCTTCTTAATCCCCACCTCTCCTCTATGTACGGCAGTGCCCTCCCCTCTCGTGCAGCCCTATGACACAGACAAGATAACAGCTGCTGTTTCTTACTTACAGATGAGAAAATTGGGCTTGGAGATTACATCATTTGCTCATATAGTCAGTTCGGTGGAGCCGTCCTCATATCCTCTAGCTCCCCAATTAGCTACATTTTCACTATATAGTAAAATACTCTTTGGTGCCACTTCTTCCTTTCCCCTTCTTTAAAAGTTTTCATAAGCAGGAAAAATTCCAATACAATTTTTTCTAAAAATTGCTCATTATTTTGCCATTTCACAAAACCACTTCAGCTGCACTTTATGGCCCTTAAGAGTCAATGTGAAGATGTGTTTATTATAAGACTTTCTTCCCAGTCTATGACCCTCTTTTATAAGAACTGTCACCGCACACATAGGGGTGAATCTGATAGCTATGTTTATAGTGTATATCTTTCCTTCTTTTTGTGGCTGCTTAGAAAACTGGTGAACCTAAGCAGGATGGAGCAAATTCTTTCCTGGAAATTTGGAATTGGAATAAATGGATCCTAGTTATTCAGTTTTATGGGTCATTTGAACTGAGGACAATTAAAGTCTGGGGCCGCGCCCCCCATGTTTGGACATGTGAACAGGAAGCAGAGATGAGAGACAGAAGAAAAGAGCCGGGACAAAGCGAGAGGAGATGAGAAACCACGCGGAGCTGGAGGAATGGAGTCAGAGAGGCAGCAAGAGCTGTTGCTTGGTTTCTTCACTGGTTTTTAGTTCCCAGCTCCAGATACACAAGCAGCCCAACCTTCATTATAATCCCTGCCCTCAGATCTTCTGAGACCCTCCAGAATTCTTTCCAACAAATTCTTCTTTTGGGTTAAGTTAATGAGGATTTCTAACACTTGCCACCCAAAGAGCTTTAACTTGGGTGTTCTGAAAACTGTTTGCTGGAACATTTGCTCCAAGCATTTCTGTCATTGGCTAGGTACAGAAAACATCCTGCTCCAACCATTGCCATGGCTGTGCACACAATGAGGTGCACACGTGCCCAGGTGCACACGTCCATGTCCCCAGGTGGCCTCTGCTCAGCTCTGTGGCCAGGAAACAGCATTTCTCAGCTCTGTTTGCCTCTCACCTTTCTGTTCATCCCAAAGCTCCCAGTGAGGAATGCAGCTTCCAGCCTGATACTTGCATAATTTTCCCTCATTGACACCCTCCTCATACTTCTCTGTGCTGCTGCCTGCTCATTTCCTTTTGCTTTTGCAGTCGTCCTGTCACTCATTGTTTGCTAATGACTAGTTGGCAGGCAGGGAGAAGAGAAGTGCCAGCCAGCTTGGCCTTCAGACTGGAAAGAAGCATGTTTTCTAAAGAATGAAAACATTATTTGGTAAGAAGCACGTTCCAGCACTGAATATTTCTTTTTCAAAGTCCTGCTGGGCTCCTTCTGTCTCCCAGTGTCTGCTTTCCTTTGTCATTTCCTCCCGCCTCCTTCCCAGAGACACTGGCAGGGTCATCTTATATGGGGACAGGGCTCCTTAAAGGCAAATGTGGGGTCTAGAGGAGACTCCACTGCAAAATAAGTCTCCAGAACCTGTAGATTGGACTTAACCCTTGTCTTGGACTTAATATATGTTCCAGAGAAGGATGGGACTCTGGACACCATTTCTCTCATTACCTTTTGGCTCACCTGGGGAACGGTCCACCCACCTATCTTCCCTCCAGAGCTCCCAAAAGACAGGCAGCTGGGACCAGCCCTCCAAAGCCAGACCTTACCCTGTCCCTGGGTGTGAATATTGTTGCCAACTTGGACAACAGTGCTGGTTTTTTGCTTACTACTCACTATATACCATGCAATGTTCTAAGACTTGGCCAAAACGCCTGTCAGGTTTGCAGAGTGCTCTGAGTGCTTCTCATCCAGAAGAGGGCGTTGTGTCCTAGGTTTTACTTTTTCCTGTTAAACTAAGTGGAAGCCCTGGTAGCGCAAATGAGTTTTAGAGCCACACTGTTCTCTATGCAGAAACAACACAACAACCAAAAGTTCATCTGTTGAAGATAAATAGTCAAAATAAATATTAGTAAACACAAACCAGGCAGCTAGTGCAGAACACTGCTCTGAGCACTGGGGCGCAACGGCTTCTGGTGACCATATTTTTTATGGTGCTTGCTCAGGTTAGAAATGAAGTGACAAAAATGCAGCAAGTGCTTCTTGCTAGTGAGGAGCAGTAGGTAATATATTTGTTTGTATTATGGGATTGCAGTTCTACTAGAAGGAACACTTGACATTTTGATGAGTGCCTCCAGGGAGAAAAGGTACTAACTTCAGGACTTAGTTTTAATTATACTAAGGAGATTACATTATTCAAAAGCATCCCACTGGTAAGGTGCAACATTTCCTGAAACAGTTTAGTGGAAAATGCCACATTAATCAGTTCAATATTTCACTCAGAAGGCTTAATGATGGGAGAAGTTTAAAGTACCACAGCACAATAATGCAGAAAGGAAGGGAAAAAAAGGAAGATTCACTTAGAGGAAAAGGCTGAAATAGTTGTTAGTCCTTGTGCCTTTCCCATTAAAAGTTGGCTGTACAAGAAACCCAGTAGAGATCAAGGTGTGCGACCCCACTGTTCCTAAAATAGAAGAACCTGGAAAAGGCAACAAACACAGGTGAGAAAGTACGTTGTGCTGAAGCATGTTTTCTGCCCCAAGCAGCTTACCTCTGCTCCGCTGTTAACTGGCCAGGTTGATGGTGAATAGCTGAGACTCTCTCCCCACTCAGACAGACAACATATCTCAGACAGGTTGCTACTTCATTTGGGATGGGGTCCTACCTGAAAGGCGGCCAAAGCACATACTCGCGTGAGCACACACACACACATATGCACACTCTCTCTCTCTCTCTCACACACACACACACACACACACACACACACACACGGGCCCATTGAGATCCTTTAAAACTGAGTGATGAACAATGGAGTTTGGAAATTCATTTCAGACCTTAATGTTTGTAAACATACAAACCAGGCTATGGTCACTCAAATTAGAGGAACAATTAAAAAATGACTCAAGATCCATTGTTCTCATGAGCAGAAGTCCAGCAAACAAGTGTAGGAGCCTTTATGACCTCTTGGTTAAATCAGTGAGGGGCACCTGTTAAGGGGTAGAAACAATCACTGACTGTGGATGTTTCTTAACATTTTTGGGGGTGCAATTGTCAGTATAATTTCTGTTCAGGGCTCAACACAAAGAAGCCAAAGTATGTTGGAATAAAGACGAAAATCAATATGGAAATAGCATAGCTAACTTACCTAGAATGTATACTATGTGGCATTTCCCTGCTCTATTTTCTTTTCTTTGTTTCTTAGTAAATGCTATAACAGACCTTCACATTTGCACAGTGACTCCCTCCAGCTTTGTAAATCAGAGTCAGCTTTGCTTTTTCCTTCAAATCTTTCTGCTTCTGTGTGACACTTTTCTTCCTCTTGCAAGTCACCTTGTTTCTTTCCCAGAAGCAGTTGCCTGTTGTAACTGGACTGTGTGTATTTCCTTCCACATATATTCTCCATTGAAGGAATCTAACTTTAGTGAGCTCTGCAATACTAGCTCACTTTTCCTAATTCAGGAGTTCCTCAGCTTTTGTGACAGCATTATTCCATCTTTGTCCTATTGTTGTTTAGCTTCCAACATCCTATCAAAGTGATATAATATATATTTATTGAAAAAGTTGTAGTGAATCTGAATTTTATTTTAAGATGCATACTGTAGCCCATGAGATTTTAAACAACCTTTCAGGGAAACAGTGAATATAATTTCACTACTGAAATTAATATTGACGCCATGGTGCCAAGGTTGATACACAGCGTGCGTGCTTGAAGAAGATACAAGCAGAAGTATTTGGTCTAGTAAAGTGGCTTCTGTCATTTTCTTAATGGTGTTGGAAAGTCACAGTTGGATATTTCTATTTTTGTGTTGGTTTGTTTACTATCTCACAAAGTCTATTGTTTGGTTTGGGGCTAATTCCTGTAATTAGATTGAATGCAGGGTCTTTGATGAGCTTGTTTTGGGCTCCTCATTTGTTTCTTCTCTGAAGCCCTGCGGCCTGGTCCGACCAGGAGCAGGGATGCTGAGATCCACAAGGTTATCATCTGTTTTCTTGTCCTGATAACTGTCTTCCCAGTGCTATTCCACTCTACAAAATGTGGTTGGCTCAGTCTGTGAATTTTTACCCAATGAATTTTCTATGCCTCATAACCTTACTGTATTCTAAACAAAAGGTTGGAAAAGTATGGAACTGTTTTTATAACAAAGTTAGAAAACAAATCTAAATGCTAAATCACCTAGGAATCATTGGATATGATGCATTAGGCTGTAGTCTAACTTGAAATATGGAGTGCTCATTAATTGTTAGGAAAAAAGCACAATTATATTTCATACATTGGCATAAAATCTCCCTTGTTGGCTTAAAATAGCTGATTTTTCATTTGACACAAATATTCTAGTGGGAGAAAAATATGAAGGACATCTCACTTCTACTATATGAAGAACAGGGCCTGGGTTTGAATTCTGTAACTGTTCCTCCTACGTTCCTGTTTTACAATCACCTTTTATGACTTTATGAATCGTTGCTGGCTCTTGACAAGAACTGGAGCTGGCTGCTGGCCCGACCTCCTCCTGTGCTGATAATCTCTCCCCTTATTATTTTTTCATCTCTTATGATGTGATTTCACTACCACCATCATAATTATCATTTGCCAAGGCTTGTTATCTGTCTCTTATTGGGCAGTGCCCATCTATTCTAGAAAAATTGAAGCTCAGAGAGCCCCGGCCTTCCAAAGAATGTTTCTATGGCTTTGTGCTTCAAAAGCTTTTATTTGACTCACACTATCTATGTGCATTAACCTTTTCTGATTCTAGCTATCCTTTTTTTTCTTCAACATGTCAACTTATTCTCTTGTTTGGTTTCTTTAGAATCATACATCTACCCACCACAACTACTCTTATCTTTGTCACAAACAGCTATTTATTGCGTATGTTTAAATTAAGAAAAAAAAATTGAAGTTGCATTTATTTTTACAAATTCAATCCACTTAAAATTCAGAAAATTTAATATTCTTTTGCCATTTAATATTTTTCTATTATTACAGTGTCACTGAATGATTGCATTACTTCTTTGCTAGAATTTCAGAAATTAAAAATCAACAGGACTATAGTTGTTATTCTTAATCTTACCAAATTTCAGAATCACCTGGAAACATTTTTAAATTCAGTTGCCCATGTCACACCTCCAGAGATTCTGATTCAAATTGTTCTGGGGCTTAAACAACCCTTCAGAATAACGGCGAGAACCACTGCAGGGAAATATCAGGCAATGACGAGGTTCCAACATATGTCATTATTGAGCACAGTACTTTGCAACTGGTTCATTTTGTCTTCCTCTGATTTATCTTTTAAGCTTTAACTGCAGAATATGGTTTGGTTTCATGATATATCTTAATTTTGTATTCTCCAAAGCAGAGTTAAAAACTATTTAAAATAAGAAAAGCATTATTTTAAAACAAAGATGTGTTTATTCATCCATGCCCTTTCTTTGGGCAAAAGACCCAATAGACCCTTCTCCAAAGAGGATGGACATACAGATGGCCAACAGACATATGAAAAGATGCTCAACATCACTAATGATGAGAGAAATGCAAATTAAAACCACAATGAGATGTCATCTCACACCTGTCAGAATAGCTGTCATCAATAAATCAGCAAACAACAGGTGCTGGTGAGGGTGTGGAGCAAGGGGAATTGCACTGACGGTGGGAATGCAGACTGGGGCAGCCGCTGTGGAAAGCAGTATGGAGATACCTCGAAATATTAAAAATGGGTCTGCCTTTTGACCTGGTGATCCCACTTATATGTGGGAATCCCAGATATATATGGGACTCTATCTGAAGGAACCCAAAACAGTAATTTTAAAGAACGAAAGCACCCTTATGTTCACTGCAGCATTATTTACAGTTGCCAAGATATGGAGTCAGCCTAAGTGTCCATCAATAGATGAGTGGATAAAACAACTATGGGACATTTACACAATGGAAAACTACTCAGCTATAGAAAAGAAGAAAGTTTTACCCTTTCAGCGCAGATGGACAGTGCAGATGGACCTAGAAAACATTATGCTAAGTGAAATAAGCCAGTCAGGGAAAGACAAAAATCATATGATTTCACTCATATATAGAGACTAATGAACAAACTGAACTAAAAAGCAAAATAGAGATAGACTCATAGACAGAGAGCAGGTTGACAGCTAAGCAGTTGGCAGGGGTGGGGGATTATGGGGTAGAGGGATTGAGCAAAAAGGAAAAAGGACTCATGGACAGCAGTGTGGCAATTGTGAGGCAAGGGGGATATAAGGGGAGTAAATAGTAATGAAAAAAGTACAATAAATAAATAAAAATAAAAAGTGAATTTTTTATCAGTAACGTTTTTAACAACAGAAGTTTGCATTTTATTTAGGAAATGGTTTTTCTCAATTTCGAACATCTGTTCAAAATTTAAAAATATATATACATGTTATTACCCAGCAGTTCATTTCTAAGATCTTTCTTGCAGAAATAGTTGTACACGTGTTTGAGAATTTTCACAGACACATTGAGTGCAATGGCAACAAACCAAACCAAACAAGAAAAACCAAAATGACTGTCACTGGTGCAATGGTGAAATAAAATTTGGAACTCTAGACAATGGAGGAGTATGCAGTTTGTAAAAACGAGCTGTGTGTTCCATCTTGGAAAGTTGTACATGATATATTTTAAGTGAGAAAAACAAGGTGAAGACACCTGCAAACAGTACGGCCCTCCCCATCTCCCCTTTTTTATTCATGAGAGGGGAGCACTGTGTACGTGTGTGTGTGTGTGTTCTCCATATTGCTAACTGGGTTGTTTTTCTGGGGAGTGTGATAAAGATGTTGGGTTAAGAAAGGACTCTCACTGTATTACTGTACAATTTCACAGTTTTTCTTCAACAAGCATACATTCGTTTCCAGTGTAATTAAAAGCAGAAGGAAGGATAAACAACCAAAAGTAGAAACAGCAATTCCCAGAGTCTCAGTCTTAGACTGGACTCTCCCGCCCCGCC
Source organism: Tonatia bakeri (assembly GCA_004024845.1). Taxonomy (NCBI): domain Eukaryota; kingdom Metazoa; phylum Chordata; class Mammalia; order Chiroptera; family Phyllostomidae; genus Tonatia; species Tonatia bakeri. Next base: position 83,780 of record PVIA01000850.1, read on the forward strand.
CCAGAGGGCCAGAATACACCACGGGTGCAGTGATCCTGCCAGCTGACTAGGGTGTGCCACTCCTCCCAGGTACCTGCGTCCCATTGGCTGATTCCTGCCCTGACTTCATTTCCTCCTGCTGCCCAGACCAATCTGCCTGCCTGGCAGAACTAAGCAGCAGCTCTTTCTGCCTTTGGTGGCCAGTGGTGAATGTGGCCTCAGTGAGTGTGCACAGTGCACTGGGTGCGGAGCAGAGGCTTGACTGGGTTGGGCCCTCAGAGATCAGGGGTAAGGATTTCAGAAATTAAACTACTGGTTACATCTCCAAGCTGAGCAGGTGTCATGATTGCCCTCAGGGGTGTGGACACCATGCACATAAAGAAGAGACTGGCTCTCAGTTTTCGGTCTTCTGTTTAATTCTCATCATAATCCACTGCCCAGTATCCCAGTGTGATTGTTGGTTTTCGTGCAGTGCTCACCATGCGCCAGGCACTGCAAGCACTTTATGTATGTAACTTCAGTTAAGTCTCACAACAGCCTATGAGGTAGGTAATGTTATCACCCCCATGTTATAGATCAGGAAACTGAGGCACAGAAAGATTAAGTACTTAAAGTCACTTAAAGTCACACTAGTAGTAAGTGGCAAAGCCAGAATCTGAACTCAAATGCCTGTAACTCCATTTCATTCTCCTGTGTAGGCCAAACCATCTGACCTCCCCCTACCCTTCCCTCTTTGAAGTTATAAAGCAAATTGTGGAGACAAAAATGAAACACTACTTATGAGTGCATGACTCCCTCCTTTAGGAGAGACATATCTTAGAATTTAAGGTTAATAAGAGAATGATTTTAAAAAATAAGATTTTGATAGAGAAGCAGTCCATAAAAATATATCCAAGAATTTTAGGTTTTCACTTTTTTTTTTTGCTGTGATAATATTTCTCTGGTGTTCCACTAAAAAACTGCCTCTCAAAAGTTGTGAGCATAATTTAGCACATGTAAGAAAAGCAGCATAGCATAGTAGTAAAAACAAGGACTTAAGCCAGACTCCTTGAGTTTGAACCTTAGATTCACCACTCATTAGCTGTGTGACCTTAGGCAAGTTACTTGACCTCTCTGTGCTCAGTTTTCTCATCTGTAAATTTCTTCTTCTGTAAAACAGTAGTAGAGCTGTCATGACAATCAAATGAGTGATATTGTTAAGGACTTACACGTACCAGCCTCTGGTACATGGTAAGTGCTATACATGTATGTGTTAAATAAAAAATAATTAAGAATAAAGTACAGCACAACCAAACTGTAGAATCTAACCCACTTTTTTTTTAAAGGGGGAGAAAAGGATAAAGAAACTCATATTTCTTGAACTTTTCCTCTGGCAGCTAGCAATAGCTAGTACCAAGTACAGCCTTTAGAATTTCCAGGTAAGTAAAAATCTCCTTCTAATTCAAGCAGATGATCATGATTCTCAAGAAATGGATTCTGGGTCCACAGAGAGCTGGGCTTAATAACAAATGGGAAACAGGCCCGAAAGACAGCATGCTGGCAGCAAGGTACTTGGGCTTCTGGGGATCAAGGCTTGGGGCTTGGGGACTTTGGAATTCAATGCTCATTCAGAGTTGTTAATGGGGCTATTAGCCTTGAGACTTTTCTGCTTTCACACCATACATGTCCGTGTTTTCCTATTTCAACCTTCTACTCATTTCCTCTAAATCTCATACTCTCGGACCTAACCCTGTGTTTCTTTTGTGTTTCACATTTTCAGAGTTGGCATTAAGGTTTTGGTGTCTTTAGGGCATTACAGTCTGTATTTCACTGTAACGAACAGGAGCAAATCTTAAGATTTCTATCTGCAATTCTTTGCAGCCTTTCCCCTATTGATGCTTACTGCTTCATTTTGCTCTAATTGTCCCTGGTGGTGCAAATAGGCAGGAACTCAGCCCTCATCAATGGATCCTGAGTCACCACCACCTTTTTCCTGCCTAGAAAATGTAATGGATTATAAGGACAAAGATTAGCCCCTTTTTAACTGTGGGCAAAGTTGGGGGAGGAAACTATAAGGTTTAAATCCTGGCTTTACCTATTGATCGTTGTTATCGTCGTGGTCTCTGCTGCTAGTAAGAGGCTCCTTGGGAGGAAAGGAAGAGCAATGGCTACATGAAAACAGTGCAGCCACACACATCGAGTTTCCCGAAACCCTTCAGGATCCGTCCAGCTGCAAAGGAGCTGTAAAATGTAAAATAGCATCATTAATAAGAATACTTTTACGATCGTAAATAGGAACAAGTAACATCGAGCTGCTGGTTCTCTGAGTTTTCCACCGGGCTTCCCTAAACAGCTAGGCTGTGGTGCCCTTCCTCTCCTTTCTCTTTATGGCTCATCTTGTATTCTATAACACATATTTCTGCAATTGCCACAAGCAAATCATTTAACCCATAGGAATAATCCAGGAAAGGTGATGTCAGTGCACACAGAGCTGTGGCTGTAAACACCAGCCATGCACAAACACCCGAAGGAAAGGACTTATAAATCTGAAGTGCTCTGTTAATAGCAAATACTGCCACTAATTGATAATAACAGTATACATGCAGAGCCTGAAGCTTGTAGGGAGCTGGTTTCAGAGTTCTGGGCCAATGGAAGCTGGAGAGCTGGAGGTCAGAGCCTTGTCTGCACAGCAGGACCACACTCCGGAAGCACTGATTTCATCTCCCGTGTGGTATCGCAACGACCTCTAGAGAGGGTGTTAACAGGTGGTTTATGGTCTTTGGCTTGGTTAGGTGCCAAAAAGGTTTATCCTCACTTGGTAAGATTAGTGAGTATATTAATTAAATTATGTTGGAAGATACAGGGAAAGGAGGTCCCTGAGATAATTACAGCAGTCTGTTCTCCCTCACCTTCAGGTTCAGTACAGGCTCCCTCGTGGTATGCCTGCTAACACTCAGTGGAGCAGAACAGCAGCCTTTGGGATGTCAGGAAGGCAACAAGTATGGCCTAATAGTTCAGGGCACTGCTGGGTCCGAGTCCCTGCTGCACCACTTACTTGTTGTGTAACCTGGAAAAAGTCATGTTACTTCCTTGTGCCTCGGTTCCCTCTGTAAAATACCAACTTCATAATTCTACGTGAGAATTACATGAATAGCATGAATAAAAATCTAGAATACTGCCTGGCACATAGAAGCATTCACTAAAGATTATGTGCTTATATCTATCTTAAATAATTTGGGAGATGTTTCCAAGTACCCAAATTGGACACAACCTACTTTACCAATTTAGAGCTAAGATATAAAACTATAGCTTTTTTTTTTTTTTTTTAGGATTCCAATTAAACGGCTTGAACCATCTAACCCACCTGAATGTCTGGCTTCCCTGGTTATACTCTCCTGGGCTAATCTTTAGGAACCTTGATGTCCCAAGGGTCTCTCTTGCTGCTAGAACCAGAGCTCAGTCATGACCCCTGGCAGTGAGAGCATGCTGTAACTGCCCCTGGACACTTGTTTCAGCTTGGGCTAATGCATCGCCAAGATACAGACCTGGTGATACAGCCAAATCTGGGAAGTCAAAAGGCCTCATCCTTGTTGGAATGGCAGTGTCTGAGGAAAGTGACTGGAGCCTCAAGCACCAGTGCAGTCCTGCTCCCACTGCCTTTGTACAGTCTGAGGAGAGATCATCCTCCACCCCTTACTAATGACTGGCCAGAGGAATTTCACATCAGAATTGAGCAGGTGGGCCGTCTTAAAGGGCTGACATTTTACATACTACTCACATAGCCACTTCCCCAGAGGACATTATAGGTCCAGAACCACTGTTCTTTTGACCCCAACTTCATATGGAGGATGGAACCCTGACTTAGTCTCTTTCTACTCTCCATGCTGACTTTATTTCAGTAGTCTCTTTGTGCTTGTCACTGAGCCTTGATCAGGGACACCTCTGACAAGTTTCAATAATCCTTTTACTTAGAGAAATCTATTGTCTCATACAAATTTCCTCACACTTCCCCATCTCTGAATGTCTATAGTTTCTTTAACAGGGGAAAGTAAAGTTCTGCCTTACCAGACACCCTGCCACACTCTTATTCCAAAGTTTTTGCTTCATTTCACAATTGTTTTTATGGATTATCAGTAGTCAGGAAATGTTCTTGGATCAGTCAACAAAAGTGTCGAGTAGAATCATCGAGCAGCACGTGTCAGTTCCTTGGGATCTTGACTTGATTGTGCATTTGAACAACTCTACTTTCTCAAGAGAAGGTAAAGAGGAAAAATATTTTTTAAGGAAGAGGGAACATCTTTACTACAAATATTTATTGAATACTACTATGGTATTTTGAGTCCATTTTAAGATGGGAATATTTCTAATATTTCTCAGCATAGGAAAATTCTCCGAGAGAAAAGTAGAGATTATTCAGTCTTCCTCAGAAAGCTTTTTACAAAAACCCAAAGCCATTTAAGTCATATCATAGAGTTGTAGGTAGCTGTCACTGCATAATACCGTCTCAACACTAAGTGTTTTAAAAAAACAATCGTATCTTTCATGACCCTATGGGGTTGACTGGACTCAGAAGTTTTTTCTGCTCCCTGTAATGTCAGCTGGGCTGATGTCTTCTGGGGGCTCGACTGGGCTGTAATGTCCAAGATGCTTACTCTTGTGGCTAACTGTTGGTGCTGGCAGTTGGTTGGGAACTCAGCTGGGACAGTGTACCAGAGTCTTTGGTTCTTCTCCATGTGGCCTGTCCATGGGTCTTGGGCTCTTCACAGCATGAAAAGAGGGTGAGTTTCAGCACTTAGTCTCTGTTTGTATCTTGCTTGCTAAAATCCCATTGGCCAAAGTCATTCACGTGGCCAAGTTCAGAATGTGGGTGAGGACTGCACGAGGGGATGAATACTGGAGGTTCATATTGCGATTCACCAAAGTAACAGTAGACCACTCCCCAGAACTCTTCTGAATTCTGAGCCCAAAATGGCAGCCCTAGAATTGTGGAGCTAGTAAGGACCTTAGACACTTAAAGCTCAGCTTGCTTGTTTAACAGATAAGCAAACAAAAACCCAGAAAAATAATTTACTTACTCAAAACGACAATCCAAACCTGGACCAACCACTGTAAAAATGATTTTGAGTCAGGCTCTGTGCAGGTGCTAGCTACCTCCATGAGCAGGTCCAGCCTCTGGCCTCACAGAGCTCCCAGTCGAGATGGCGAGGTGGCACTTCAGGCCTTTGCTTGCCCAATGCCTCGCTTTAACCGTGGCACTCCACTGCCTCCCCATTGTTAATTAAGTGTATAATGACTATATTAGAGTTAGTTTCAGGCCCTAATTTATGACACAGTGGTTCTATTTTAATGTACACTTTATGGTGCATTGGAGTCCCTGAATGATCGATGTGTACTCCCTCTAACCCTGCCTGGTTTATAGTACTTGGAGAAAATTTTACTATTTGAAACAATTATAAGGATTTATAGTTCTCGAATCTTTGCTTTTGTGAAATATTTTTGCTCATGTCTAGTATTTACATGAAGCCAAGTCTTTTGTCAGGAATACAGCCTCTAATTATAACATTGCTCCTGTGGGAAAATGTAATTTGCTTTTCAATGATCCACTTTATGACATGGTCTCCAGGAATGTGCTGTTCTGCGATAAAAAGCGTGTGTAGACTGTGTACTCCTGTAACTTCTGGCCAACTGCCTGGCACGGTAGGAACAGTGTTTGTAAAGTTCTAATTTTCTTGTTGACATGTGAAATCTGAGCTAGGAAATAATGGCAGGTTTCACTGAGATGGATGCGGGGGATGGACAAACAGGGAGAATAAGAAACAAGAAGGTTCTGTGGTTTTTTCCACTATCACCCTGTCGGCAACTGAGTCCTGTCTGTCGTTCACAGTGTCTCTTCTTTTTGTCCTTTCTTCCCAGGAATAAAACAGTGGTTACAATAATGAATGGCCAATGCAATGAGAGGGGACACCTGGGGGCTGTGGAATGACACAGCAGGCTCTGGGTGGTCCCAAAAGTTTTCTAGTTGGAGAGGGAACACCCTCTCAGGGCCAGTCCTGCCTCCTTTGAGAGGAATTTTCTCGTTGCTTTAATCAGGGGTAATGTCTAGTGACTTACATTTAACATGCGTTTTAGAGGACAGGTATTAACTGAAGTAGAATATTTTTGATGAAAAGCCTCCAGGCCCAGTCAGCTGTTCTATTCCTCATGGATGCTCTAATGCTCCTGACTTTGGTTTCTTTAAGCTCCAGCTCTGTCTTCCTTTCTGATATCCTTTACCACTTGGTGCAAATAATAACTAATGCTTTGTGATTAAAAACAAGTACCAAACTAAAAAGTAAAGAAGAATGGAAGAAATTAGAATACAGATTCCTTCACCCCTTAATCTGAATACTAGATATGAATTCTTCCTGAATCCAGAGACCAAGGCCTCCCACAGGGTCCCCATTGGGTGTCCTCCTCAGCTACTTGTCTGCAACCTTTTGCAGGAGCTTGATTACCTCCTTTGCTTAAGACAGATTTTGCTGTCTTTTCTACCTGGAGCTCAGGCCACAGCACATAAGCCTCCAAAACAGAGAACAGAAGAACCATATTCTTCCTCAGACCTGGTCTTCACTAGCCCATTTGCCCCATAAATAAAATCTGTTGGGGACAAATTCTACCCACAGACAAAAAAAAAAAAACCCCACAATTTTCTGTACAGTGGAGCTGGATCTTTGCTGGGGATTAGGTTCTAAAGTCAGTGTGTGAGGCAAAATCTATACAAGAAATTAAGTTTTGAAACCTCTTGAGGGAGAACCAGCCACATTGCGGGTGGATGCACCTTTCTTAGTAAGCCTAGCAGAGCCTGGCTGGCCCTTCAAGTTTGGAATAGGTCACCATTTCCTCAGCAGAACACCAGCTGAAGTAGCTGTTCAGGGTTTAAGGTTTATTTCAGCTTCAGAGTTCCATTTACTGCAGTGAGACACTCATACAGTTTAGGGCATGGAGACTGAACACTGTGAAGAGAAGAGCAGAATTTCAATTCCTACCCATTCCTGGGGCACAAGTGCCCACACTTTCTAACTAGCTTCTTGCTCTCCCTGGGTCCCTTTCTCTCCCCTTCCCTCTCTAGGTGTCTGTAGGTGGAATACTGTGAATTTCGTGCAAGCCTAATGGGATGGTCTCAACATTATTTTGCAAAGCAGTTGAGCATCTCATTGTCAAGAACTTTATATTTCCAGAAATAATATATTTACACTTACCTTTGTAGGATCAAAAAGCCCATTAAATTGCTTTGTTTTTACCACCAAAACACAAAAGCAATATACTTTCAAATGTAAATTTAAACTGCAGTCTGTAGAGAAATAGAAAGTCTGCTGGCAGTTTGAAATATGGCCCCTTTGCTCACTCTAGCTCTTAGTCATAGATATAGAAGCAGAGATTAGCTCCTAGCCCATCCAGAGTACCTAGTTACAGCCCCCCTACCCTCTCAGTGTCTCCACTTGGAAATTCTGACCCTTCTCTTGATTTTATGCCAAGTTTTCTTCACACTAACTTGGCTCCAACCCTTCATTCAGCCATTTGACTTTCATGGAATGTCTATCTGGCCCCTTCTTCCTCCTTCACTCTCCCTCCACTGAGCCTTCCCAACCTTCAACCCCTAGATCAAGATCCCTAAGCTACTCTTGACTACAATCTTTAGTGCTCTCTCCCCCTCTCAGTTATTGTACCCCAAGACATCCTTATGTTCAGCTAACAGTAAGTGTGTCCTATGTATTTGCCAGGCACTGTTCTAAAGATTGTTACTATATAACACATGTACTCCTCACAATAAGCTTATAAGGTAGCCACTACTATTATTCTCATTTTACAGATGAGGAAACTGAGGTTAGAGAGGTTATATGACTTGCCCAGGGTCCTGTGGTTAGTTAATGCTAGAGCCAAGAGTCAGACCCAGAAGGTATGATGCCAAAGCCTGTACTTTTTTATTCACATTTATGTTTTTTATTGTGTTTTTTCCCATTACCATTCAGGCCTCTTATAGTGCACACCTGCCATCATCACACTGTTGTCCATGTCCATGAATCCAAAGCCTGTATTTTTAATCACTGTGTCATACTGTCTCCCACTCAGTCCTCATGTACAGACTCTGTTTCTAGCTGTCTTTTTCAATGGTGTGCCTTACTTACATCAGCCAGGAACTCAATGACTATTTGCTGGATGAGCAACTGACGAAACCCCAAATATAGATCCTTATAAATTAAATGATTCTCTGGATGTATTTTAGGTTTACTAAAAGACCTCTGTTGTTTCTCTTCAACATAGTAATGACAGTTTACAGAACGCTTGAATATGATTTGATTCTCACAATACCCCAATGATGTGGATGGAGCACATATCATGCTATTAAATAGCTGGGAAAACAGATAGACACAAAGGTCAATTGCCTCCATCTCACTGAGTGCTAAACTCCACCCAGGACTCAATGCTTATGGTTTCTAGTCCTACAATATTCTACTTCAGATTTTGCCAAGTCTGGCTCAATCTTATGCAAGACATCTGGCTCTGGGTTTGTCCATCAGTGAAACCAGGGTGTTCTGTTGCAAATGGATATAAACGTAACATTGGAAGGACTCCGGTGGGGGAAGGACACATTCCATTCACATACTGGACTCAGTTTAAGAGGAGGACAATACCCTTATGATGACCATCATGGAAACAGGTTTAAACAAATACCACGTTATTTAATGATACCTTCATCCATTGCTGAAAATCCAGTGGTGGGAAACAGGAAAATACCAGAAAATATCAGAAATCATTTTAGAAAAAAATATTTAAAAAATGGAGGAGTTAGTTACAGAATGGAAATCAGAGGATTTTTCTTCTTCTTTTTGAAGGATAAAATAAAAAGAGGAAATATTTGTTCTAACAAGTGAAATTTCGAATCAAAGCCAGAATTTGAGCTGGCAGGTCTTGTTTGGAAACTCCTTTTGTTTACCATGTAGGTTGCTCCCCCTTTATGAAGCAGATGCTTATACAAGCATTACCAGTGTTGTCAGTAATACTGTAACATTTGCCTTCCATCCCTTTGTTGCTCAGGGAACATGTTGGGTTTCGGCACATTTAGCTTTGCCATTTACTTCACAAATCGCAGCTGTGTAGTGCTACAACTAAGTCGATTTTACTGAGAATAAAAATTGAAGAAAAAAAATTCTCCCAACAACCTTTCCAGTAATCATAGGCCTGAAATACTTTGGAGTGTTTTTTTTTTTTTTTTAAACAACTTGGTTTCAGTACAATGATGCTTCAGTAAGAATCTTCCTGCAAATTTAATTCAAAAGGGAAGGCTTTGTTGTTATTAAACACAATGGCAGTTTGTACATCTCCACATCATTATGTTGCTTCTCATTATGGTAATTCATTTGCTTCTGCTTTGTATGGATATCAAATAAAAATCACTCTCGCTCCTGGCAAGTGATTGCCATTACAGAGACACTCTGGGAGCACAGCGATGCGGTGCTTGGTGTCGTAGCAAACACAATTAGCAAAGTGGCATCCAGAGTGGCTTTATGAAGCTGCCCTGTGGTGCATCTCTGTGTTTTTTATTTAGCAGGGCTGTAGGTGACTGGGTTTTGCCATGTGCCTTCTCTATTTTCATCTTTGTACCATTTTCTGTTCAAGTGGAATAGTGTGAGGACTTTGTGGATTTTACTTTCTTCTTTTTTGTTTTTTCTGATGGACTTCTCCTCAGCACTTGCTAGACTCAGAGAGCCCTGGGGTTATTCTGCCTTCCAAGGACCCCACATTTCTCTAAAAAGGGTCAATCACAGGGTGGCCAAATGTCCACTCTGATATCATTGTGGATTTCTTTTTTTTGTTTGTTTTCATTTTTATTGCTCTTTACTGCCACTAGTCAACTATTTGAAAGGCACCAGGTTTTGTATAAAATTAAAATAAAATTTTAAAAGTCATTGTTAACTACCTCTGTATTAACAAAAACCATTTACATTCTTTTGCGGTGGACAGATTTGAGGTGGGACTTCAACTATGGCCTGGGAACCTCATTCAATGACTAGCCTAGATGGAATGATGGTACCTGCTGCCCCTTTAAGATAAACACTGGCATGGTGCTTGGCAGAATCATGAAGAGAAAAAGGGTCTGGATGCAGTTGGAGTGGTTCTTCTCTGGGGAGGCACAGGGTTGGGCAGGTGTTTATGGTCACCCTTACTCAACCGTTCACATTCATTTTCCCTGTTCTGGGAAGCGTTTCCTGGTGCCTCCAGGCAGAGGTGATCACTCTGACCTCTAGGCCACTGTAGCATACCTTGTGAATCATCACCTTAAGAGACATCTAACTTTTGTCTTCTTCTCCTCCTAGCCTCTTCCTTCACCTCCCCCCCTACTACTTACATGCTTCTTTCCTGATAAGAAAGTTGATAGCCTGTGCCCTGGGAATAATCCCATTTTATCTCCAAGATGTGACTCCATCATTGGTCAAAGTTAATTGGGGGCTCAAATTTCTCCTCCAAATAATTAGTTCAGGTATGGGCATGAAATACATTTCTGACCACATGAGGGGGAGTCTACAGGGACACTTTTGGAACAGTTTTCCTCTCTTATTAAAAGAAAGACATATTAAGGGAAATTGCCTTTTTTCCGCCCTTGTGACTGTAGTTATGGAAGAGAGTGATGCCTGGAGCTGTGGCAGCAATGTTGTGACAACTCGAGTCAACCATAAGGGTACTAGTCAACGTGCTGAGAATGATCACATAGAAAGGTGGGAATAATCTGGGTTTTAATGAACTGTTGAGCTTCTTTCAGATGACAGAATAAATGGCTTTCATTTAAGGATTTCTTATATTTTCTCATATTTGTAGCCCAAACCACCATAACTGATGCACTATGACTCTACTTTGTACCTTTGGAAATGGTCTTAGAACGGTGCTTTTATGATTTTTTTCAAGGCTAACTTCTTGATTAGACAGCAATTTCTTGAGGGTAGAGCTCATTTATTTTGTAGTCCCTGGCACCTAGGATACAACCTGTTATGTACAGGTGCTCAACAAATGTTTGTTGGATAAGCACTATATATGAGAAATGCTCATTGTAAGGCATGCCAGACACTGGCTGAGCACTTCTTCATGTTTTAGCCCAGACCTGTCAAAAAAAGAAGGAAAGTCGATTGAAAGTTCTCTCACACCTAAGCAGAAGTGGGATGCAATTTGCCTTCTGTGCTATCTTTTGTGCTACAATTGGTCAATGTTTTTCAGATGAGCTACACCCAAGAACATTTTGCTTTTCTGTCTTCTTAACAAAATATGTTCGTGCATCGTTATTCATAAATAAAAAATTTATAAGTGTATTTTAACCATTATTTAGTTAATATCTAAAGGAATCCTATGATTCTTCCCTCCTAGAAAGCAAAAAACTAAAAAAGAAAAAATCTGAATAATTACATTTTAATTTATCAGGATTCCTAAAATTTGCATATGCATGCACGAGAAACTCATTTTTCTTTCCAAATGAATGTTTTTTATTTTTTAAGTATACTTTGTTGATTATGCTATTACAGTTGTCCCATTTTTTTCTCCCCTTTATCGCCCTCCACCCAGAACCCCTCCTCCCACCAGCATTAGTTCATATCCCCACTTAAGCCCCACTTAGTTCATGTCCATGGGTCATACATATAAGTTCTTTGGCTTCTACATTTCTTACACTATTCTTAACTTCCCCTGTCTAATTTGTACCTACCAATTATACTTCTTATTCTCTGTACCTTTTCCCCTTTCTTCTCCATCCCCCTCCCCCTCTGATAACCCTCCATGTGATCTCTATTCTGCAATTCTCTTCCTGTTCTAGCTGTTTACTTAGATTGTTTTTGTTTTTCAGGTTCAGTTGTTGATATTTGTGAGTTTGTTGTCATTTTACTGTTCATAGTTTTGATCATCTTCTTTTTCTTAGATAAGGCCCTTATCATTTCATTTAGTAAGGGCTTGATGATGATGAACTCCTTTAACTTGACCTTATCTGGGAAGCACTTTCTCTGCTCTTTCATTCTAAATGAAAGCTTTGCTGGATAGATTAAATCTTGGATGTGGGTCCTTGCCTTTCATGACTTTGAATACTTCTTACCAGTCCTTTCGTACCTGTAAGGCTTCTTTTGAGAAATCAGCTGATGGTCTTATGCGAACTCTTTTGTAGGCAACTCTTTCCTTTCCTCTTGCTGCTTTTAAGATTCTCTCCTTATCTTTAATCTTGGGTAATGTAATTATGATGTGTCTTGGTGTGTTCCTCTTTGGTTCCAATTTCTTTGGGATTCTCTGAACTTCCTGGACTTCCTGGAAGTCTATTTCCTGTGTCAGATTGGGGAAGTTTTCCTTTATTTTTTTTTTTCAAATAAGTTTTCACTTCTTTGCTCTTCCTGTTCTTCTGGTAGACCTATGATTCAGATGTTGGCACATTTAAAGTTGTCATAGAGACTCCCAAGCCTCTCCTCATTTTTTTGAATTCTTGTTTCTTTATTCTGTTCCAGTTGAATGTTTATTTCTTCCTTCTGTTCCAAATCATGTATTTGAGTCCCAGTTATAGGAAACTCATTTTTATACAGAACACAAGTAGTTAAAGTTACTGCCCTTTGGGGGAACCTGTATTTTATTTTGTGAAGAGAGGAAAATGACAAGTAGACAAGCTAACCTGAAATTGATTTTTTAAAAACTTTCCAGTTTATGTCATAGGATGTGTGCACATCCAGCTCAATCTTCTAACTTTTTACAACTATAGTACATGCCAATTTTCAGGTTAGTGATGAATCTCTTTTTAAAATGCAGGAGTGTTGAGAAAAGGGGTTATTCCCAGGCAGGTACTTAAAAGTCCATCTGAGCATAACCTGTCTGCATGAGAGGAAAGAAAAGGACAAAGAACAATGGTGGTGATTTGCAGACCCAGTTGTATGTGCACTCCTGTGCCTGGGTCAGTGTTGTGGGCAGGCCTGGAGGCCAAGGGGAGCTTTTCCCTTTCTGTTCCCACCTCTTAGAATTTTCTTTAAAATTAAAAAAACTTTTTATTTTGTTATGTAAAAATTTTTATTATGTGTTTTTATTTTTATCTACATTTTTGGATTGAATTTCCCTTTCCATGATAGCCTAGGCCCCTGCCTTGCTTCCTGTCTCACCCCTGCACCAGTATGAGACCAGGTGTTGGGTGGAAGCAGATGCAGAGCAGAGTGAGGAGGTGAAACCTGGCCACTTCTGCCCCTTTGCTCCTGTGGCCCAGCTGGAATGTCGGCAGTTCCCACATGCCCACAGCCCCATGTGAGCTCTTCTGCCTCTATGTTTCTTCTCCTTGCCTCTCTCCCTCAGGTCCATCTTGTTTTATCTTCTTCAATATGCACTGTACCTGTGCCTTATACCCATTTCTCTGAAAGGCAGGAGAAGCTCACATCCATCCACTGAGCACAATCAGAACATCAGTCAGGGTCCATGGGTAATGGTGGTGGGGCAGGGCTGGTCCTTTCCTTTCTCCGTTGGTTCCCTGGCTACCTCTTCCCTAGTATGTGAACAGAGGAATGAGGATACTGCTGAATATGGATCCCTACCTTGCTCAGGGCCAGTGTTGTGCTAATTCTGCTTTGCATAAAGGCCTGGGACTAAGGGAGTGAGATGAAGGCCCATTGTCTGCTCATGAAGCTGTGTGCCCCGGCATAGGTTTCCTATGCATGGAAAAGCAAGGTGCTTTTTCATCAATAATTAAAAATGTATATGCCTTTTGACCCAACGATCCCACTTCTGGGACTATACCCAAAGGAACCCAAAACACTAATTCAAAAGAACATAAGCAATCCTATGTGCATTGCAGCATTATTTATAATCATCAAGATTTAGAAGCAGCCTGAGTGTTCATTAAAAGATGAGAGGATAAAACAACTATGGGATATTTACACAATGGTATAAAAAAGAAGAAAGCTATACTCAGCTATAAAAAAGAAGAAAGTTTTACCCTGCATGACAGCATGGATAGACCTGGAGAACATTATGCTAAGTGAAATAAGCCAGTCAGAGAAAGACAAATACCATATGATTTCATTCATATGTGGAATCCAATGAACAAACCGAACTAACAAGAAAAATGGGGACAGCCTCATAGATGGAGAGCAGATGACAGCTACTGTGTGGGGGTGGAATTTAGGGGATAGAAGGATTGAGCAAAAAGGTAAAAGGACTCATGGCCATGGACAACAATGTGGTAATCGCTGGGGGGAGGGGTACGTAAGGGGACTAAATGGTACTGAAAAAAATACAATAAAGATTAAATCAATAGAATAAAAATCTAAGGAAAAGGACAAAGAAAAGCAAAATGCCTTGTTCTAGTTTGTGCAAAGGCTCTGGAATGACTAGCAGAGCCCTGGCCCCATTGCTGTGAACCACAGACTGGCCTTGGGATGCACAAGAGGGGCTGATGGCCTCTGCCAGGGCTTTCCAGACCAACACAGTTCACACCAAGACAGAGGTATAAAATGTTCTCTTTTGAAGGGCCATGAAGGTCTCAAACACCAGTGTGTCGGGGGGAGAGAGGTGGTAACTTAGTCTTTTGTGGTAATGTAGTCTTTTTTAGCATGCAGTGGAAGTACCCATAGACAGAGCCTGTGGATGCTCTGTCTCTTCTCAACTCTTCCTTTCCACACAGCCTTCTCTTTGGAATTCCCTAGTCCAGTGCCGCCAGCCCCTTCCTGGGGCAATTTTTATTCTCCCCTTCCACACAGGGGGAATATTTTCAGACCTTTCCCCTCAACACCTCTTGTGTCTCACACAATTGTGAGCCTCAGGCTTTCGTTGGATGAAAACAGCACCTCTTCTTCATTTGGTCGTTGTCAGCTGCACAGGGTTGGGGTGTTGGTCTCCGTCCCATGAACGGAGGGTGCTCCAGTTCCAGTTTTGTCTTCCCGTGAGTAAGAGCTTCCCTCACTACTTTCCTAAGAATCCAGACCAAATTGCCAAGCCTAGCATTGATGTTGTAGTCTCATATTAGGAAAGCATATTTTTCTTGTTAGCATGACTTTGACATTTTTCATTTTAAAACCATAATTGCTGATATTATTGTGCTGAGGAACATTTGATATTTTAATGCCTTATTTAACAAGGGTCATCACCATACATCTAGAAATGGCTTTCTCTTTGCTATTCATTGCTACCAGTACTGGTTATATTATTTATTATTTTGAACCTTCTCTTACCTCCAATAGAAAGTCACCATGAGTTCTAGTTTATCAACTCATTCTAGTATCAACTTTTTGGCCCCAGTATAAAGATGAAAATGAAAAGTTGGACTGGCATACGAGGGCACTTGTTTATCCCTGACATTCCCCTATCTCCATTGGTAGGAAAAACTTTGAAACACATGTGCATTTCCAAAGGAGAGGAGAACGGTCAGACTGGCACCAAGGATGAAGGAGAAGGTGAAGTGCAGAGGGGCACGAGAGAGCTGACCTTCAACCCCTCTTCTCCTCCCATCCCAATCCTCTCCACCTCTTTCCCTTTTCTTTGTCTCTGATCTCTCTCGCTGTCTTCTCTAAGCTGCTCCCGGTTTTTTTCCTTTTTCTCCTCCCTTCCCTCAGTAGCACCAGAACTTCTCAGAAGCCAAGTGAAAAGCTGGACACGGGGCTTTAAGATGGTTCTTGAGGGTTCTGCAATGGCAATTAAGATGGGTGGATGGAGAGTAGGGAACCCTCTGGCAGCGCCTAGGAGGGACATGGTCTTACTCTCCTTACCACCCCGCCTGGGGCCAGTCTCCATACATAAGGGGTGCAGACAAGCTGAGCGTGGGTGATTAGGACCTGCCTAGACTGTATGACGATAACTGATATTGTTGATGGGAGCCTGTCATTTTGTCCCTCGCTTCCCGCACCTTTCCCCTTCCCCTCTAATCACTCACTGATCTCTGTTGATTATACCTTCTAAAATCATCAGTCCCCCCTTAATGTACTTAGCCCTTAAAAACAAGCAAGTCAGCTGTCTGAATTTGGATTCCCCATCAAAGCAGAACACGAGAAAAGGATTTGAGTGAAGGTATAGTTGCTAGAAACAACAGCAAGGGAGTAAGGGGAGTGAGAGAGGGTGTGAAAAGCTGATGTAAGTGTGTATTATTGAGATTGCCATGGTGGGTGATGGTGTGCAATTGCTCTGAGAGGCCTATAGAATGCCTCCCAGGACTGCCCATGTGCAGGATGGGTATTTCTACCAGTTCCTGTCTCCTACAGGTGAAGGTGTCTCCAGAGATGCTAACCCCAGGCTGACCTGGGTTGTGACACTGAACAGGCTCCTGGGGCATTGGAGAAGGCCCTGAGGCAGAAAGAGGAACAAGGCACAGCATGTCGAGGTGGCATGCTGCCAGGGTGAGGCGAGACTGGACTCCCACAGGAACTGTCCACCACGGTTATGGCTGAACCCAGAAATGGGCTGATGGTGTGTGGCAGGGAGCACCAAAGCCGTCTGTTACATGACCAACAGTAAAAGCAAGGGGTCTTAAGGTTTGTTCTTAACTCTGGCCTGAAATACCTTCTCTCTAACAGCAAGGTGACAAAGAAAATGTATGGTCTGTTACTGTTTTGCTCTCGGTCTCTCTACATGCTTTTCTGGAAGTTTTCTAATCAATTACATACTGTTTCAACCATAGTTGATTTCCATATCCAAAATCAAAGTAAAAAGGTAATTAAGGAATACAAATATTACAAAATAAACTTTAGAATGTAGCTGTACATTTTCATTTCTATGAGCCTCCTTTATATGTTATTTAGACAAGAGAAATGAAGCAAAGCAACAATGTACAAAGGGACTTAATTTTTAAAAACATATTTAAGTACAGTGACTGTAATGAGGCAGGTTGAGGTTTGCTGGTGTGGCAGAGGAGGGGGTTGTGGGGGGCTCAACCACCCCAAGAAGGTAAGGACAAGGTGAGGGAAGTGTGTGCGAGAAGTGATGAGTCCTCAACTCCTCTGACTCGTAGGCTTTGACATCTGAGTCCAGCTTCTATCATGAGGACCAAGGAAACTTAACTATATGGATGTTTTAGAGAAGGATAAGGGGCTAAGGGAGAGAGCTGTGGTTGGTTGATTAGAAGAGAGAGAGAGAGATTTTTGTTTAATAAAAAAGAAGATGGGAGAGAGAGAAAGAGAATTGAAGAAAATTTATTGCTCTTTTATGTTGTGATAGCCCCACATGCAGTTCTTCCCACCATTTGGAGTTTTCAGGCTCCTCTGAATCAGAGGCTGGGCTTCCCCTACACTGTGGAGAAGGAAGCGTCTGGCTGGTGATTCTGAACACGGGAGAGCAGTCCTCATGAGAGGCCCGGGCTGCTGACAGCGCTGTGGTGCTGGTCCAGAGCTAAGGCTATTTCTTTTTTGGTTATTTGGAAACATTATTTCTAAATTGTAAAAATGAATACAAATTCCTATGAAGTAGCCTTGTCAAAAAAAGCACGGAATAGGAACGCAAATGTGCAGGCACATGTGGGTCGTACCTGTCCCACCCACCCATTCTCTACATGCCCACGGCAGCTCCAGTCTCCTCTCTGTTCGCTGTCGCCACACTAGGTTAGGCCATCATCAGCTCTTCCATGGGTCATAGCCTTTAGTCTTTCCCCTAAAATACTTTTCTCACATGGTTTTTCATAGAGATTTTTCTAAGAAGAATATGATATCATGGTATATCCTTGCTTAAATCCTTCAAGCTCTCATGGATGCTCTTAAGATGCATTCCAAACTCCTTAGCATGAAATAATTTTTAGGATTATAAGGTTAGGAAACATATCTATCTTCTCACCATATGTCTTCACCATACGTAGCACACTGACTGTGAAATAGTAAGACTTAGTACATTTTTATTGTTAGCTTCCTTTCCAAGGTAACTTTAGCTCTCTAGGGCAACTTCCTTTCAGGAAGTGACTGAAGCATCCAGGCCATTTGTATCTGGAAAACTTAATTACTGTTACCACTGTGGCAGAGGAAAAGAGAGATGAAGCGTTGTACAAGGACTTTTCACTGTCTCAGCCAAGAAGACCACATATACAGCCCATTGACCAGACCGATGTATGGTTCTAGCCTAACTGCAAGGGAATCTGGGAAAGGTTCTTTTCCTGCGTGCTCAGGAAGAGGAAAATGAAAGGGAACTTGGGGATTATATAGCATGGAATCTGCCACAGAGTTCATTAATGATGAACAACCTGCTCTCTGGGAAATGTACTGTTCCTATTGTGATAGCCTTGTTTGAGCCACAAAGGTTGGAATTCAACCTCTAAGTGAGTATGAATGATTCCCCTGACAGTCTTGGCTGTTTCCACTCTCAGTCTTGCTTGTGGAATAAGAATGGGCTTTAACACTTGGGCAATAAAGAACCATTTTCATTATTTGGGCCAGGGGATTAAGAGCCCATGACCATTGGGTGGCCTAGAGATTCCATCACAGGTATTGGAAAGAAGAGCAAAAAAGGAGTTGATCCCTTCATTATGCTGGAGTCGTCTGAGAGCAAGGCTGGGATTCTGCAGTTGGTTTTAGTGTTTGTGAGCTCTGGGGGGGGGGGGCAACAGCAATAGAAGAGTAGATTATTCTGAGCACTCACTTTCATACACCGAAGATTTCACTGTATCTTAGACTAATCTTACTTAGCTGTACCTTTAAGTCAACTGGAAAGAACAGTGTTTATGATTGGATAGAATCTGCAGATTCAGTAGTTTGGGGGAGCATATTCTATGATGACACAAGGAGGCATGAAAGCTCTGGTATTGTAGGGTTGGAGGGCAGACTGGGAAAAAAGAACAAGTAATCACTAGGACTGATTTATAAAACATGTATGTACGAATGGTCTAAAGAGCTCCAGAAGTTACTTGGATTGGGAGAAACCTACAGTAGGTTATGATTTCCTTTCATTGTGGACATTTGAGAGCATAGTGTCACTATGGTGAGGACATGAAAAGATATGACCTTATTTTGTAACTTAATGGTGAAGTGGGACATTTAAGTTACAAATATAGTGAATGTTAGAAGAGTATTTCACAGCTTGTGCTGACATACATTAGCCTTGACTTTTCTCTTCTGATAATAGAAATTACACTTACCAAAAGAGATAGAAAAGCACTTTGCAAGAGAAGTTGAATAATATTATTCATCATTGTTAATGATAAATAGTAACCAGAACAATGACAATGACAGCAAACTTACCATGACAATAATAAACACTGCAAACTTATTTGTTCTCGATAATTCCTGGATGCCCACTTTTCTCATTTTAATCTTCGTTTTGCTTTTAAAATTATCTAACTCATTTTAGTGTCGATTTTAGTTGCTACATTCATCAACTTGGAAAGCCCGTAGCCTCGGACAAAAGTGTCGTTCAATACATTTGATATATTCAGCTCTGCGTCAGCAATCTGTTTGCAAAATTGTCCAATTTGGAAGTGACACTTTTGATTCACCTGACTTTCCCTTTTCTAGCATAGTAAAATTTGAAGGAATTCAAGAGGTGCTGGGCACTAGTCACCAAGGAGAAAGGACAATAAAGGGATGTGTGAAGTACTAGAGAGAACATTGTTGTACATCATTAGTAGCTGAACAGAATGAAGAGCCCTATGGAGCTGAACTTCAAGCAAAAGGCAATGACATCTGGAAGGGAATGGAAACTTTTAAAGTTTTTGGTGTTAACTGGTTGATTCAGATTTTTCAGCTTTTTGACATAATTTATTCTAATATTTAAGTATGCCTATTCATTGTAGAAAATTAAAGAGCCCATTTAATATAAGAATATAAGGAACAAAGAAAATAATTACCCATAATTCTTCCATGAAAGAGAATTATTAGTTTTATTTTTACATAATTCCTTCGATTCTTTTTTCAGTGTGTATATAAATTGTTATTGTTATTAGTATTATAATCTTTTCAAAAAGAAAATAATTTTTACATAAAATGGAAATCCTTATGTTAAAAAACATAATTGCAGGTTGAACTCCCACTATAAATTTGTGACCTTTTTAATGTACCCATTGAATCTCTTTTATTAATTGAATTTATTGAGCTGACATTGGTTTACAAAACAGTACAGGTTTCAAGTGTATGACTCAACAAAACATCACCTGCACACTGCATTGTGCACCCATCACCCCAAGCAAAGTCTCCTTCCATCCCTATTTATCCCTCCTTTGTCCATCTCCATCTAACCCCACCTTCTTTCCCTCTGGCTATCACCACATTGTTGTCTGTGTTTCTGTGTATTAGGTTCCACATATCAGTGAACTCATATGCTATTTGTCTTTCCTTGACTGGCTTATTTCATATAGCATAACAATCTCCAGGTCTACCCATGTTGTCACAAAAGGTAAAGTTCCCTTACCCTTTTTAATGACTGAGTAGTATTCCATTATGCAAACCTACCATGAATCTGTATAATGTAAGGTATTATCAAACATAAAGGAGAGCCAACTCTGGCATCAAAGAGCCTATTACAGTATGGGGAATGAATCAAGGCAGATAAACAGTCAGTTAAATGAATGAATACTTATTGAGAAATTATAGTATGACTAGTACTGCATCAGGAACAAAGTTGTGGACATAAAGGAGTAAATACCTGAATCCTGGTAACAGTCTCATGGAAGACAAGGGACATGACTTAGACACAGTGCAACAAGGAAAGATCCCAGCCATTGTTACAAACAATAAGTATCTCAGGAATTCAGAGGAGGGAGCAATTGTCATGAGCTGAAGCCATAAGGAGAATTTTATGGGAGAGGTGATTTTTGAGCTGGATCCTTTGAGGATGAGGGATTGGAGAGAAAACAGTGAGTGAGGAGACAGAGCATCTCAGCCACCTCCTGTCCCCGACCCCAGCAGCCTAACAGGAGCTATGGACCAGGAGGATCGAGAGAGAACCACAGCTAGCAGGAATGGTAGTAGGAGAAGCTACCATCCCTGTTTGCGGGGGAGAAACAGGTTCAATTAGAGTAGTCCAAGGTCAATGCTGCCTCTGTATTGTCCAATCCTAAACTCCAAAGGAATAAGCTGCTTTTCTGAATGTGGATCACAACAGTTTTAATGAATGATCCTTTGTTTGTAATATGGTCTTATTTCTTAAATGGAACAGAATTATTTTCTTTCACAGTATTTCATGGACTTAGACCCATAAGAAACTACAAGGATCATTGCAATCTTGTCTCACCACTTAATTTTAAACTTGCAATGCTTTTCTCTCTTCTTGTATGAGTTAATTCCAGTAAAAGGAACACCTAGTAATACTCAATATTCAGAAACGGTTTTTGAGATGATTCATGAGAAATACCCATGCCAATTTAGACATGTGATTAGAACACATTACTGCAAGTCTTACAGAATGAATGGTAACTGAAAGCATAGGTGTCAGATTCTGCCACTGTCCAACTGTACAGTCTTAGATAGGTTATTTGATGTTTTTGAGCTTCAATTTCCACATTTGCACCAAAGGGAAAATAATTTCCACTGCATGCGGTATTATTGTGAGGATTAGGTGAGATACATACAAGTGAAATTTCTTCTGGCATAAGAAATGTGCTTAATGGATGGTAGCAACTACTATTACAGATATAGAATACATGAGCGGACTTCCTCACAGCTTGCTGCTGGGTTACTTAAGGATTAGGACTGGCTGCAAAGTATAGTAATTTGAACGTGCTGCAAACTCCCCTGGAGCAGTGTTTTAAAGCGGTGGTTAGGCCAACATAAACACAAGAATGGTATAAACTCTTAACGAGTAAGCATTAAGCTGTTAAACATAAACACCCTGTGTTCGTAACCTATTAGATGGTCAAGGAAACTCAACCACCCTTAAAGCATTTTTTACCTTTCAGCATGAGAAGGGTTTATCTCTCATCTTCAGTATTACAGTAGGGGGACATTTTGAGGTTATACTCCAATGAGAATGTAAAGCATTAGTTTATGTTGCAGATAAAGGGAAAACAAAAATTGTATCTATTAGATATCAGATGAGCTGTTTGGAAATGTAGACGTTTCACCAGTGTTATTGCCAGATGAAAGACCAGCGAACCAATACAGAGATGGATGGCTGAGTTTCCTACATTTCCTGGACTCTGTGCCTTTATACACGCGCTTCTATTAGCCTGGATGCATCTGTATAATTACCACTTCCTGCTCAAAAATGTGGCTCCCTCCTGTTTATCTTTTAGGTCAGCTTCTCTGGTCCCCCAAATCTTGGTGTAGGGGCCTCTTGTGTGTGTGTTTTCACAGCATTTTATTCTTTAGTTAATGTCAACCTTTTCACATTTTTGGAGGCTAGGTCATGGGAATGTTGCTGAGTAGTATAAACAGTTTATACATTTATATTATAAATATTTAGTATAAAAGCTAAAAATAAAAAAAGGATTCTTTTCTCCTGAAAGCCCCAGGTGCCTCTAGCTTTTAGAAAAATGCAATTTCTGCAGCTCAAAAATAGGTAAGATCCCAATGTTTCAGGCAGCTTCATCGGGCCTGTTCCCATTCCTTCAGAAGTCTGCTTTTGAGTACGATAGCAGTATAGGTTCCAGATGGTCTGTGTAATTCAAGTAAATCGTACATGCCATATAACAAAACCTAAAAAGTGAATTTGCAAGTGTGTTTCATAGACCTTACCTAAAATCCTTTTGTCCAGGCCAGGTCTGATGACATGGATTTCTCTTATTTCGCTGCTGATTCAATGATGCTTGCCACCTACTGCAGCGGGAGAAGGAGGGGTACGCGGTGCTCTGAGAGAAACTGCCTGTGTGTGTGTCTGCCTTTCCTATGGAGCTTCAAGTTCCATAAAGGCAAGGGCCATGCTTGCTCTCCCGTATCCTCTGAGCCCGGTGCAGTGCCCATCGCCTCATAGACATGCACAAATACTTACCGAGTTGGCTTCCTCTTCTTTGAAGTTAAGAAAGGTTCAGCTTCAGGACATTACTATTGCTCAATTGCTTCTCCAGAGAGGGGAGGACATCTGTTTGTCCTGCTTAGAAGAGTGGGCCAAAAAACTCCTTTTCATACTGCTGAGAAAAAAACAAAGCAAAACTGTTCCTTTCATTCAGAACTACACTTTGGCTTTAAGAATTCCTGAAATTGTATGTAAATGTCCTTTTTCTTTAGAGAAACAGTGCTTAATTTGATTAGATTCTCAAAGTTGTCTATGAGCCCCAAAAGGATGAGACTCATTGCTCCAGAACCTTCCTTAAAATGGGCTCAGAGGGATCCCTTTTGATATTGTCACCAGGTGAAAAGACACTGAGTGTGCCACTGTAGGGGTATTTTGTTCTCCTCCAGGGACCAGTGCCATCTCTGTGTCTGGTGATGCTGTCTTTGCCCCAGAGAGCCCCACTTGATGTAAAACTTAATTTCATGTAGAGGTCCTGCCCTACCTGCCTCCTTCTGTCAACTTCCCTACTCAAAATTGAGTTGATTCTGCTTTTATCACATGGAAGCTTTGTGCTTCTGCAAGTTGCCTCACCTTTCTAAGACTTGTTTTTCTTCATATCTAAACACAATGTTCCTCTCCTCTTAAGTATAATGCTTTTAGCTCACAAAGTTGCTCACTTATTCACTCAACACATACCTGCTATGTGCCAGGTATTGTTCTAGTGGTAAACAGAAAAGACAAGAAGCAAATATTCCAGGAGAAGGAATCAGACAAAAAACAAATAGGAAGACAGGATGATGTCAGATGGTGATGAGTGCTCTGCATAGATTTCAAATAGAATGATGCAATAGGCAGAGAGTTGGCTGGGTGGCTAGTTTAGACTGGGTCATCATGGAGTGTCTGAGGGCTGATGTTTAGGATCTGAAGATCAAGACAGAAGAAATAGTTAGTGCCACAGTTCTGAGGCAGGAGCAGACTTGATGTGTCTGAAGAATGCCAGGGTGGCTGAGGAGATCCCAAAGGTCAGCAGGTATGGTTTTGAAAATCACCATAAAGATTTTAAGTACAATGGGAGACTTTGGGATGTGTTTTAAACAGAGGAGTGATGTGGTCTGAAATACTTTGTAAAAGATCACTCCAGCTGCTGTGTAGAAAATGAATTGTAAGGAGCCAATGATGAATGCAGCTAAACTAATTAGTGGCTACTCTGGAAGTTCAAGCTATCCATGATGGTGGCTTGGACAAAGGTGGAGGTGTAGAGATGGGGGAAGTGGTCAATTGTAGGGGTGTGTGCAAAGCACCCAGGCTCACACCTGATATAGAGTGAACACTGAATCTAATCTAACTCTGATTATCATCATCATAATTATTATTAGTAATCATTATTATTAATAATGATAAAATAAAATTGAGCCAAGTAACGGGGCAACATAACAGTGACTTTAAGAATATTACTAAATTTAGAGCAAATTAAGTAGGATGAACCACATATTATTTATATGTGGAAATTTAATTAATGTTACTTATCTGACACTATTTTGGACACAGTGTTTTCAACACTTTTCTCTTTGTGTTTTGAGAACAAATCCATCATTTACTTTTTTCAGGATGCACTGTTTAGTCATTTTGTAGTGAAAGAATCCTGATTATCTTCAAATGACAGATGTGAAACAGTGAATTCTAAGTTGTGTAGAAGATGTGATATAGTGCATTGCTGTGGAATTTATTATGAGCAAGGAGTTGGAAAAAATTAGGGAGTTAATATCCAGGAAGAAAGCAAAACTAAAAAATGATACAGATACATTAGTATATTTATGGATACATGTCATGCAGTTTGATGCCAGCAAAGCCAAATGAAGAAATAATGTTCTGAAAACAACTCACAATTACCAAGACCACTAAGCTCTGAGTCAGAGAAATATGAAGATTAGGGACTTTCATACATATATGGTTGCTATGGAGTTGTTGAAAGTTACCAGAGAGAGAGAGAGTCTTTCTCTCTGCACTTTAACAAATGCATGTTTCTTTCCAGTCTACCCTTATCAAGCAAGCTCGTATTTACAAACTAAATTATTCTGAGACAGAGAAGCTTTAAATGAATGACAGACATCATTGCAATCCTTTAAGGTCATGCTGATCTCTTCAAATGTTAGAATTCACTAGAGTAAGGTTGCCTTTGCAACTAAGTGACCCCATCACTTTAGAGTAATCCTTGTAATGAGTATAAATCTAGCCACACATTCTAAGAAAACACTAGGTTCTAAATGATAATATTCTATTAGGGCAGAGAGACTTTGTTTTCAAAATGTGGGCACCAGTCTTCTCCAAGCAGTGTGGTTTGGAGTCGTTATTTAGTTTTACTGAGGACCAACAGTGGGGCAACAATTTTGGCAGTGGATTTTTACCACCTTCTAAATTCTTCTGTTTTCTTTTTCCTTCCTTCCTTCCTTCCTCCCTCCCTTTCTTCCTTTCTTCCTTCCTCCCATCCTTCCTTCCTTTCTTCTCTCTTTTCACCCTCCCCCTTCTCTCCCCTTCCCTCCCTACCTTTTTCCTTCTCCTCCTTCTTCTTTGAAAATTCAGATGATAAAAATAAAAATATCTATCAGTAGTTTAATAAAGACATATTTGGATCATTAGAAATACACCTTTAAATCAAGAAAACAAAGTCATCTAAAATATAATAAAAAAACAGCATTCCCCAAAGTATGTTCTGTGGATCACTAGTTCTTCAAGGCATCACTCAAAAGAAATCTCAGATATACTGACTGTGGTATCTCAGATCTCTTTGAGTGCCACACTAAGCCCAATTTGCTACTATGTGGCATGACCTCCTCAAAGTCATGGTCAACTACAACCTCACTAAAACAACATAAGAAAGTTAGCAGAACAGGTACAGTACCTGCAGCTGTATCTGGTCCCCAGACTATAATCGATATTTATCGTCTTCCTCTCCACCACTCATTCCAGATTTCCTACCTCTAGTCATCACTTTTGCTGCCTTAGATTACTTGCCTGATGGACTAATTCAGACCTTTGTCTCTGAGTATCTGACTCCTTGGGTACTATCTATCAGGAATGGAAGCATCAAGACATATCTCAGTGAATCTCCTGAATTCCAGGCCTATTCCTCCATCCTCCTATTATATAACAGCAACCCTAGCACCTCATGACAATTAAGAAAGACTTCTACCACCACTATAGTGACTCCTTCCTTTGATCACTGTTCCACAGGCATAAAGAGCTCAGAGTGACCAGGTGGCAATTGTAGCTGCAGGCTCAGAGGAATGGAACCCTTACCATAATACCTGTGGAAGGGTAGTTCCTTGGAAGCCAGGGCCTCTAATCCAGCAGAACCTAAGTTGTTGGAATGGGAAGCACAAAAATGAGGTGAATTACTGGGAATGATGGTGAGAGGGGCTAATTTTACTTGCATCCCTTCATCCCTAGGCCACATATAACATTTTAGCTATTATGGTGCAGCACCATACATCAGATATTGGCACAGTGCACCTGAGGGAGCTCCTCAAGCTGAAGGGTTTTGTCTCTGAACTGCTATCTTACTTGAATCTTCAATAGTCCATGCAACAATCTGTCAGATCTATTGTTTCTGACTAAGCTAGTTTACGGTAGGACAAATGGACCCATGGTCATGTGCCCTTATCAGTGATATGCATCCTTTGCTGCAAAATGTGTTTCTTCATGTGAGATCCCATGGAGGTAAGTCAGAAGTTCTGTAAGTCCTCAGGTAGTGGTCAGGGAAGGAAAACACACAGAGAGCAGGTTTCATTTCTGCTCTCTCCAGAGACACGAGTCTTAAGACATGGGGAATGGCACTGACCTCTGTAGTTCTACCTAAGGTATTGGACTGCTTCTGATTTAAACTTTCTTCCTCATCAATTAACTTGATTATTTCATAACAATTGAATGCCCACAATGTGTTAAGCTTTTGCATTTTCTAAAAAAATATTTACATTGTATAGTGAGTTTCTGTCCCTGACCCTTAGGCTTGAAGGGTAAAACAAATTCACATAAATTTGAATTTTTGAGGATGCTGCTTTTACGTAAAGTCACACTAAGACATTGAGCATCTGATAAGCAGACAGCAAAGAATTTGTTTTGTTGTTGTCTATGGAACTAATTAAACACATGGACAGACAAACAAGTCAAATCAGCATGCTCCTCTGATTCATTTAAGAAATCCCAAGAGAATGAGATCTGTTTCTAAATGTCTTAATTGCTCTAAATCACCCTGGTGCTCCCAGACCTGGGTAAATAGTAATTATAACGTAAACTTTTTTTGGCATATTGTTCTTAAACTAGTGACCCAGAATTCATTTTTCTTTTTTGGATTGGGGAACTAATTCACATTCTTATATGTAAAAATACTGAAAAACTCAGTATTAAGTAGATCCATTCTATAGGCATAAAATAAGAAATAAATGCTGAAGATAACATGGCATTTGAGGCTTGGCCAGTGCACATCAAGATGCCTGCTGTATTGCCTCCCATGCCATCACTCTCATCATCGTCATCATCATCATCATCATCATCACCATCATCATCATCAATCTCTATCTTACATGTGCCCTCCTAGGCATGAAAGTAAATTGAACTTAATAAATATGACTCCATTAACTTGTACTCCACAAACTAAGGGAGCTCAGACGGCCTAAAGCAATAAAGATTTTTTTAAATAAGAGATTTCATTTATTTTTTGAGAGGGGAAGAGAGGGAGAGAAACTTCGATGTGAGAGAGAAACATCCATCGATTGCCTCTTGTGCATGCTCTGTCCAGGGACCGAACCCACAACCCAGGCGTGCACCCTGACCAGGAACCAAACCAGTGACCTTTCACTTTTCAGGACAATGTCCAACCAACTGAGCCACACAGGTCAGGGTATGAAGATTTTTAATAACTGACTTTTATAACTATCAGCTAATTTCCTGTATATTTTCCCTGATACTATTTCTCTCAGAAATAGTTATGGGTGTTATGGGTTAAATTGTGTTCTCAGAAAGCTATGTTGATGCCCTAACTACTTGTACTTCAGAATGTGATGTCATTTAAAAACAGGGTTACATTATACACATCATTGCAGATGTAATTAAGATGAGGTCATAATGGAGTAGGGTGGGCTCCTAATCCGATGTGGCTGTGTCCTTACCAGCAGAGGGAAACTTGGGTGTGGTGATGCACAGAAGGAAGATGATACGAAGACACACTGGAGGAGATGGCCGTGCGATGACGGAGACAGAGGTTAGAGTGATCATCTTCTAGCCATGGAGCATCGAGAATTCAGGGCAGATACCAGAAGCTAGAAGAGGCATGGAAGCCCTTTCTTCTGTAGGTTTCAGAGGGAGCATGCCCATGCCGATATTTTCATTTTGGACTTCTAGTATCTGGACCTGTGAGAAAATAAATTTCTGTTGTTTTAAGCCACCCATTGCTGGTGCCTTGGCGTGATAGTCCTAGGAACTAATGCAGAAGAGGATACAAAAATACAACTGAGGGGATAACACAGCACTCGAAGCTTAGAGTAATGTTCAAATGCTGAAGGTGTCACTTCACATTTTCTCTGTTTTGACAAAATCCAACAATCTGATCTTTTTCCCTCTCCCATTCTAATCTAGCTTCAAGATCTGCTTTTTGGGGGAAGAATTTCCTCGCCATTATGTAAGTGGTAGGCTTATGAACCTATATGCTTTCCCATCAGCATTTGAAGAAACCTCCTAAAATTTTGTGCCTCATTCATTTATTCTTTTTTTTTTTCATCAGAGCAGAGTGCAGAAGCAATAGTCAGCCTTGCTTTCACGTCTAGATCACAGGGAGTCACAGCTGTTCCTGCTCCTGCAGGTCTTTAGAAAGAAGGGACATATCTGGTTTTGTGCTGATTTCCCCACCATGATTTTTCCCCTCTTACCACCCAACTTCAATATCCTTTAATTATTTTCAGAGGAAAAGCAGCCTGTCTTTGCACTGCAGGCACCATATACATTTATACCACTCAACTTTTCCTGGTTCTAAGATAGCTGCTGCACACACACATCTTGTCAGGGCAGCTTTATCTTCCCAGTCACCATCTCGGATCCAGGGTGGGCAGGCCAAGGTTTATTTGTTTTCAAATACTTTTTTTCCCTAATAACCTAGAAAATCCTTCCAGAATTACTAATAAGCCTTATTTTCACATTGTACAAGGGACCATACAGTCAAATTCAAAATTTCATAGATGCCTAACCTGAAAGTAATAGAAGGGGTGAGGTTTGTAAAAATATCTGTAACTCAGCTAATTTTCCCTTGACTTATGTTTACTACCTCTCAAGTTCTGTAGGATGATAAGGTTTTATCCAAGTTAGCAGGTACATTTTTTGTTGTTGTTTTTATGACTAATCCCCAAAATATATTTGTGGTCAAAATATATTTGTAATATATAACATTCTTTTCAATAGTACAAATGAGTGACTACTTTCCCTACTGATTCCACTTGCTATTTTTAAAGCTACTTTTGTAATGTGTGTTAGATACAAAAGTAGCTTTAAAAATATATACATATATGGCATACTGTTTCAGAGGTATCAAGCAAGGGCATGAACAAGGGCACCAGCCTATGCATCAAGCAGCATCCTGCTTTGTATATTTTTAAAAGAGAACTGTTAAAGTGGCTTTAGTTCCTTCTGCTCCTTGATTAAATCTTGATTAAAATCAGTGCTGCAGTCAGAATGGGAAACAGCCTTCTTTCTTTCCCTGCTGTAGGTAACATCACTTGATTGCTTGAGACAGTTAAGGGTGCTTTGGTAGTAAAAGGACAGCAAGATTAATGGGCAGGCATTTCCATAGTAACAGCAAAGCACTCTGGGAGACAGAAGCACTTGGGGGCGGAGCTACATGTGCCAGGATTTCAGCTCCATGGCAACAGTATAGTGTAGGGTGGGGATGAATACACTACAAAACTTAGCAGAGGTCCGTTTAGTGGAGACAATGTATAATCAGATATGTCAATCTATTTTAAAACCCAAAGTTAAATAAATCAAATTCAAGACCACAGCTGATGCAACATTTAAAATACACTGTGCATCCACTCAAAATTTCTGAAGCATAAGCACAAATAGTTTAAGAACTATCCAATTGTGACAACTTGTTAGTTTAAAAAAATCCAATTACCAAGATTTTTGTCCCAGAGTAGTTGCAGAAAATTACACAATTAGAGCAATTTTTTCTCAGCTGCTCCACTACAGAAAACGAAAGTAATTATACAAAAATAGTGTAAAATACTTTTCACAACATGCAAGTTAAATTTTTGCTTTCTTTAGAAGAAGTTCTTTTTTTTCTTTGTAGATATCCATCTCAACAGAGTTGAAGAGAGACAGCAGTGAAAAAAGGGAAAGCAATAGCTAGAAGAATAAAGAACAGAGCAAGGGGGTGAAATACTAAATAACTTGGGAGAAGCTGAAAAGAATTCAGAAAGACCTAAGAAGCTGGCATTCCAGTTAAAATGAGTAAAAGAAATTTGACACAAAATTGTATTCCTCCCACTTTTATTAACATTAGAGTTAAAGTTTTTGAAGGCCTCCTTTATTCTACACAAAATTATAAGGCATTCAGAGAGTTTACCATCCACTTAGGAATAGGCATTATTTTCTGTCTAGACCTTTTGAGTCAGGTCCACACAGCCAGTGAAACAGAAGGTTGGAAATCATCTGGTGAATTGGGGATAGGTTCATTGTTAATGAAGTCCATTGAGGTAAATCTATATGTTTGTAACTGCTCTCTATTAGAATATTTGTCACCTGGAAGTATTTACTGAGATTTTACTCAATATACACTATGAGTTTGGAAAACAGATATTGGTTCAACCCAGTTCCTGCTCCAGGCTATCTATTCTCCAAGTGCACTTTGTGCCCAGAAGAATCTGGATGTGAAATGTCATTTAAGAATGTGAGGAGGCTGGTCCCAGTGTCTTAGAGAAGAGTAATGCCTATTGCTAAGCATCCAACAACCATATCCTACATCTGGAAAGGAAGGTTTACCATCAGGAAAATTGGGATTGCCTGCTGAGCATTGGTGCCCATAATCTGAGAGCTGTCCTCCTCCCCTGCTGTCCACACAGTTAGCATAATTGTGCTGTGACTCTGTCATTGATTGAGTTAAGAATGGGCACCTAAGTCTCACATGGCTAGTCAGGGCATTGACCAGGATTTGGGAGGTTTGGGAGATTTGGGGAATTTGGGATTTGGAGAGCTGAGTCAGTGTATCACCAGTGATGAAAGCTGTAAGATGTAAAATTCTGGAGCTGTTAGTGACCATGTTCTCTGTCCCATGGATACAATCTGAAAAGAAAAGACTGAAAGCAGAAGAGGAAAACAGAAACAAAAAGTAACAGAAATCAGAATTTCTTCTAATACCTCAACAGCAAGTCTGTTAGAGCAATGCCTTCACAATTATTTCCAATCTGGAATTCTATACCCATCCCAGCTTCCAATAAAACATGTAGAATGCATTCATCTTAGATATGCAAGGTCTCAAAAATGTATTTCCCAGACATACTTTCTAAGAAAACTATTGGCAAAGGTGTGCTGCTAAAAGAGGGAAGTCAGCTAAGAAAGAGGAGTACATGGGAAAAGGGAACAGGAAGGTAAAGGGATCTGAAGGACCATGGGGGACCCCAGGATGACCGCTGTGCACCAGCTTTAGAGGGCCACCAGTCCGCAGTGAAACAGGTTCACCAATTACTCTGAGTCTGTGTCTTTAACTACCCTTCCTTCCAGAAAAAAAGGAAAAATGGTATAGTGACAGTTAACAGAGCTCTGTTATATATTGCTGTAACAAATTGCCACAAACGTAGTGCCTGAAGACAACACACGTTTACCATCTTATAGTTTCTGTGGGTCAGAAGTCCAGGTACTGCTTTGCAGTGTCTAGTAAAGTATACAAATATTCAATGACGCAGAAATTTTAGATAACATTTTTAGGAATAAATCCAACAAAAACATATACATATGCATACCAAAGTATGTTGAATTGAATTAAACTAATTAAGGATCTGTTTTTATCCATTAAATGGATAATCCTTAGTGCTAATCAACAATTATTGTCTATTGGAGCATTGACCATAATCTGTTACATAAATATTCCTATCAGGAAAGATGGACTCTTCAGCTACAAAATACAAATTCCATTTCAATCATAGTTTTGGCTTAGAGTGTCCAAAGAGTAGGAATATGTATCTGGCTTGCTTTGTTCCTAAAGTATTTTTTACTATGGGTCTGATATCTGGAACCTAACTCAGAATTGGTATTAAAAAAAAGACATACATGGATTTATCATAAAAAATGAACTTGGATGTAGATTAAAGAAGTCTTTGTGGTTTGGGTGGGGTTTTGGTGATAATGCTAAATGGCTGTATGACTTTGGGTCAAATGCAACATGAAATCACCAAAGGTTTGAAGATCCTGGCCACATAAACTGAAGCTCTCTGTTGTTGATTTGATTATGAGAATAAGTAAACTAAAAAACATAAGGATAAAGGTAACACAAAATAATAGGACCTATCTAGAGAGGCTCTGTTACTGACCCACAAGGTTTCCTTGGAAATTGAGAATTCTTCACTGTCTCTGAAAAAAACGGTGGCAGAAACAGTCTAAGAGGGATAGAGGAGTGAATGTCATTTTACCCAGCATCCCTAGTCTTCTCTTTACTTCCTTTAAGGTCTATTTTCAGAGCTATGTTTTGCTTCTTTGAGCTTGCATTCATCCTCTATAATTTTATTTTCAGATTAACTTTTTTATTCAAATAATAGTCTGCCTCAACTTGAGAATTTGGCAGAAATATTAAGGTAGCATATTTTTATCCATTGTGTTTAATATCCATTTCCTATTTTTCCTCCCAACCTTTACTTTGTTCATTCTCTTCTTACCTTGTGATCCCCATTATCTCCATTCTTTCATTCACCTTTTCCCCCATAAAAACCTATGCGCAAGAAAAGAGTCATAAATGTATTCACTGAAGGACAAAATTTGCTTCTGATAATGCTTATGTGTGCATCAAGTAAATTGCATTCAACTACTAATAAAAAAGATATAACTATGGTGGCTTCAGCATATAAGGGTTTATTTTTCTCATGTAATGAGAGATCTGGAAGCCAATAGTTGATGACTTTGGCATAGCAGCTCAAGGTCTCTGTGATTATTTTGACCTTCTCCTTATGGTTCTTAGGTAACTGCTCCTGTTTCTACCATTATATTTGTATTCCATGCAGGAAAAAGCAGAAAAGTTGGAAGGGGAAAAGGTCAGCTAAGACAGCTCACTTTAAAGAGCTTTTCCAGAAGCTTTACCTAATGACTCATGCTCCATGGGTCAGAACCGTGTCACATGACTATCCACGGCTATAAAGGAGACTGGTTGCCTAGTCTTTTATCCAGGCACATTGATATCCAGAATAAAATTGGGTTCGTTAGTATGTAGTAAGGGAGAACGGATATGTTGGCAACTAGCTGTCCCTGCCACCCGTATTCTCCTGTTTTGCATTCTAATAGGGGGTAAAACTCAAGATCAAATGAGTGAATCTCTAACCATAGAATATCAGATGTTGGTCAGGGAGTAGGAGGCATTGTGTTGTCAGGGGAGCTTTTCCTGGGATCTCTAAGTTTTCATCATGTAGGCCATAGCTTATTCTATCTATCTCCTCTTAAGACTGGCCTCTATAAAGGTATGTTGGAGCATTAACGTGTGGCCTGAAATTTTTATCAGTGACTTGCTGCTTTACCTCTGGGGTTGAGTGATTCCTGGAAGGGGCAGGGGAAAGTGCTGGGGAAAGGGAAGGGAGGGTCAGATTTTCTGCCTTATAGACCACATGAGTCAAACATGGGTGATGGTGCAGATGGACCACTCTTAACAAAGGTAACATCAAAGACATAAGTGAGAGAAATCTCAGTATTGAAATAATCATCAACTGGTCTATACAGATATCAATGAATTTCCTATAAACTGTTACTTTCCAAAAGACTAAGGTTGTGCCATTGGCATGGTTTCAAGGAATGCAGGGGCCAGTGCGGGAAGTACTGTTCTCTCCACATACTTCTGGACTCCCCAGGAAGCTCTCATATCTTCAGCAATGAGCTCTGGTTGTTGCATGACACGGTCTAGGTGGGCTGCAACTCTGTAATGTTAGAAGCAACAATTCTGCAGTGCTTTTTCAGGGCTAAATACAACACACCTTTGCCCTATCACTTCTGATGTTGACATTGCTGCCACCTAGACTCACCTGGAGCTAGAAATCTTCCTGTCTGTGGCAATGGATATCACCTGCTATGTCTCAAGGCTCGTGATTCTTACTGCTTTATTTGCAATTGAGAAGAAAAATGTTCCCTATATGCTATACTCAGCTGTAAGGAAATGCCACATGAAGGCTTCTTGAGCCCTCCAAATTACAGGGATTAAATGACAGTCCTTTAGATTTATACAGGTAACCCCTTCTGCCAGTGTGCACCCATGCCTCCAGGTGGGCTATGTTAGGGCGAGTTTCAGTATCAGCTGTTGTACTTTCTTGGAAGGACCACTCACTCTCAGCAATCAGGATCTGTTGCTGGGTCTAATTTCTCTTCTTCTCCATGGAAAATCCTCTCAGAAGGTCCCTTTTTCCTTGGTCATCATTTTACCAGTCCAAACACAACTATATTGGTCTGATGTGTATGGTGGCTGGAGTCAAGTCTTTCTCAGTAGAGACTCCTTAGCAAAGCTATGAATCCGGAGATGCATATAGGCATAGGTATGCCTATAATTTTTAAAACTTGAAAGCAATAACTCAAAGACTAACAGTAGATATTTTAGCTTTGGAGCACACTGGGATTTATCCTTTGCTTAATTGACTTATGACCACAAAACACACAATTAGCAGGACCAGGTCCTGGAATGAAAAATATCCACCTTAGTTATTCTAAGTGGGTGAGTGTTGGAAGTTGTGGGAAAATCCACTTAGTTTAACACCTGTTGCCCATCAATGATTCTCAATGATATGAGGAATAAGGAAGTAGGAGAGGCAGGTGGAGAACCCAAATACTACCATGCTTACTGATAGAAATCAGATGGGAGGGCGACTTCATATCTATTAGTTAGGCTTACCCACCCAGGCACTATGGCACTGGGCTGGGGCAGGCCATGGGAAGGCATGGCATTGCTGAACTACGCATGCCTGGCTTTCCTTCCATATGAATCCACCCCCTTACTAGAGTGGTGTGAGTAAAGGGCATCGACAGCTAGAGGTGTGTTTAGGGAAACCCCCCTCTTGTGGAACCTGAAAGTGATCAGTGGCCTTTCCTTCTAAGGGTCACCTCCTGGTTTACAGCTGGTGGGGTGGTTGTTATGCCATCCTGCTTCCAGTTGTATATTCACACGTTGCTCTTTCTACCTTATTTGTAGTTTCTGAGATTTCAGTTCCCTCTTCAGGGCCTGAGCACTTGACTCTTATGCTAATTTGCATTCATTCTCATTCCAACCTCCTAATCAGGAAGTGCTCAGTCACTGTAAGTTTGCCTTTGATGTGGGGAGACACCATCCTCCCCTCAAAATATTTTTTTTTCTGTGACTCTGAGGAGAAAAGTTCCTGTTCAGACCCGAGCTCCACAGTGGAGGATGTAGTCAAGTGGATTAGCCAGAACCTGCAGGGGCTCTCAGTCACTGCACTCCACTTCAAAGACCGTGTGCCCACCGAGCCCTCTTTTCACTCACGGCCTTACATCTAAAGATTATGCTCCCCTAGAATATTCTGAAGTGGCTACTGAAGAATCTTATGAAGTCAAGGCACAAAGAGCCATTCTGTTCTCAGAAATGCCTACATTTATACTCTGCGAGTCTCGCACTTATATATTAAATCTCCTGCTCTCTATCCTGCGGGTTTCAATCTGGCGGGACTGCCACATGTCTTTGTGCTCTGTACCGCACACGTGCATATGGTGCATGCTAAATATAAATGCTGTTTGGCAGGATCCTTCCTTCCCTTCCTTTGTTTCTGAAAATGTAGTGAAGAAAATGTGTAATGTGTGCCCTCTCCAAAATGAGAGAGACTTTCAGGAAGTAGAACTATCTTGACAACAAGCCATATATTTTACATATTTCAGCATGTGGCAGTCGTGGCAGCAGTAACTGTCCGCAGCTTTGTCTGGTCAGATCGGGGCTGCCGAGCGGTTTTGTACCCTCTTTTCAACAGAGGTCAGTAGCTTCCTGCACGGCTGCACCATGTGACTGAGGTTCCAGGGGCTGGTTTTCAGATACTGCCAGACCCTCCTTCTATTCACATACTAGTCAGATTAGGTCAGTGTATGGTACAATAAGAAACAACTCAAAGTTCTCAGTGGCACAGCATAATATATCTTTGTTTTCTAGTCATGCTATATGTCCAATGACAGTGACTGCTCATCACAGTCATCCAGGCCAGGCTCATAGAGGCTGTGACTCAACATGTGTCTACGCCATCTCTGCAGCCATGGGTCAGAAATGTGGCAAGTCACACTCTGGCTATGAGCTTCCTCTGGAAGTGACACATGTCACTCACTTTTGCTCTCACTCTACTTAGTAATTCTCATGCTATGCTTACCTTCAGAGAAGAGCAGGGCAGTGTATCTAATCAGGTACCTGAAGGGCAGGAGCTATAAGTATTTTGCTACTGATGCCAATGACTAGCATGTCTCCTGCCAGAATTATGAAAAAAGCAGACAATTGCTTACACTATTATTGAGGTACACAGGTAGTTTCTAGGTGCACCAATAGGCTGTTGAAGATGAGAGCAAGACACAACAGAATTAAAGCTATTCCATACAGGCATCTCATAAGATAGTACTGTCTAAAACAGATTTTGAAAACAGTTTAAAGAAACCTGGATTAGGGATAGTAAGGTGAAAGACATAAAAGCACAAAGCTGCGTGTACAACTTTCAGTCTCTGGAGCCAGACCGAGGTCACACCCACACCGTGTCACATCCAGAACAGAACAAATGTGAAAAGTGGTAAAATGTTGCTGGAGTCTTTTAGGAGCTGACCTGCTTCCTGCTCTCTCTGCTAGGCTTCCCGGCACCCCCACGGGCTCTGCTCCTGCCAGTAGAGCCTGTTCTGACTTCTTATGCTGGTGGCAGGGACCTCAGCAAAGCTGTGATTGCAGAGAGTGTGTTTTGTTAGATCTTAAGGACTGTGGAAAGTCCCAGAGCCACTTAGCAGGTGAAGAATCATGACTGTGTCTGTGCTAGCTTCGAGGGCCTAACATCTCTGGACTGATTGCAGTGAGCCTGAGAAAAACCCGAAGGAGATTTTCAGATTCAGAGGGCAGTTGAGAGGGCTTTGCCTAGTGACACTGATCATAGCTGGCAGGGAGTCGCTTGAGGGGAGGCAGCCGGCTTGTTGCTCCTCACAGCCTGCCCCAGACAGAGCCCTTTGTGTAGCAACAGAGGAGAGCTAAAGAGAAGAGCTGTGGGCTCTCTGGAGAAACTGAGGAGAGGGAGCAAGACTGATTTGACTGTCCATGACTACTTGACGCAACGTGAATCTTGGCGATTTTCAGCAGGATTCTTCTAATGAATGTGGAACCCAGGGACTGGCAGCTCCACTTCCTCTGGTATTAACATTTTTTACTTTATTTTAATGAGGAAAATGAGATTCCTCTCAGTTTCTTATCACTGAACCCGGTTTGGGAGGGTATGACATTTAACAACAGGGCTTGGAAAAATATTAAGCATTATACAAATACGGGGAATTGTTGCTGTTATCATTCTGATGAAGCACACATGCAGCTTCGACTCAGCCTTAATATTGAGGGGATATTTAAGGATTAGGAGGGACTCCTCACCTATTGGGTATCAAGTCGGGGTGGCCTTCGTAAAAAGGGCCAACTAATCTGGCCATATTAAATCCATTTTTTAGGAGCTGAACATCCAAACTCTGAGTCAACAAACAGCCAATGCAGACATAGATCATAAAACTTGATCATCTCACATCAGATGCAACACTCTCATAAATTATAAAATATGTCAGGCAATTAATTCTAATTTGAGGCATAACTTGATTATCTTCTTGGCAAAAGGAGGAAATGGCTCTGGGCAGGAGATAAGGTCCCAAATTTCTCAACATATAAATACAGCCAAAGTGAAGTGGGAGGGGAGGACTGCCATTATATGGTGGACTTGGGGACAAATCTAGATAATTCAGGAGAAAATGACATGTGCCATTAAATCAGCCCCAAAAGCTTTGAAAAACTACAATTAAGCCTTATTAATTTGGATGAATTTGGGGTTAAGGTCAGCCTGAATTAGTAGAAATTTGAATTACAAAGTGTTTTGAAAGACGTTCACTTGCATTGTTTTTCAAGCATAAAAAAATGCAAAACTAATGGATAGGAGAATGGGGCCAAATACAGGTCCACCAAGACTGCTTGAACATCCTAATGATTACACACAAATGGTACTACTCTAAAACTGTTCAGTCTTATAATAGGTCTACTGTTGCCTTTTTTTAATATTAATAAAAGAAACCCTTTTTATTATTCAGGAGGAAATTTCAACCATATTGAGGATATCCCCAATTTTTGATGTGCTCATATATATGGGAGCCATGTGAAGGCCAGATCATCGGTCCCCACAGTCCTGCTTGTCTCGTTGTTTCAGGTGCAGTGGGACAGAGGCTGCACAGCTTTGTGAGGAATTTAAAACCACTTATTATTCTGGGTAATAAAGTCAGATATTAATTTTTTAAAAAGCCTCATAATTATCTAAATCTTTTACATACATTGTTTCTTCACCTGCTAAGTCAACCAGGGCAGTTCAAGGCAGCAAGTTTGAGTAGATAAAACTCTCTTTGATATTCTTTATCTTTGCAGCTTTTAGTTGTCTTGCGAGGCCCTTCATTTCCCTCTGTGTCCACCCCTTTCTCTTAGGCAAGTACACAGGGAGACTTCAAGTCCACTGAGGGCAAAGCTCATGAGCATATTGTTCTGTAGTGTGTCTGAGACATAGTAATCTCTTAGTACATGGTTACTGTAAGAGTGAATCAATGCATCAGTTAGCTAAACAAGTTCACATTAAGTGGTAAATATTAATAGTAGATTAGTGGTTGGGCATTGTAGAGGGAATAATTCTTTTTTTAAAAAATATAGATTCTTGTTTTCCTTGCAAGATCAAAGGTTCTTTAAAATCCTTCAGCCTCCAGTGAAATAATCAGACAGGAGAAAAACTTTACATGGGAGTCTCATCATCAAAAATAAATACATTTGAGCACTGGTTGGTATGGCTCAGTGGACTGAGCACAGGCCTGTGAACCAAATGGTCACTGGTTTGATTCCCAGTTTAGGGCACATGCATGGGTTGCAGGCCAGGTCTCCAGTTGGGGGCACATGAGAGGCAACCACACATTGATGGTTCTCTCCCTCCCTCCCCATCTCTAAATAAATAAATAAATTAATTAGTTAAATAAAATAAACAGTTGAATGGAGCTGCTCAAGATCTGAACCGAACTGAAAATGGGAAGGCAGGTTAACAACCCTCCAGCCTTGGGTCACTCCGTGGGCCAAGGGAGGGGAGGGCAAGAGGCTTGGCCACACTGTCTCATTTCAGGAAGCCATGGCTGGATTGGATCAAATCTGGTTCTGATGGCATGCTGAACTGCACTGGTGACACCACAGCTGAGTCCGAGGAGCAGGGCAGGTGGTGGTGGCAGAGCATGACCTTATTGGTACTGCTGCAGTTCCTGCGTTCTGTTGAGAGCACAGCCAGCACAGAACCACTAAGTCTGCATCTCATTGAAAGTGTGGTTCAGGAGGGTGGTCCTGTCAGTCCCATTGGGGTGCTTGATGATGCATTTCAGGGGCTTACCAGGGGCAAAGTCCTTCACGCCCTGGATGGCTAGCTTGTCCACAGGGTGAATTTTGTTGTAGTTGACTGGGTCAGCAAAGGTGAGAAGCTGCAGGCCCTGCTTCTTCAGGTTGGTTTCATGGATCCTGGTGAAGCTCTTTGTGATGATGGTCCAACTCCCAAGGTGGTGTAGCTCCAGTGCTGCATGCTCCCAGCTTTAGCCTTCACCATAGTTCTCATCTACAATTGCCACCCACTGGATGCCATGTTTCTTGTAGTAGAGGGCAGTACCAGGGACAGGACCAAACTCCTGGAAGATGGCATTGTGCATGAAGTTGGCCTTGCCATTTTTGGTGTTGATGGCACCAATGAGCAGGTTGTTGGAAATGTTGTCTGGGTGCTCATAGAACTTGAGCCAGGGGCCTGCAGCTGAGATGTGGTCAGTGATACACTTCCCTTTGAACTTGATGAGGGTTTGCAGGTCCTCCAGGTCTTTGTCATCCCATTTGTCAAAAGGCTCAAGGAACTGTAGGTGCTGGCTGGTGGGGACCATATCCAGTCACTGCCCACTGCTGTCCTTGGGAGTTTGGTGGTAGGTGTCCTGCCCAGGGTCAAACTCCATGCGGGGAAGCTCATCTGCATCTGGAGTCTCCAGCTTGAACTTCTTGCCATCCTTGCCTGTCAGGAAGTCGGTCTCTGGGTTGAATTGGAGGGTGCTAGTGATAGCCAGGGTTCTGATGATCTGGGGATGTGACAAAGACATGGGTCTCAGGGTTTGCATTTAAAGGGAGTAATCCTTAAGCCCAGAGGAATGAATTCTGTTTTGGACTTTAGACACTTGACTAGGCAGGCAAACACCTTCAACCTAGGTGGGTGATTGTTGCCTCTGCTTTCCTAGGCACAAGCTTACTCTAAAAATGATAGCAACAGCAGCTACTACCACCAGTTGTTAAAAGCCTACTATATATGAAATGTGTAATATATCAACACTATATTTTGTGTGATCATCGCAGTATCTACTTGAAGGACTTATTATAGAGACAGGGAAACTGATGCTGATAAAAGGCAAATACTTGCCCAAGGTCACACAGTGAGTAAGTGGGGGCTTGAAGAATGGACTTCTGGCTGCTTACAAATCACTGTTCTTTGCATGTCACAGCTCCACCTAGTCTTGGTATAATTGGAACTTAGTGAATGTTTGTTCAAATGAGTGTGACTTTAGCTTGTTCTATTTGAGACAGTAAATGGCATTCCAAATATTCTAGTTCCATGAGAATCATCATCAGCCATCATCCATCAAACACCTTTTACAAGCAAGGCACTAAGTTCTTCTGAAACAAACAGGTGTTCATATTGACTTTATAACCTACTGCAATCCTGGAAATCTGGATTTCATGTCATTTCTTTCTTATCCGTGAATGCTATTCATTAAGGGTATAATCCATTTCACATGAATAAATTCAGAAATGAGGAACAAATGAGTTTTCAGATCATGTTCAGATGTTGTAGTTATTGTAGCCATATTCCATGATCCTGCTATCAAGGAATTTGCAGTTCACTTACAGATACAGCATTTATGTTTACAAATAAACAACAACATGAATGCACTTATGACATACCCATATTAGGGCTGTAAAAAATATACCATCAGAGTTCAGGGAAGAGACTGCTTAGAGCGACTGGAGAGGGTGTTCGAGGTGGAAACAAACGTGGGAATGCAGGTAGAACTAACAGAAGACAATGAGTGGTCGCCATTGCCAACACCCGCATTCACTGGACAGTTTCTACTTAATTTTGGCTGCAAATCCAGGCTCAAAGAGCTCTCATGTGGTGATTCTTTGTGCTTCAAATTTCTTTTGATGTTAAACACTTAAAAATTGTATATTTGATTTATGAAAAGGAAATACTATTTTCTCAACCAGTGGAATAACTGGATCAGAGGCCTGTTTAGAATTTTCACTACTAATAAATTAGCAATAACACATCAATATAAACAGAATCAAAGGTCAATTTTTAAATTAAAACTGTTATGAGAATGTACATTGTGATCCATTTTTTAGCTACCAAATATCTGGAATATTTGCCAAAATGTTGCTATTTTCTTTTTAGAGGAATTGCCTCTATTTTCCACTTTGCTATGTCGGTGGGGATCTGGTCTGAAATAATTGTATTGCAGGAGATCTCCCAGGCTTTTACTCTGTTTTAAATGAAGTACATTCTAGTGGCCAAGATAGTGTAGGATATTGTGTGTCTTGATATTGATAATAGAGAAGTTTTTCTGGGAGTTCCAGGACCTATTATTTGTGTCCAACATTTCTGAATGTTTGTTCTATGGAACATTAATCTCATGCCATACTTCACACTAAGTGGGTTCCATGCTCAATTAAGTTTAGAAAATGTCCTTCACTTGGAAATTTGCAGTACATAGTAGCATATGCACAGGCTCTGGTGAGTCCTGTTGCAGAGAAATCTGTTCAACTTTGCTTAACGCAGTGTTTCTTAAAGTTATTTGACCATAAGTTTATGGTCTCTGTTCCTTCCTCCACATTTTTTTTTTGTTTGTTTGTCCCCCCACCCCCGCTCCCCACCCTGCAGAAGACACCTATTACACTACTATACTCAAGGATCCATGAGGACTCAGGAAGAGGGACAGTGTGCTAGCTGGTTTAATGGAGAAAATGTAATATAAGAAATTGATAGTGAGTGTTGCAGTACTGAAAAAGACATGAACGAGAACACTCATTGATCTCAGAGATAATAACCATGAGAAGGGAGGAGGTTGGAATTATCAGAATCTATAAACACGGGAGACAGGGCATCACCCAACAGCTGCTTTAGTTCAGAACCTTGAAGGCAGAACTCCTGATACCCAGGAGCTCATAGAAGGAGGACTTAGGAAGCTGGGATTCTGCTGCTGGTACCACTAAGACAGGTGTGATGAACCTGGCTCTGGGAGTGCGGGAAAAGGCTAAACATGGAAATAAACCACTGCCTGGGGTGAAGGGTCACAGAGGGAGCAATGTCGACAGAATAGCCAGCAGGCAGATAGGAATGAGCAAATCCCTCTCCCACTTCCTGCCTCCCAATTTCTTCTAGCACCTGCTATTGGTAGTATCTAACCTGGAGCCAGAGGACAGAGGAGAAATGAGGCTTGCAGAGGCCCCACCTCCACCCCCATAGAAATGTGGGTGTGGAACTCAAAATAATAATCACAATAGTGCATGCAGTAATACATATTATATATAATAATACAATGGCTTGGTGACTGTCATATTTCTGTCTATTACCCACTCAGCACCCACTGAACTCTTGTAGAGCAACAATAACTTATGCTTTTGCCTAACTAACTAGATGAAAACATCTTTTCTCAGAATAAAGATGTTCCTAAACTCCCAAAAGTGGTGCCACAAAGTCCTGACTTCACCCTGGAAAATCTTAATTCTTCCTCAAATTGAGTCACAGACCCATCAAAGTATTTTGTAATTAAAGATGAGGTTATGAAGTTACCCCCCACCAACAATATCTATATGAAATCATAAAGGGAAAGAAGTAGAAAAGGAAAAATAAATATTCTTAGATACATTCAAAAATTTATTGGATTGTTAGGAAATACTATGTTTTTAATACTATGTTTCTACAATTGTTTGATTTTCTTCAAGGTTAACTTAGACAGCAAGATTCTAGATTTTATTTGAGCCCAGTTATTCACAGGACAGAGAAGAGTGGAGAGCTGCCAACTCATCAGTGAATTTAAGCTGTGTAGATAATCTGCACACAAAATTTATTTTAGGACACACTTTTTTTTGCCTTATCCTGATCACAGTTGTGTCAGATAGAAATTACCTACTATTGATTAAGTGCATGTAAAGTCTATTATCTACCTGAATACCTCAGTCAGAGTTGTAAGATTTCTCATTGATGATTGGTCTTGAGTCCCACACTAGAGAGTTCCATTGGCCGCACTATTGATATGGCGAACCCTGGCAACAAACTTTGCAGAATGGAGGCTCTTATGCTACCTGGGTGTCATAATGTAGTTTCCAACATTGGCACAGCAACAGCAGCTTTGAAAAATGTGAAGTGTGATCTTTGTAAGCACAACCTAGGTTCCCACAGCATTCTAACTTTCTCTGGGGAACCAACAGAAGCCCCAACTTGTTTAGCTAGAAGACTAGCAACTAAGGGAGTGGGGAGAAAAGGTATAATGAGATCACAGAATTTGGTTTCAGCTAAGTAGTAGTACTCCACCCTCGTGGAGATTAATCTGCATCTTAGTGCACCTCACCTTTGAGTATGGTGCTGCCTTTTAGAATTGTTCTCAATAATTGGGCCCAGCTGCCTTTCTCAATACACAGGGTAAATAGCACACTGCTCTCCATGCTGGGAGTTGCAAGGGTCACATATCCATCTTTGGGAACCACATAGTGTCTTTTGGAGAAAATATAAAGTTTTAGTTACAATCTGGTTATCTCATGGGTCATATGAATTTTCTGTTGGGAGCTCTAAGTTCTAAAATAACAGTGGCTTTT
This sequence comes from Tonatia bakeri, assembly GCA_004024845.1. NCBI lineage: Eukaryota > Metazoa > Chordata > Mammalia > Chiroptera > Phyllostomidae > Tonatia > Tonatia bakeri. The sequence goes on from PVIA01000850.1 coordinate 127,959, forward strand.
AGGCCTTTCAGATAAGAGTAAGTATGGTGCAAATAACAAATTTGGATGTTGGAAAAACATGTCTACAACAGGCACTTTACCTGAAAGTCTGAGTATTGCAGACCCACGTAACATATAAAATGAAGTTTAGGAAGGGAGGCAAGAGGACACAGGTCCTTGAATACAAAGATCAGGTAGAGGCCGGATCTGACATAGTGTCCACCAGTTGGTGCACAATTTTTGGAGCTGGATTTTTAATTCCCTTCATTTGGATTGAGTTTACTGACTTAATCTAAGTTTACTGCCCTCATGTGCTAAGGGGGTTTCTATATCTCTTGCTTCAGTGCAACCTTAGGTCAGCTGGTCTTCTCTGGCTTAGAGCAGCACCAACTGACGACCAAGCGTGGGGCATCTCATTGTCATCTGGGGTAATCTGTCCACAGACAGAAGTAATATCTCATACCTCCCTGCTTAAGTCTACAAAGTTGAGGGGCGGGGGATGCTTGCTTAATAAATAGCCATAGTAGCGTGTGGTTTAGCCTCCAGTTCAGAGATTGTACTTGTCAGATCCAAAAACTCGTGCAAAGTCTGGAATGGAACTAAAACTAAGTTTCTGGAATGGAATTAAAACTGAGTTAGGGATGGAGTGTTTAGCACAATGTCTGCCACAAAGTGCTTAAGTATTGTTACTACAGGGCACAGATTAGGCATAGTAAAGCAGGCAAAACTTCCCAGTGACAGAACAGTCTAGAGCAATCAGAACAATGTGATAGCCCTCCTGCTCTATCAGGCCATACACTCATTGAATCCCATCTAACAAATTTAGTCCAAATTCTTGTGGGACTTCTAGGGAATTACCTGCAACTCTCAGTTCAGTGGGCCCAGGGTCTTAATTTGTTTTTTGTTTTTTTTTGTGCATCTAGAGTTGGATAGGAGTTCTACATCATAGATCCCTTTCAACTTTCTTACCACAGATTGTCCATCACGACTTCTTACCATCACTGAACCACTTTCTCAGATACTGCAGTAAAGTGGTTTGGGTCCTTTCATACTTTTTGGTGTTTCTGGGGATTTCATACTGGCTGAATAAATTGGACAGAGAAAAAAAAGTTGCCTTTATTGAAACTGTAATATCTCATTTTGGGAATTATTTCAGACTTCATTCTCCAACCGTAAGTCCCGAGGCACCGAGTACTTTGGTCATGTTCATGAAAGAAACTTATTGAAAGAAATGATAAAACCACCTATTCCTTTATTCACCTCATGAGTCTCCGTTATCTGCCCCCCTTTTTCACAGCTGTTGAATTGACAATGTATTGAGTATCCACTGCATGCCAGGCCTTGTGCTAGATGTTGGAAATACAGTGGTGAACAGAGCAAAGTCCCTATCTAGTTGGGGACGACAGATAACAAATGGCCGTGCATAGTGGTGAGGGATAAGAACGAAATCAACAGAGTGAGATGACAGAGAGTAATTGTCAGGGATGAGCATAACTTCTGACTGGGTGACAGGAAAGGCTCTCCTGAGGAGATGAGACCCGAGGGGAGATCTGGAGCATGAGAAGGAGCCAACCATGTGAGTAGCAGGGAATGAATGCTTCCACCAGAGGGAAACTGATGCAAAAGCTCAAGGTGGGAGTGTGCTCCTCCCCCTCGACAGGCTTCACACTCCTCAATGACATGCATAAGCAGCTCTTCTGCAAGCCCACGTGAGACGGATGACCGGGCGAGGGCTGGGAAATATCTTTTGGTCACTCACAATGCCTGCAGATGTAATTGGATCTTCTTACTGATAGATGTGCTTTAAGTGCTCTGTAGATAGGCTGGGGACTGGGTGATTTTCTTGAAACTTCCCCCATAGTCAAATTTTTCAAGAACTAAAAATAACAAATTGGCAATCTACCCACATGTGTTCTTTTGTAGCATCCAAGGACACCACCATAGCATGATGGATAATGTTATGAGCTGTCTCAGTTATTTGATGAGTTGTGTTATAAAAGTGAAGCAGGTTTCATCTCGGTGAAATGCTTAGTGGAGGGAGCAGTATTTCCAGTCTGATTATCTAGTTGCATTTTTTTCCTGTTTTTCAGTTTTGTTTTGTTTTGTTTTTTTCCTTCATGCACAGGTAAGTACAAACATACCTTCTTAGAAAGAACAAGGACCTCTGTTTGCCTGTTACCGCCATATGAGAGGAAAGGTTGGAGAGGAAGGGGTTGTTACAGCCATTTTTTCAGTCTTGGTACAAAGGCTGGTATGACTAATGGATATTTATGGCGAGCTATGCAGCTGATGGAAAGGGGTCCTGCGATAGCTAACTTCCCCTTGGTCCCCAGCCCCACCTGATGAGGCTTCAAAGACATGGACAGAAAGATCTGACAAATGCATGATCTTTATTACTCTTAAGGTATTCAACCAAAAACTGATATGATCCCCTGAAGACCTAGACCTGACCACTTGGTAGCCTCTTACTTGCTTTTCAATGCACTTTATTTCTATTCAGTTGTTACAAGGCTGCACTTATAGTCCATTTGCTAAGGCTGGAGGCAGTTCTAAGCTTTTGTGGCTTAGAACACCAGAGGCTGAGTGATCTCCTTGGTGCTTTCTTCCATAGGCCCAAACCTAAGCTTGTATAGTTCTTTCTCTGTGGGTAAGAAATATCCAAGCAACGGGGAATGAGGAAGAATATTTCTGCATAAGGGCACAGTGCACAGCTAGTCTAATTTGCTCTGCCATGTCTCCTCAGGGTGGACAACACCCAGGCAGCAGAGCTGGTCTGCCTCACTGGTCGAATAGAGGCTGATTGACTTCCATGCTAATGCAGTCTGAACTTCGGTATCCTTCAGTGGCTTGAGCCCTTTATAAATAAACATTCACTTTCATGACAAATTTCAAATTTTAATGTTTTTATTCTTTTCTTAAGGAGTGCTCCCCAAGTTGCATAAGATTTAGGTCCAACAAAGCTGCGGCCTGCTGCTCCATACCTGTTGCACTGCCACAGGTAACCCCTGCAGGCCAGTCCTTTGAACACATGCAGAAACTGAGAGGAAGGAGTAAGCCACGGGTACAAAATTAAAGTATCTGTCTGCACTGCCAGGGCCAGGGATCCAGGCAGGATCCTTCTCAAAGTATAAAAGGAAAGAATGCATAGTTGCAAAAAACTATTGAGAACTGTGTATCTTTCATCCAGATTCCCCAATTGTTAACATTCTACATTTGCCTTATTATTCTCTTTCTCTCTTTTTTACGCACACACTTCTCATATCCTTAACTACTTGAGAACGGGTAGGAGACTAATGACCCATTCCTCCTAAACTCCTCAGTGTATATTTATTGAACAAAAATCATCCTCCGATAAAGCCACAATGTACCCACCAAAATCAGGAAATTACTACTGATTTTAGGCCAATCTATAATTGGGAGATCCCATTACAATTTCACCCATTTTCACAGTGATGTTCTTTACAGGTTGAGAATCCAAACCAGAATCACACGTTGCATTTAGTTGTCATTGCCTTTTAATCTTTCAGTAGAGACTGTTCTTTAGTCTCTTCTTGCCTTTCAAGGCCTTCATAATTTTGGAGCATCCAAACCATTACTTTGTAAAATGCCCTTAAATTTGGATTTGTCTGATTCTTCCACATGATTAGATTAACATAGTGAACATTTTTCTTGTCATACCACAGAAGTGAGAGTATGCATATGATGTTGATTTGTTCTCTTACCGATCTTTCTGCTGCAAAATTAGTGTTTTGTGTAATACTATGTTGAGACTACATAAATATCCTTTTCCTCATCAATTTTCCACTCATTTGTTTTATTTATTAATGATTCTTGCCTAAATCAATTACTATGATAATGATCATCAAATAACAATTTTACCTAATTGTTCCTTCTACATTTATTAGTTGTCAGTCTTCTATAAGGTAGGCTTTTAAAAACTCTATTTACTTGTGTACTTATTTATATTTGTGTGGGTCCATGGATTCCTATTTTACTCAATGCATTATAATCCAATGCTATCATTTTTTATTTTAATGCTCAATTTGTCCCCAATTTGGTTGGTGGGAGCCCCTTCCATTTGACTCCTATATCCTCTCACCACGTTCCTATCATTCTCTGAGAACTTCTCCGTGTTCTGGCACAAGATGTTCTAGGCTTATCTGTACTTTCTTGTCCTAGCCCTGGGATCAGCCATTTCTCCAACGTCACCTGGTTCCTTTTAGTGAAAAATGGTATTTAAAAACCAATATCTGGGGGCTGGGTGTGCTCATTGCTTTGGAAGTGTTGCTTCAGGTACTCTCAACAGAGAGCTAGAAAATAGATGTTTATTCTAGAAAATAGATGTGCACACACTTACACACCTATAGTTATTTCTGTATTTTTCTATCCATATATATTAAAATGATTAGTTTATACAGACACATGCAAATTATAATATGACATCATATGGTTTATTCTGGTTTTCCTTTTTTCCATTTTGAAGACAATGAGAATCCTGTCTCTGTTATCCTCAGTCTCTATTTTCTCAGTCCCTTGTATAGAATTTGCTCAGTCCTTTGTATGTAAACAGTCCATTGTGCCGTCTCTTTAGCCCTGTGCTACTGACTCACACCAGCTGAGAATTACCATCCCTAGCACATACCTGTTGAGAAAGTTCCCCTGCTTTAACCCCAAAGGTACTTAGACCAAGAGCCACCCCTCTCCTGGTCCTGACTGATCACAACTTAGAGTTCTTCACTGGCCCAGCATGTGACTCACACCAGCCCCTAGTAGCTGAAAGTTCTCTTCCAGCCCTTGTTGCTGCAGGCCAGGAGTTCCCCTTTAGCTTCAACATTTCTCATGCATATTTACCCCACTGTGTATTGCTTGAGAACTCCTCAGGGTCTTGGCAACCCCTCAGACCCAGAAGTGTGCCAATTCATGCTGCTTGGGCACTGAACAGACATATAATAACTGAAACTGATAAGTAAATTAGGGAAATATGCTCAAGATATTGTTAATGTATCCTTTACTGATCAAGGAAAGGAGAGTCAATTATGTTTGAAGGTAATTATGTCAGAGAAATCAAATCATTTTATCTTTAAATCCTGTGCTGGTCATTTGCCTGCTTGCTCTCAGATCTATTTCCCCAACCTTTCCCTGCTTTGTATTATAGGCAACTACATACTCCTGGCTGCCATGCCAACTGGCTTCCAACTAGGTTCATGCGCTGGGAGGCACAGGCAAGAGATTGGAGAGCAGGAGGAAGAGGCCAGGATCATTTCCAATTTCCCTTCTAACTTGGCAACCTCTCCATAAGTGGCTATTTCTTCTCTATGACTCTAGTGTCTGTTTTCCAGACTTGTCATGGTTCTTGATTCTTCCAGTTGATCTATGTTTCTTGGTTCTAATAACACCATCTTCTCACTTTTGTCCTACCAACTCCAAGAGTGGTAGTGGCCTTCTGCTATTTCTAATATCTTGATTACCCCCCTTCTGGTTTTTATTTCTTCCATCACCCATGTAACCAATTCCTTGAATTAAATTTCTTTTTCTTTAAAAACTAACATGTTTCATGTTTTCCTTATTTGATCTATTTTCAGGTCCAAAAAATTGACTTTCCTTAAACTTGTTATACAAGTCTGGAGCTATTGTAGCAACCTTTCTTCCATTTGAAGAAAGTCTGTCTAAGAATGAAAGGAAATGGAACCAAAAGACATCAAGAAGTAGATCCCAGAGACATTGAGTAAGTCCTTGACAAACGTGAAGCCACACTGGCCCCTGGATTTTCCAGTTACTTGAACCAATCAAATTGTTCTTTGTTTTCATCACAAGGGTTACATCTCTGTTTAGGTATCCTGACCATCAAATTAATTACAAATTATAGGCCATTTATTCTTTGATCCATGCAGGTGGCTCAGGTTGCATTTGAAAGTCACATATCCTGATAGAACACCTATTGAGTGATTTGCTAATTTGCATTCTTAAAAGAGGAGATGTCCTCACAGCACATGCCTTTTACTGGTCTTTTTGTCTTTTAGTGTATGATTCCCCTGTTCTTTTCTGAGCTGCCACATTCTGACAGGGTTTCATATATCCACTACATCAGTGGAAGGGACAAAATAAAAAATTTATGTCATCTGCATGACAGACCTGAAAAACTAGCCTCTCATTTAAATATTGCAAAAAATTGAGTTATATGCTACATAAATGACAGGAGAATGGGGCTCTTAATCTATGTGAAAGGAAATTAGATTCAAGTTGTTTTATCTCTTGCAGATGTTCAACATTATTTTTGTCAGCTAGTAGTTAAGTTGAAGAGAGACATCTTTCTCAGAATAGAAACATGAAATAATAATGTCCTCCAGTATCATCTCATCATGTTAAGCTATGAGATGGATGATATCCTGATGTGAAAAGATGCAAATGACACCGAGTTTTGAAGTATTTGTTAGGAGTGGAAGAGAGGCTGAAGTTTTGTTCTATAATACACTGTTTCTGAGTGAAAACGATAAGGAATCCCTGAGAATCTGTTGAAAAAGAGGAGAAGGGTATCTAGGCTATAGTTTCCTGATTGACTTATTTTGGACAAGAATTCAGTAATGATTTGGGTTTAAGATATATCCCTGCAGAAAGTTAGCTCTAGCATGAAATGAGAACCCAGTGCCCTAGGAGGCTGAGCTCAGAATGTGTTGCTTCGATTTGCTCTGATCTCATTCATGACACAAAGGATCTAAGGCTTTTTAGGGCAGGTTGGTCATGGGACGCCGTGGCCTCTGGCCTCCTGCTTCCATCCTCTTCCATAAGTGTGCTGGCTTTTTTCTCCTGACATAGATCTATTCATCACCCTCTGTGGATCTCAGTTTTCATATGTGAATCATTTCATGACTTCTGTCTGCAAGCTTAGCCCTATCCTGCATTAATCTGACAAGTTGGGAAGATACCTTAGCAGCCCAGACCACAAAGATCTGTGATTAGATGGGCTGCTTGAGACATGCTGGATGGTGGGCTGGAGGAGCATTATAGAGTATCCCTGAGCTCTGGAATGGTGGCTTCCTTAAAGAGTGGATTGCTGTCTCAGTTTCCCTATCTGACACTCTACTGCCTAAATGAGGGCTGGGATCCCAATCAGCTTGGCTGGGTTCATGAAGCCTTGGGAGAGAGCGATGGATTCTTCTCTCTCTACCAGTTTCCACAGCTGTTCCCAGAGAACCCAGGCTTAGTTCTCAGTTTATTTCTTTAGGCCCCAGCGTGTCTTGTCTGGACTCCCCTTGCCATCCTGTTTGTCTCTACCTTTCTGTGTTTCTAATGCCACACATCTGAGACAATTCTGACGCATGCCTCAGGACCATGGGTCCTCCCTAGGCTACACGCAAGTATTAGAATATAATTAACCCACCAATAAATTACTTTTTACTTTCATCCTAACTCTTACTCTTCATTAACAAACTTTTAATGTTACTATGGCTTAAACTGGAACGTGTTATAAATTTTTATAATAATTATTGTTTGTGATAATAATGATTTAACTTATTTACAGATTCTGTGCTAAGAACTTTACATTCCTTATTTAATTCGGACCTGCAGGAAGATATTTATGTCATCATTTTTTCAGATGAGCAAAGAGCCCCTAAGAGGTTAATTTCTTCTCTCAGATCATATAGCATCGGAATTCTAGTCCATGTCTGTTTGATGTTAAAATCGCACTTATAACCATGACATGATCCTGACTCACTGTCACACTGGGCATGTGATTTATAACTTCTTTTCTGTAATATTCCATAGCATGAAGGCAATCTCCCTGTTAGTTAAAATGAGTGTCTTGGGTTTCTTCTTTGTTTATAGGGAGGAACAGGGCAGGAGGTGGAAATGGGAACAAAAAAATTTTATTTAAGTTTTTTTACAGTGACATTTATAAAGATGTAAAAAATACAAGAGTGTATCATGCATTATATAGCGCATGTGTGTTCCTGAACACATGTGCTCCCACGCCCCTCCTAGGTTTACACGTATGCACCATACTTTTGAGGACTTACTATATGCTGGGTACATTATATTAATTATTTGCTGTCTTAGGTTCAGGTTTCCCAGAAAGTAGAGCAGAGCCTGAGGCAAGGAATAAAGTACTAATAATTTATTTTGAGGTACAAACCTAGGACAGCAAAAGTGAAGAAAAGGTAAAGAGAGGCAAGAAGCAATGCTAAGTGACTTGATCGACTAGTGCTTTGTGTGTGAGCATAGAGAGACAAGGCAGGCCACTCAGCAGGTGTGTTTGCAAAACTACATGGGGCTTTTCTGGAACGACTCTATAGAGAAACCATGTCTCAGAGTTGTGAATTGGAGAGCAGAAGGCCAGGCAATTTATCTTCTTGTATTCCTCCTATATCTGTTTTTCCACTGGTTAAATTTTGTCCAATTGAAAGTTAATTTCCACACAATTCAGCAGCTGCTGAAATGTGAGATCCTAGGTCTTGAGATTCATTCAAATCTGAAAATGTCTGGAAGACTGAGCAGCTCTGAGCATGTTGCTGATTGGTCCAATTGTGTAGCAGCAGCCAAGGAGGCTCTCCCCTGGCAAGTATGTGGTTGGCTCCCAATGGGCAGCAAACTGGCAGAGCCTATCTAAGGAGGTGCATGCATTTGTGTTGATGTTCCTTCTTATAATTCATGACGACCCTGAACAGTGACTATTATGTTTCTCACTTTATAGCAGAGGAAATGGGCTAGTTTGCCCAAGATCTCCTAACAGTGGACAGTCAAGCCAGAGTTTGAAACCAAATCAGTTTGCTTTCAAATTTTACACTCTGTGCAGTGTGCTACCTAGATTTTCCTGTATGCTTTAATTTTAGTTAAAAAAAAAAGGATGATAGTCAGAGAAAGTTCTTGTGGAAAATACTGAAAACGTAAAGAACAAAGTAATCATCTATAATTTATAGACCCAGAAATAATCATTTAAAATATTTGAAATTTTTCTGTATTATCTTTTAGTTTTTCTGTAATATTTTTACTATGTGGATGAAAAAAGGGGTTCTATGGAAAGTTACATCCCAGGGTTATCTGACCATCAATTCCTAACTGGGCAGGTCCTGGTGGGTAGTCATACCCAAGCCAAAACTTTCTTTACTGAAAAGCTTGTCTTTGTCGTAAGCAAGCCCTGCCCACTGAGTCTATGTATGTATTTTAAAATACCTGTGAAATGCCCCCTCTGAGACTCTTCTTTCTAAAGTATTATCTTAACTAGCCTGCAATCTGATCCCCGCCTTGCTTTCTCCCATCTCATGTCATCTTCCTTACATTCCCTCCTTAATTTCAAATGCATAAAAGTGACTGTAAAGCTGTTATTTTCTGGTGGAACATTACAGATCTTCCTCCCCAGCATATGTCATCAGTTTGACTCAAATAAACTTTTATGAAAATTCTCTACATGTTTGGATGTTTCTTAGATCGAAACATAGTTGAAATAATAATGTGAATACTATAGCTTCTGCGCTTGTCATTGATCAGTGTAATGAAAGTAGTGTCCTCTGTTAAGGTAAACTTTTGTAGGTCCCTGAAAGTGCCTGGATATAGCATAATATGCCCTGAATGCAGCCAGTCCAAGATCCATTCTCTTCCTTCACTGGGGACAGGGGATTTGTCCCTAGGACAGAAAGATGACGAGTATAATGGTCTAATCTTGTAAACTCACTAATAACAGACCTTCTGACAAACTCGATGATATTTGCTAGCAGATGAGTCCTTGTCCATTGAATGCTTTTAGCAGAATGCACTTTAGTGTCTAGGATTTCTTAGGTAAACAAACCTGGAATCTAAGGATTTACAGGGCATGGATTTCTGGAAAATGTCATGTAAATTATGTAAACATCTGAATATAAAATGGAGATGTTTCTGATGTTTCCTGAACTGAGTAACCCCTGGGGAATTAAGGTGGCTGCATACCTTTCTTAGAGACCTCATTTATTATTTAGGACCAGAGTATCTGATTCAGGGAGAAAAAAAATCCAAAGAGTGTGGCTGGGGGATTTGGACCCCTGTCCTGTTGTACCCACCCCTCTTTATTACTTACATCTTTGAAATTATTAGTAAAGCTTGGTACTGAGTAAGCTCTCTGACGTGTGTGAGTCTTAGTGGAGAATCAGATCTTTGTTGTGTCTGTGCTATCTCGATTCATAACCATTTCCTCATTGATGGCATTTTAGTTAAGTAATAATACTTTGTATTATTATGTTAAATGTTACTGAAATATACAACTTTGGTCAAATCAATGTCTGTGTTTTATGTCATTTCTTTCGAATGATTCCAAGAGGACTCTGCTGTTCCAAACTTTCCCATAGCTACAGGAGGGACACCTCTGCCATACTTCCTGTAGAGGAAGAAGTGGGAGCAGAAGGGACCCCCTCTGCAAGCCTGGGACCTTTCTTTACTCTCAGATATTGTTCCTGGTGCAATCCTTCCATTCCTAGTTCCCTAGACACCCCTCTCCTGCTCCAGACCCTGGCCTCCTGAGCTCCCCCAGTTTCTCCCTGTAAGGGCTAATGCCTGCCCTGCCTACCGGAAAAACCTCCAGCAACTTGGTGGCAGCAGGGGAGATACATTCCTGGCATCCCAAATTGGAACTGGTGGTTTGTTGGACATCTGGATTCTTTATCCAGGGTCTATGGAGACAAATGGGGGGAGAGAGGGTCAGTGAATTTGGAGGGGGAAAATGTACACCTTTATATTCACTAATGTCTAACCAAAATGTATCATTTCTTTCCATTTTGCATTTTATCAAAACAACAACACACAAACTCTGACCCTCTAAAAGACATCTGATTGAAGTAAGTGGCAGTGGTGTAGGCTTCCCCTTGCTAAGAATGAGCAGGGGTTTCTCAGTTAATTAGTTTTTACTATCATTTAATAAGGATGGTCCCTTGTTCCTTTTCTCCACATTTTTCTGTGGGGAGGAGCAGCATGTAATGTAGTGGAAGAAGGCTAGTCGGGATCAGTGAGTCTGTGTTTTTACCTTTGCTCTGGTTATAGGTAAATTGAAGGGCTATACTCAAAGGTCTTTGTCCCCACCCATTTTGCCTTCCAGGAATTTTCAAATGTTGAATGGGAAATGTCATTCAATAAGTTGAATATTTCATTGCTAGTGAGAAAGTTATATTACCACCCCTCCCTACAGTTCTAATGTATTGATGAAGTGGAAAACTTATCATGGGAAGCATACCATATAGTCCTTCCTCCTCTGAGCCCTCCTCCCCCAACTTTTATGGAATACGCTTCTAGGTAGTACAAGCTGGCCACAGAAAAATTCCACCTAACCAAGTTCTTACAAGTGAGAGAAAAATCAGAGGTACGGATGAAGAGGGAAACCTGGGGAATGCTTTGAACTGTGATAGGCAATATTAAGCAGTAAGATAACACTAATGTAGTCTGCAGAGGGGTCTAATGTGGTTGTCCTCTAAGCCTGGTCCAGGGATACTGCTCTCACTCCTCTGATCTCAGACAGAGAGCAATTCCATACATGTAATAATTGATTTCATATTTTTTTATTCCTAAAAGAGAGAAGCTTTAACTTTGGGTGAAGATAGCTCTGTGTGTTGCTGAGGTGTGTTAAGGATGGGGAGGGAACACAAAACTCATGGGGTAACATACCTGTTCTCACTGTCTTCATTCTTCTCCTATGTTATATACCTATGTTGACTTTTAGGTTACTCACTCATAAATACCGTTCTTAGCATTTTCTTCAAAAACCTTCCATGAATGCTCTAAACTCCAGACTGAAGGAGTATCCCAAAGGTGAGGTGAAGAGAGCAGTGACCAACAGAAGTCCCTGTCGGCCAGAAGCTGAGGGGAGAGGAGCCTCGAGGCACAGGAAATAAAGATTGAGTGCCAGTGTGAGACTCATACCACTTTTTCTAGCAAAATCTCACACAATTTTTTTAGACACAAAAGCAGCAAGCTATTCAATGATTCAAAGATCACTAATAATTAGGCTGATGCCCTGTGGATAGGTTCTGCAACAACAATAACAGCAACAACAATGTGGGAAAGAGAGAAATAAGTTGATATAAAACATAATACCAGAAAAAAAATTGCCTATAGAACTGGAGAAAGAGTACAAGGAAATTGTTCCGAAAGTCTCAAAGAGGTTACCCATAACAAACATAGTCAGAGAAAAATATTTCAAATGACAATAGAAAAGCTCAGAGAAAAATTAAAAGACAATAGGAAAAGATGAGAAATAAACTAAAAGAAATAGAAGATAAAAACAACAGACAGAATAAATGGGACTGAAAACAGTTTTATATATAATGGCAGCTTTAACAACCTTACCCAAAATTAAATGGAAAGGAACAAAGATATAAAAAAGATTATAGATAAGGTATTGGATATGGAAGAAAAACAAAGGTTCAGTATATACTATTTGACATTTCTGAGAAAGAGAACAGAACAGATGGAACAGAAATGATTTCAATAATATAAAAATCTTCTTCGATAAAATCCTGAATCACCACATCGAAGGGTAACAGCGTGATCCAGTAAAGATTGGCACAATACAACCAACATCTAGCCATATCCTTAAAAAGTCACTGAATATGAGATAAGGAAGATTTATATGAACATGAAAAAAAGAATTAAAGTCACGAGGAAAAGGAAAGTCTAGCTGACTTCAGACTTCTTCATAGCGATATTCAGTGCCAAAAGATGGTGAAGCCATGCCAACCAAGTGTAAATAATTTATTAGCCATGCAAGTTCAAATCTAAAGGCAACAGATAATCTCAATAATGCCAGAACTTAGGCAATACAATAGATAAGAATTCTTGGAAGAAATAAATCGAATGGAACAGGATATTATTTAAAATAAAGGTAACCAGGTTATTGAATGAGTTGAACTTGAAATATCCAAATATAAAATCTTTCTTCACATTCTCCAAACAGTCTTCAGTCTACCTTAGTCAAATCTTCCTTCTTGTTCTTTTAATAATATCTTGACCTGATCCCTTCACTCCAAAATCCAATAAAGCTTAGTCTTCTATCTCATATTCAATTTGACTCTCATTTCCTTTCAGTTGCAAGGTTGGGCATCTATGGCACATGATGGGCACCAAAGTATGCCCCTTTGGCCTATGGACTATTTTCAGCTAACACAATTGAGAACCAGCAGAGTTAGGAAAAGTTCTTTACCTCCCCCTAGCTATCTAAAAATAGAGCACAATTCTTATCACCTGAGAGAGTTTTATCTGCATAACAAGACAACTTTTATCATATTTATTTTCTCCTATAACTCCTCTCTACCCCTGAGTCTCAAAACCCTTTTTCCGTTGTTTAGCATAAGATGGTATTATAAGGCTCAATCAACCTTGAGCCACATTTTACTTTGTGAGCTCTCATGTGTAGTACAGAGTCACAACTGTTTTTCCTCTTGTTAATGTTTTGTATCCGTTTTATTTATGGCTTCAGCCATTGAACCTGAAAAGGTAGAAGGGAAAAGATTTTTCCTTCCCCACACAGTGGTCATTCCTCCTCCCTCTGCTTTCCCTTATCTCCTTTCCTCATGTCCTTTTTATTTTGAGTCCTTTTTCTCTCTAGTGTATTATGGTGAGAAGGACAGATGGGGGAAAGGGATGAACATCCCTTAGATTGTGCCTTTTGGTTGTTTCTTAGGTTGCTGCTGCCTCTGATTCACCCTGTGTGACAGGTGTAAATGCTGGTGTCCTCAGGAGTTCTTTGGGGTTCTCCAAGGATCTTTTCTGTCCCAGACAAGTGATAGCACTCTGGTAAGATCTCTAGCTGAGCTCCTACATCCAGTACTGTACTTCACAGCCCCTCGCTGCTGGAATCCTCTTGTCTGGAAGGCTACCATTGAGATGGCTCAACCTGGCTGCCTGTGGCCATCTGACCCCTCAGAAACTCATGCATCTTGCCACAAAATACCTGGACCACAAGTTGCTCCACCACCTTCTGCACTCTTTGCCCTGATTTCTTTCTCCAGATCTCTTTTTGTCAACCTAAGTTAGACACACAGCAGAAGAGCAGCAAGTGTACAGATGCCCAAATAGGAATAAGAGGATTGTCTCAGATTTTTTTCAGGCATCAATCTCTACCAGTGATTCTTACATTGGTCCCTCCTTTGGCTTGCTGAGTGCATTTGTGTGTATGTGTTTGGGGGTGCGGTGCAGAAGAGAAAAGGCACAGTGCTAACCCTCCTAGCTGATCCCCACAATCTCCCTTGAGTTCTTGTCTTCTGCATATGTAGGCTGGAGTGGAAGATGATAGCAGGGTTGGAACTGCTATGTCCCCTAAAAGTTCTGGAGGGTCTGTTCCTTGAGACTTCTCTCTAAAATGTGGGGGTACTTCACATCTATGTACAATGTGGAGATTCTATCTCCAATTGTAGAGAGGTCCCAATGAACACCTGCTTCATGAACACAGGAATGAATAGGGAAGCTATGGGAAAAGGCATGGGGTAAACTTGGATATTTTAATAGGTTACTATCAGAATTATAGTTACAGAATAAAATGTAAGTGTTCTAAATCTTGAAAACATAAAAATAATCGCTAACCAATGTTGGGAGTTGAAAGGAGCAAATATAGAAGGAATTAAAAGCATCAGATTTTTTCATATTTCATGGGAAGGAGTAAATAGATATTGTTTAAAATTGGACTCTGTGTTTAAAAATTATGATTTCAAGCTATTAGTATATTTTCCCCTTAATTCTATTTTTTTAGAAACCTTAGAGTTGTGGTTCTCACCTAGGGGTGGTTTTGATCCAACTTCCCAAGGGCATTTGGCCATGTCTGGAGGCATTCTGGTTGTCCCACTGGAGGAGGGTGTTTCTGCTGGTTTCTAGTGGGTAAAGGCCAGGGGTCATGGCAAAAAGTCCTATGAAGGGATTAACAGACTTCCACCATGATAGGAAAATTACTTTAAACTGAAAACAAATGAACAATCAAAAGCCACAAAAAAGAACATTAACCTAAACTAACTAAGTAAATTCTTCTGAAAACATAGCTGCCATTGATCCTTCTCTGAGGGAACTTCCTGTTTGGGAGAAGAAATAAGAAGTTTGAATTCAGCTCTCCTTTAACATCAAGAAGCTGAGTAGACTCTTCCATACTTCCAACCCCACTCTTTCTTTTCATTAAGTTAGTACAGGAACCTTAACCTCAGGCCCTTCAGAGACTTACTCGTTCCTGAATGTTCCCAAGAGCATGTGTAAATAAAATGTTGCTTTTCTCCTGTTAATCTATTGCCTTTATTTCGCAGGCCCCCACACTTCTAAACCCAAGTGGGTTGAGGAAAATGTTTTCTCCCAATACCTAGAATGCACAGGTCAGACACCCCCCACAAAAAAAATAAAGAGACATACTTTAAATATTAAAATAATTTTTTGAAGAGAAGTTTTTCTGAAGTTCAGTAATTTATTCAATATTACTGCAGGTTGTTGTTAAAGTGAAGTAAAATAAAATGGAACACTTCAAAATATATAGCTTTTATACTATAATCCTGCTTTTGTAGAATTATTCCTATTCCTTCTATTCATATCTGTACATACAGGGGTGTTTGAAGTGGTGTTCACAGGGTGATAAATGATTGATATTTCTGAGTAGTGGGATTTAGAGTAATTTTTTCTCTTTTCTTTTTGTTTTTTTCTCCTTTGATCACTTAAAGTTTATTTTTTCAATAATGATGAATATAATATTTACAGAAGCTGTGGGTTTTCTTATTATTCCTACAAGAAAAAGCAACAGCAACAGAAAAGCCTTTTTAATGGATCTCCATGTGGCTCAGAAGAAAAGTCCAGCTTATCTCGCCTGTCCCTTGTCCACACTAAAAGGAAACAACACATATATGATCAACCTAGGCCAATAATGCGTATGTCTGCATGACTGAAGAATATATTGAACAAACTCAAAAAGAGTCTGGAGTCTTTGGTAAGAAAAAAATGATAAAGATTTATTCAAGGATCTTAGGGGTTTGCACATTGGAAACACATAGGCAAAAACCCAGAAGTGTTCCATAGAAGAAAGAAAAGTTAAGAGTTCTTATGAGACAGTAGGCAGTCAGACATACGTGAGCAAAGTAGGAATGATATGCCAGGTACTGAAGGTCACCAGGACAGAAAGCCCTGGGTGTCTAGCAACAAAAATTGTAAGGTGGGACCTCACCCCCAGATCCCTAACATATTGCTGGTCATGTGGTTTAGAACCCCTGACCTTTCATATTGCTGTTCATGTGATTCAGACCCTCTTTTGACTTTTCATCCCCTATGATATTGCTAGCCACATGGTAGTCCTCCTGAGGGGAGGGAAAAGGGGGCAGGAGAATAGCCTCATCTGACTCCCATGCAAATCCTTGCATGGCCACCCCCTTAAGAATTAAGCCCTAGAGATAGCAATTAGGGCTCAGTTGTGTTTCAGCTCCAGGCCTAGAAAAGCAGCAAGGCCAAGTGAGATGATGCCATGGCTGACATCAGGACCAGCTTCATAATTAATGACTCCCTGCCCTAGTGCCAACCAATCTGTGGAGACCATGACCCTGAAAGGACACACCCAAAAAGCTGGTGAATATTCAATGGAGATCCTGAGACCTCCAGGCCCTTAAGAAGAAGGATCTAGCACATGCTCTGTTTCCCTCGAGCACACACACACCTCTCTCCATTGCTGTCTTTCCCCAGTATTATTGAAACAGGGTACAAAGTGGGGGGTTCCCAAAAACAACAGAGCATATTCCTCACAGCCCTTGGTTGGGGGAAGGGAGAAGAGATGATATGGCTTAAGATACTTTTCACAACAATGGCATGTTGATAGATGGGTTCTTCCTGAAGGCAAGCATACTGCCACCTGGGTAAATGTCTGTGTGATTTTCAGACAAATAGTGCCGAATACGAGATCATGTAAGGAGCTCTGGGTCAGCATTTAAAAGAGGGAGCTGGTCTGCCATCAAGGCAGGAAGAGTAGAGTAGCAGCCATGAGTAGCAGCCATGTGGTTTGAAAGGGTACAGAAGAGACCCCCTCCCCAGTCTGCCATGAGGTCTGGTGTGTAAGGAAATGCCATGCATTTTGGATTAAGATCTGGGAAACCTGCCTAGAGAGCATGGCGGCAGACCTGATGCAGCTGGGAATTGCAGGGACCTCCCTAACCAAGTACAGATTTGTGGGAGATGCCTGGAATGCTGAACTGTGACAGGGAATGTGGATCCATGGACTTCTGCTTTTCTGAAAGACAGTACCTCTGACTAGTGTAGTCTGAAACTGACCTGGGTTGGCAAAGGGAGTCAGCACTATGTGTTTTGGGGTGTTTTAAAGGGAGTGGGACTTAACAGCAGAATTCCACCATTATTCTAGATCTATATAACCTTTAAATAAACAACCCCCTTCCTTTTTCGCCAGATTCTTACATTGGGAGTCACACTTTTTGGCAGCAGGTAATTGAACCTTATAGCTGTTCCAGAACAACCTAGGTGGGGCGCTCTCTCTCTCTCTCTCTCTCTCTCTCTCTTGTACACCTGTGCTTTTCCCCATCTTTTTCTTTCTCCAGGCACACACTCTCTGGAGTATGCTCATGCCTTTTCCCTGTTCTTCCCCCAAATGCATTCTCTTTGCCTTTCTTTCTCCTAAGCTCCAAGAGCCCTTCTTTTGACTTTGTAACTTGTTTCTTGAGTCCACGCAGTCCAGCTGGCTCCCTTCTTTTACAGCTTACTTCCCCCACCTCTGTGACTTCACTTGTATTTGAGCCTTGGCTCTGAATTCTTTCTGAGCCCTTAATTCTTCCTTAGCCAGAACTCAAGGACCAGGGTCTAACAACATCTGGTGTTCTTTGCCATTGACACTTACAGTAAAAATATATATATATATTTTAGAATAATCAGTTCTGCATTCTTAGCCCTAGGATTGGTCCGGGACAGTTCTCAGTCAACTATCAGGTGGTTTAGGTGATGAATACCAGGTGGCCTGAAGGATGGGTGCCAGGAAGTCTGGTCATGTTTGGTGTTCTGGATATTTGATAAATACCCAGGAATGGACACAGGACCAGAAAGTTCAAAAGTTTACATTCTCTAGTTAAAACAGAAAGAGAAGTGTTTCTTCATGCCTCAACCTACTTGATTTTAGTAACTTAACAGCTTGACTATAGCAACTCCATTGTATTTATTCACTCAATTCCGTAAACGTCCTGGGGGCTACTTGAAATGCCATTTCTGTCCTGACAGGTGCAGATCAGTCCTATCGTAACCTCTTTGTTTTTGCTCTACTTCATTTTCAAGAGCAAACACACACACTAGAAAATAATGCCTCTGAATATTCTTTATCAAAACCTCTCTTCCCCCATTACATGCTATTTAGGTGAGGGTCTGTTTGTGTTCAGGGAATGGTCTCATTGCTTGGTTTTGCCAGCACTGATCTGTTCTTTGCACACACTGGAGACACGCAGTGAAAAGGAGGGATGGGAAAGGCCTCTCTCACACAGTTGCTGCCCTCTTTCATGGAGGAACAAAGGTCTTTTATTTCTGTATCTCTTATTTTTGCACAAAAGTTACAAAATTATTTTATGTCTAAAGAATTTCCTTAAATAATTTACATCTTGCACATGAAACAATGGCCCCTTTTCACTTGTAAAAGCACACAAAAATAAGTAAATGTCCTTTTTTTATGGGCACAAAGCAAAGCATATGTGCTCTATTTGGAGAATGCAAATGCCTCAAGCTGCAGCATTTCTTTCACCAGAACTCAGCAAGTGGCCATTTAGGCTTAATTGCTCCTCACAGCATAGTCCAATTAAGAACGGTCATCAGCAGGGTGAGGGCTATTTGTTAATCCATAAAAGGTATGAGAGACAGTACTTGTTTTGCCTGCAGTTTTTATTCACATGTTTGGGTAAAAATCTAAACAGCTGGAAGTCTCACAAGTGATATGTGTGTGTATTTAATGTTGGTTATGAGCAAGACAAGTGTACAAATGTATTACACAAAACCTAAACTTTTTCTTCTAATACAAAGGAGAATTGGGCAAGAAATTGCTGAAACCTACCAAAGCATGCTATTTGAAGTTGTAGTGGGGGAGTAGAAGCCGGCTTAAACAAGGAAAACTCAGAACCAAAGGGGTTTTTCTGCAATACGAAGATGGTTTTAGTCTCTGGGAGAATAATTTCCCTATTAAAGTGCAAATTCCTATCAGAACATATTGTGGGTTGTTTTTTAAGCATTTTTTTAAAACAGAGGTTTTGTTTTTCAAGAATTTTCTTTCTGTACATCATTTTGATATGGTACAGAGAGAACCTCTATTCTATGCTGAAGACAGGATAAATTGACAAGAAACGGGAAGTGTGGGAGTGATGATGTGTCTCTTGCGATATAATGAAAATGTTTCCGGTGGAAATAGGATTCTTTCACAGAGTCACATGAAGTGTATTTTGGGGACCCATGCATACAAGAACTTGAGACATAGTAACTAGATTTACTGGAGTGAAAACAAAGGACTGGCCCCAGGTGCCTGATGTCTTACCCACACCAGGTGGTTTAGTTCCATCTTGCTGGGGAAGAAATCCTGGCCTTCGTAAGCACAGTACCCACCAGGATCCAGAACAGTAATGACATTACCCTGGGCTCTGGTCATTCTGGCATAATCTCTGATCCCGGCTGCCCTCTGGCCCAGTTGGCCCAGCGCTTCAGCCTGCGCAGTTGCTATAGAGAAAGAGTGTGTGTTTGAGAACAAACAAGCCTTGGGCCTTTGTGAAGTTTTGATTATGTCTCCTTGGGTTTGGGAAAGGGTAAACTTTCTTTCAAACTAGCCAATCTTCTCCTTAATTCTTCGTGGACTCGTGCTGGGCCCTCTTCCTAAGCAATCCCTTTCCTGGATCTTTTGGGGTTCCATGCCCTTATCCTATTTAATCCTTTCCCAAAATTTTCCCAGGCTAGACTTCTCCACTTCATGTCACCATTTTGACTCCTACTACATTTTCCTCTTAGTTGAAGGATCTCCCCCAGCACCACCATCTCAGTTTCTACCACGTTTGCACTCAACAAAAGAAATCCCCCCACTGTTTTATTCCCATCTCTGTAATCACGGCTAAAAGGTCATTTACCCCCTGGGGATATTGGAAAGCCAGTCCTTCCAGCCTGCTTGGGGATTAGTGTTTGTTTGGCAGAGGAGGCAGCTGTCCCCTGGGGAGCCTGTGAATGCTACAGCTTCCTAGTTAATCAGACTTAATGTCTGATTCCATTTGCTCCCTTCCTTTGTTAATAACTAACTAGCTACATATGCTCACAAAAATAAGCAAACATAGGAAGAAACATATACATGGTCCAGCAGAAGTAAGTCCTGCTCGATTGAGGTTGGTAGGGTTATAATATGAGTGTAGTAATTTATAGTTTTAATTTGAACATTTCCACTAAAATGTCATATGGTGTGCTTGAGTGTGATATTGTTATGTTACAGAATTACATGCTTATGATTTTGTAATAAAAAAGGGGTATTATTTGTGCCAGACCCTGTACATTATGTAGCTATTAAACATTCTCAGCTTCTTTAAAGGTTTCTACACTTTATTCTTCATGAAAAGAAATTTGATGACTACCAGCCAGGTTGAGGGTCTGTCTACTGCTTTCTTACTAATTTAGGGTTTTTACAAGTCAGAGAAGAGGAAGGTAGAAAACACACCTGGTGACCTGCTCCTCCAGGCTGCTCATGAAATCCTGGGGTCATGCAACAAGATATGTTTCTAGAAAAGTCAGACTTAAGTGGCACTGGGAATTTGGAAAGGTAGGAAGAAAGGATATTTGATATCTTTGCCTTCCCAGAGCATCGAATGGCAAATATCTTCCATGATTTACATGGTTGGGCTCTGAAGATAGGCAGAGCCATTAATTCATTTCCTTTTCCTTCTTCCCAACTTTGCCCCTTTCCTGACCCTCATCCCCCTGGGGAATTTTGCTCCATTCATAACCTGTCTGGTTCCTTGACCTTCCCTCTACAAGCACAGAGAGGGAAGCAAGGCCTGAGCAATTATTCACGTATCTGGGCTGTTCAGTGGTCAATCAACCCAACATAGCTAGGGCTAGAGATTTTCTTGTTCTTTCGCTAAGTAAAAGCCTATGTTCCCCCCTTTGGTTCTGTTTTTTCCTTACTGTCAATTGTTAATCAACATAATGCTGATGAGTGAAACCTTTTCTGATTCCAGGACTGTCCCTACCATCAGACTAATGATTCTCCTGGGGAAAATGTCCCCACTCTCATGCTTCTTGGTCTACATCCTGGCAGGATACAGGCTTCATGCAATGATATTTACCCAACCCATTGAAATGTCACACTTAGGACTGAGCTCTATAAATTATTATTGTGCCTGTGTTATATTGTAAAGATAAAGGTCAGATCAGAGCTCAGATTTATTCACACCCTTGATGCACTACTGAGAGTTAGTAGAAAAATAAACTACTGGGTCTTTCAGTTAAAAGTACATATAAGTGAAAGTAAGGTGTTTTTTTTTTTTTTCCAATGAAGGAAAAGAAATAACTATAGAACTAGTTAGTTTTGGGAATAAATAAAAGTAAAGGAGAGATTGGTTCATCCAAGGTCTATAAGTACTACTTCCAATTTTCTTCAGTTTCTGACAGCCCTTTAAAATAACTGGACAAGGTAAAAGGTCAAGGATAAGTTCAGGAGACTAAGGGAACTAATGAGAATGGATCTTTGCATAGTGACTGTGTAGGTTACACCTCCATCACAGGGCCAAGGTGGTCCAGAAGTGTCCCATGCAAAGTTGTTTGGTGGCTGGAAAGTCTGTCATTGTTGCTGAGCACTTTTGAGTATGGTTAGTCACAAACTATGTGGTTTTTACACTGAACTGCAGATTTCAAAGAGCAGCAGTGCTAACCAATTCTAGACCCTGTTGGCTCTAAACTCAAGGAGGGAGCTCAGTAAAGAGGAAATGATGAATGGTGTTATTAAGCACTGGAGGTGGCCCTGCAGTGTGGATTGAAAGTCAATGCTGGGCAGCATGAAGTGCATGCTGCCAGTGTCTTTGCTGCACCAGATCTTCGAATAAATCACAGGCTGAGTGTTGTTAGCTGTCAGGGCAACTGCTCTTGCCAGCACTTAATAAAAAGCCCCAGACCATCTACATCAAATGATTTTTCTTCCATAAAATTTGGCTTTTGAGATTTGAAAAAATTTACCAGGTTCACCCCCATTTTTTCTCAATCACTTAACCTTTCAAGGATTATCTCCACATAGAGAGTTACACTTGAAGGGTTTAGCCTTCCAAATTATTAGAACAAGAACTCGTGGTAATCCTTTACTTGCCTCTCTCATTTCTGTGATTCTTCTTTCTCTTCCTCCTCTTCTCTCCTCCTTCTTACATTACTCAGGCGAATCTTGGTGTCTTTTAAAAAATATCCTCTTTCTCTCTATATTTGCTTAGTTTTTTTCTTTATTATCTCCTTCATAATAATTGCCACTTCAAATTCTAAGTGCTAACTGTGGTAGGCAGTGGGACAGACATCAACAGAGCAAGGACAACGGGCCAGGTACAGAAGGTCACCAGGGTGGAAAGTCCTGGGTACCCAGCAACATGCAAAACTGGGAAAGCAAGGACTGGGCCACCAGGGTAACCTTTTCTTCCCTAGCTTATCTCTGGTCATGTGGTTTAGACCCCCTTACCTTTCATATCACTGGTCATGTAGTTCAGACCTTCCCCTGACTTTTCCTCCCTTACCTTGTTGCTGGTCATGCTGGTTAGACCTCTTAGAACAGGAAGGAGACTGGAGAATGGCCCTTAAGCATTAAGCCTTCAGGACAATGAGGTTCTGACTCACATCGAATACATCTAGGCCTCGGTTGTGTTTCTGCTCCAGGGCCAGAAAAGCAGCAAAACCAGACCAGTGATGCCATGGCTGACCTCATGGCATTTACTAATGTCCTGGTACCAATCAATTAGTGGAGACCATGTCCCTGAATATTCTATTCAGGGAAGTTGATGAATATTCTATTGAATTCCTCCCCTGTGGCCTCCCCTAAAGTCTCCACCCTTAAAAGCCCTTAGGACGGAGGACCCAACATGCTCTCCCTCTAGGAAGTATGCTCACACGTTTCCCACCACCCTCTTCTTCCCTTAGACACATACCTTCACCCTTCTGTCTTTTGCCTAAGCTCCAAGGGCCCTACTTTTGCCTCTGTAACTTGTTTCCTGAGCCCATACATCCTATGGCTCACTTCTTCTACCTCTGCGACTTTCTAAATAAACTTTTTCTTATAGTTTGAGTCTTGACTTCATATTCTTTTTTAGCCAGAACTCAAGTACTGAGGTTGCTGAACTGAAGTCCAGTCTGTCTCCACCAGTCTAACACCTAATGCTGTTTTCGCCACCAACTCGAAATATGTAGTTGGTCCTGTGCTAGATATGAAAGCAAGGAGTGTTTGATATTATTTGAGGCATTTGCTTATCTTTGTCATTTTAATAGAGGAGGAAAATATGATCATGTTTTTTAAGCCTTATAAATAATACACAAACTGGGGAATAATAAATACATATTCATGTCTACCTTATATTATTACACTCATAAGAGAATGTTACCTTATTTACTTTTGTATTTATTTTTAGTATTTCTTGCCCATCCTCCACACCATTTACAAAAGAAAAAATTGGAGAAAAATGTCTGTCTGTAAACCCTCACCATCACTTTTATTTTGGTCTTATTTAAAAACAAAACAAAACATTATTTTTAAAACAGTAATTGCTTTTACAACAGGTTTCTCTGAATGGTACATATGTTGTCTTTGAGGGCAACAGGGTCAAGGAACAGGAAGCGGAGACAGCTTTCCCCTGGGAGAACAGAGATGGGGAACTAGAGTGGCTCTCTTCCCTCCCTCAGCCTGGCTATCTGCTTCCTCACTGTTCTGTGTTCTTTTACTTTTCTCTTAGACGGACTGTTTTCGACCCATCAAAGAGACTTAAGCCGCAGGCTGGAGCCATAGCATGATTCCTCCCCCGCCTCCCACCCCGGATATTTAGTTTCAAATCAGAAGATAGAAGATAAGAACCACTAAATGTAAGTCATTTGTAAATCAATCTTCATTAATGTCTTCAGCGAATATCCAAGTACCTCCTTTTCCAGGCACTGTTCTAGACACTTGGGATGTATCTGAACAAAACAAACCATGGTCCTTGCCCTTGTGAGTTTTAGATTCTAGAATAAAGCAATAAATAATAAATCTAATAAATGAGTTAATTATCCAGCTGAAGGGGTGGCAAAATTCTTTTTCCTCTACTCATCTTAGGTTCATTGGCTGGGGTCCTATCAACTAGACTGACGAAAGACATTAACCTGAGAAAAAAGAACCAAAGAAATGTATTAACATGTGCATCGTACAAATACATGGGAATGAGCAGGGATGTTAGAACTTGCTTTTATATAGTTAGTATCTTATAGGACCAGTACATTTTTGGAGAAGTGACAAGACAAAGGAAAAGGACTTTGAGTTAGTAGGGCAGCAAATTGTGGAAAACTATATTTATATAGGGAAGTAATGGAAACCAAAGACAAATTAGTACAGTTTATTGTGCACATTCTTCTGGTGCCATCTCTGTGCAGACAAGGGTCCAGCGTTGTCTCTGGTGATTAACTCCTGTCCTTCCTGGTAGAGAGGGGAAAGGGGCACATTTACAAATTTACAAGAGTAGGCAAAAGTATGTTTATAGTCATGAGTACGCAAAATAGAGTTTATTCTTGGATGATTATTTATTTATTATTATATTATTTATTTCTTATTGTATTACTTTTTCATATCCTTACTTATGATTTATATTTTAGGTAATTATGGCTGTTAATTTAACACACTCTCACCCACCTCTCTCTGTATGTCTTGCTTTTAGGCAAGGAGGGGGAGGCCAGAGAACTTTTCTTACATTTGGTTTTTCTTAATTGCCTTTAGCTCAAAATTATCTTTATGCCAAAGTGGTGTATTTTGGGGTGATAATTTTGCTACGCTTCACAGCTTATTAGGAGATGATAAGTTCTATGGAAAGAAAGAAAACAAAGAGCAAAATAAGGAGATCAAAATCATGGGGTCTTTTGTACTTTAAAAATAAGTGTTGCGAAGTTGGCCTCATTGAGATGACATTGGACAAATATACCTAACCTAGACCACACAACTGCTCACAGAGGTATTAGAGGGCTGGGCCACGATCAACTTTGCCATGGAATATCGTCACGTAATGTGGGAGGAGCTGCTGTTTCACAGAATGAGCCCGTAAGAGAACAGTGGAAACAGGGCTGCAGTTTTTACCTCTTTCTTCCTGGTGTGGGGGGACGGTCAGTACAGAGAGGAGCTATGCAGGTAAAGACAGGTTAGGAACTTTAGAACATACTCTGAATGATATGTTCTCTATTTCGTAGTAACACTTAGATACAACTTCTTTTTTGGTTGATGCCCCATTTCTGGGCCACCTGGTGATATCCATATAAAACCAGTTTTAACATAGAGATGCCCGTCCAAAAGTACGTTGAAGAGTTTCTACGGAGAGTTTTGTTCATCCACCTGAGATGTGTGAATATTTGTGTCTTTGTGTTTGTATATTTATGTGTGTGTGAACAGAATTAGGCTTATTGGTAAAAGGTGTATCTCTGTGCACTGTATTACACATCTTTTATTCTATGTAGATAATAATTTGTAATCATTGCCTTATTCATATTCAGTTATGATGATAATTAGACTTTGTAGCATTTCTAAACTCTGAAACAATGATTCTACATGTACCTTTTTGTGACATCTAGAGTAAGCCTCTTAAAATTGTTTGGTTGCTCATTGCAGTTCTAATGGAGACTGACTGTTTAATTCCCTTCTTAGGGAGAACTTGGACTCTGATAAGTAATATGTCAGAAATGATTATGGAAAAGAAAACCGGGAATGTGTCCCAAAAGAATAAGTACATCTCTGGGAAATGAAAAGAATCTCCTGTATTTCCATCCTGTCACATGTTAAATTGAGAACCATTTAGATGAGATCACACCCTAAGCAGTGCCCAAACTGGATGTTTTAAAACACATTGCCCCCCACCCCTTTCTTCTGAATGTGCAGGCAAGAACACCTATGGTTTCCCAGTAAACTTTTTGCCTGATTTGGCTTGGAAAGAGGTGGGGTTTCCATAGAACTTGGAATAGGCTGGTGGTAACTTTCTTTAGAATAATAATATATTTTCTAGAGATCAGGCTGGTGGGCAAAAACACCCATTGGAGGGAAAGGTGGAGCCACCCTTCTCTGAGAGGGAGCCAAGCGTGGCTGGTGGGTGAGGAAGGGTGAGCAGACACTCTTCCTGCTTGGGGGAAAAGGAAGGCCTGGTGCTAAAAGGTTAGAGTTCGTTTCAAGTTTTCCGAGCATGGAATATGAAGGAGAGGTGATCAGAAGCTGCAAAAAGGAGAAGTAGGAAATGTGTGGGTCTGATTTTTGCCCCCAGCACGATTTTTGCCGTCAGAAACAAACACCACCTTTGCTGAGTGTTTGTCCCTGTTGTCCGGGTTGGCCAGCCAGCCAGCCTCTCTGCCCAGGCCTTGCACCCAGAACTCTGAGCTGGGATTCCTGCTCCCTCCCACCTCACTGTGTGGCTCGATTTCAGGCCCTTCACTCACTAGGTCTTTCTTTCCATCTGAACAGTGAAGATAATACTATTTGTCTCCATCGGCAAAGTATGTGAGAGTTCTGTGCTTTTTAGGGGAAAAGGATTAACTAATACTGTAACTAGCTTTGTGATAACACATGTAGAGGAAAATAAGGACTCTTCAGAATATTACATCATTTACAAAGAAAAATTTAAAAAATTATATGGGTTGGCTGGCACAAATATAACATACATGGATATACACACACACATATATATATTTCAGCCTCCGTGTGAGGTATAGCTTTTGTTCTCTGAAGAAAATACTTGATTAAAATCATTAAAGGGCTAGACACTATTTCAAAACTTTTTATTTTTCTGATGGATATGCTGTCTTGGATGATAAGAAGCATAGCAAAAGTTCTGGATTATGACATGTTATTTACGGCTAGAGTGAAGTTTGATGTAAAGTTTTCATTTTGCTTTTCTAAATTTAATAGCCTGTGTCCTTTATAGTCAATCATGCAATAAAATAATTTAGCAAATTTATTATTTATGTATTTTCTTAAAATCTTATTTCTTTGGGCAAGGCTGAGGTATCTGCTTGGCTCTCATTTTTTAAAACAAGGAATTACATTTTAGTCAATGTAGATTATGAAGGACTGATGATGAAGGAAGTAGATTATTGAGCTGCTTTGCTCCCTTATTTGCCTCGACCCCTTAATTTTAGAGAGATTTTGCTGTTGTTAGTACCTATACCATAGAAAGGATAGAGAGAAGAGAAGAAAAGAAAGCAAAGACTTTGCTATATTATTAGCTGTTAGTCAATGAGGGAAGAGGGGACATTTTGTCAAATAAAGGGAGGCCCGTGGATTTTGCCCAGATCAGGTTTCCTCACAGATAATTAAGAATTGCTCACACCCGGGCTCTCTGTACCTCTAGCTTCTTACGGTGAGTAGGTGAGCGCTGAGTAACTCTGTGCTGTCACTGTGTGGCCGCCGGCTTCCCAGCTGACCCCCATTGACCCCCCACTTCCTGATATTGCTGTCTCTGTAATCCCCTCTCCTGGAATGACTGAGTTCTAATAAAAAAAAATACTGCATAAGTGATGAGTATCCCCTTCATGGTTAGGTTTCAAAGATGGCGACTTCCAGACAGGCAGCATCTTTCCATCACTCTCCCCTCTGGCATGCCGGAGAGGCCTATGCAGTAAGGAACTGAATGTGGTCTCTGGCCAACAGCCAGAGAGGAACTGAAGCCCTCGGTCCAACAACCTGTGAGGAACTGAATCTAGCCAACAACCACATGAACTTGGAAGTGGATCCTTCTCCACTGAAATCTTGAGATAACTATATCCCAGCCAAGACCTGATTGCGACCTACAAGAAAACCTAAAGCAGGGGACCTAGCTATGTCAGATTCCTAACCTGCAGAAACTGAGATGAATGTGTGCCATTTTAAGCTGCTAAGGTTTGTGGTAATTTATTATGCAGCAATAGATAAGTAATAAATAAGTAATACAGTCTTTTACTATACTTTGAAACTATTCTAATTGCTCTTGGCCAAAGAAGAAAGATCTGATAAACTCACTCAAACTATGATGTTTGGAAACCCAATATGTAACCCCTGCTGGAATAGAGTGTCCTCAAAGGGCAGGTAATGCCAACACAACAGAGTACATGAATAATGGTAGAATTTTAAGATTTGGGGCAATAATGGGGAACATGTTTTTTTGAAGATGGAGAAACTTTTCCTTTTCCCTCAAAATGATAACATGTAATCACTTCTAGCACACACATAAGTTAGGCTTTGCCGCCTTAAGTCTATTTTAAAACCCAGTTATATTTTGATTATTTTAAAAGTAGGATTCTGAAGAAGAGACATGATCCCAAGGCATCTTTTTAGAGGAATGAATCGAGCCCACAATGAACTTAAAAAGCAATTATGAGATAGCTTTCTTCTTGGGAGTGGGGAGGCACTAGTCATGAGACGACCCCCAGGCAAAGGAGGAGGCAGTCACTGTGGTTCTTCTTTCCCTGGAAGATGTAGGAATCAAGGATTTTGGCAGCCAGAGCAAAGGCAACCTAACTCATTTTCTAGGATTAGCAGGGAGCAAAGTTTTAATATCAATGCAAAGAAAGGAAGAGTTGGGGAACTGGAAAGACTGGGAGGTACATGGAAGAAACCATACAGAGGTCTCCTCAACTGTAGATCAAAAGATCAGGTCTGTGGGCTACTTCAAAATAAGCCCAAACGGGTTAGGATGAAATCAGGGACGTGCTTTCTCATGGTCAGAGGCAGAAGCAGATGAGATGAAGCCATGATTAAAAACTAGAAAATTCATTAGAACGATTCCAACTCAACCTAATTTATATTTCTAAGTCATACTCTAACTTGGAATCTAATTTAACTATAATTCTTTTTTCTAAAAGATGTCAAAGAACACATATAAAGGATACATGGACAAAGACAACAGGGCGGGGGAGGATTGAAGGTGGAAGATGGGGGAGAGACAGGTGGGGGAGAGTAATGGGGGAGAAAATGGGGACAACTGTACCTGAAGGACAATTCAAAAAAACAAACAAAATTTCAATAATAACAAATAGTTTAAAAATGAAAGGTGCAAGTTCTTCCTTCTGCTCTTGTCCCGGCTACCCAGGTCACTTTCCCAGAGACAACCAAAATTAATAGTTTCCTGTGTATGCTTCTGGAGACATAATCAATACTATATCCAAATTCACGGATGTAATCTTTTAGAATTCTTTTTAAAAATTGAAATGGTAGCTTACCATATACAGTAATGTATGCCTTGATTTTCTTCATCTCTAATCAATATCTCTTATCTGTTATCAATATCTCTTGTATCTTGTATCAGTACATAAGGGGATTCTTCATTCTTATTTATGGTTGTACAATATTTTAATGTATTAACATTTTATATTTTATTTAATTATTTAAATATGGTTAGGTACTTAGAAAATTCCAAATTTTCTGCTACTATAAGCAATTCTGTAATTAATGCTCTTTTTATATACATCATTTTGTACATGTATAAGTGTATCTGTAGAATAAGCTGTTGGAGGAAATATGCTGGACCCAAGAGTATGTGCATGCAGTATTAGGCAGATTCTGCCAAATTAGTCTGTAGAGCAGGGGTGTCAAGCTCATCTTCACTGGGGGCCACATCAGCCTTGCTGTTGCTTTCAAGGGCTGAAATAATTTAAGGACTGTATAAATGTAACTACTCCTTAACTGTTAAGGAGTTGAAATTACATTTGACCCTTTGAAGGCAACCGTGAGTCTAATGTGGCCCCAGGTGAAAATGAGTTTGATACCCCTGCAGAGGTTGTACCCAGTTACACCCTAAACAGCAGTATGGGAATGCCTTTTGTACACAGTTTCACCAATATTGTATGTCATTAAAATTTACCTGACTGATAAATAAAAAATGATCTACATAGTTCAAATTTTTATTCCTCCTATTATAAGGACTTTTTTTTTATATATTTAAAGGCTATATGTGAGGTTTTTTTCTGTGACTTGACTATTCATATCATTCCCCCTTCATCTATTCCATTGTTAAATTTTATCTATTATTCGTAGCAATTTTTTATATGTATGAGAAAAACCAGCTATAACCTACAAGTAACTAGTAGTTTTCCTAGTTGTTCCTTGGCATTTCATTTTGCTTGTTGTATTTTATGCCATGAAAAAAATTTTAGTTATCATTAAATTGAAAAATCGTTTTATTTTTTATTTTTTCTTATTTTGATTTAAAAGAGTACAGATTTATCCTTTTACATTTCCAGAGTTCAGAATTCTTAAGTGGGTCATTTTCCATGTAAAGTAACATATTCACAGGTTTGGAAATCAGAAGGATCATAGCTTGGTTAACATGTTTGGTTTAACCTAGTAAATTTGGAATAAAAAGGAGAAATCATGACATAGTTCTAAGTTTATGATTTGAATAACTAGAGTAATGGCAGTGCTATTTATTAAAAGGGAGAAATCTAGAGAAAAAGGAGGTTTAAGAGGGAAAATCATGACTTCTATTTCAGGTATGTAATATTCGAGATGCCCACTAGATCATCAAGTAGAGCTGTTGAGTGGACAGCTGGATGTGTAAGTTCAAGAAAGTGTCTAGGCCTGGATATAGTCAGTTAGAGAGAGACATTTCATAATGCTAACAGCTTGATTGTCAGTTCTAATATGCATGATTTTAATAACAAAGATTTAGTCAAAGACTGCCAGAAGTACACAGAGAAATAGACTAATGGAAGTCATATCTGGAAGTTTTAACATTCCACTCTCAGAAACTGACAAGAGAAGTAGGCAAAATAATAGGTAAGGATATGTAAGATTTGAACAAAATCATTAGCAAAATTGACAGAATAGGTTAAATATAGACCATTGCTCACAACAAAGAAAAAACATTACTTTCAAGTATACATTAAACATTTACCAGCTCTGACCACATGCTGGGTGGTAGAAGGAATTTCAACAATTTCAAAGTCTTGAAATGTTACAGAGTAGGCTCATTGACTACAGGGTTATTAAGCTAGAACCCAATAATAACAAGAAGATAACTAAGAAATTCCCTTGTTCAAATACAGTTGTCTCCCTTTTCCCCCTTCCACTCTCCCCCACCCCACTCATCCCCACCTCCCACCTTCAGTCCTACACTGGTTTGGCTTTGTCATTGGGTTCTTTATACATCTTCCTTGATGACCTTACCCCTTCTTTCCCTCGCTATCCTCCCTTCCCCTCTCCCCTCCGGTTACTGTCAGTTTGTTCTTTATTTCAATGTCTCTGGTTATGTTTTGCTCACTTGTTTGTTTTATTGATTTGGTTCCCCTTATAGTTGAGATCATATGGTATTTGTCTTTCACCACCTGGCTTATTTCACTTAGCATAATACTCTCCAGATCCATCCGTGCTGTTGTGAAGGGTAGGAGCTCCTTCTTTCTTTCTGCTGCATAGAATTTCATTGTGTAAATGTACCAGTTTTTTGACCCACTCATTTACTGATGGGCACTTAGGTTGCTTCCAGCACTTGGCTATTGTAAACTGTGCTGCTATGAACATTGGGGTACATGGGTTCTTTTGAATTTGTGTTTCAGGGTTCCTAGGGTATAATCCCATAAATGGAATTTTCAGATAAAAAAAAGTTCCATTTTTAGTTTTTTGAGGAAATTCCATATTGTTTTCCACAGTGGGTGCACCAGTCTGCATTCCTACTGACAGTTTACTTGGGTTCCCTTTCCCCCACAACCTCACCAGCACTTGTTTTTTGTTGATTTGTTTATGATATGGCTATTCTAATCAGTGTGAAGTTGTATCTCATTGTGGTTTGAATTTGCATCTCTCTGATGGCTTGCGATGCAGAACCATTTTAAATTTTTTCTTTTATTTTCCTTGCCTGAAGTGACATATTAGAAAAAAAATATTGCTATGAGAAATGTCTGAGATTTTACTACCTATGTTTTCTTCTAGGATATTTACGGTGTTGAGTCTAACATTTAAGTCTTCAATCCATTTTGAGTTTATTCTTGTATGTGGTATAAGAAGATGGTCTAATTTTAGTTTGTTTTTTGTATGTATCTGTCCAGTATTCCCAACACCATTTATTAAATGGATTCGCTTTACTGCTTTGGATATTTTTTGCCTCTTTTGTGAAATATTAATTTCCATAAATTAATGGATCATAAAGGAGTAGATTTATTTCTAAGCTCTTCATTCTGTTCCATTGGTTTATATGCCTGTTTTTATGCCAGTACCATACTGGGTTTTTTCTTCATGCTGTTTTGATTACTATGGCCTTGTAGTATAGTTTAATATCAGGTAACATGATTCCTCCAACTTTGTTCTTTGTCCTCAAGATTGTGGTGACTGAGGTCTTTTGTGGTTCCATATAAACTTTTGAAATATTTGTTCTAGTTCTGTGAAATATGCTATTGGTATCTTGATAAGAATTACACTAAAATTATAGATTGTTTTGGGTAGTATGGATATTTTCATGATGTTAGTTCTTCCTATCCATGAACACAATATATGCTTCCACTTATTTGTATCTTCTTCAATTTCTTTTTCAGTGTCTTATAATTTCCTCAATATGGGTCTTTTACATCCTTGGTTAAATTTATTTCTAGGTATTTTATTTTTTTGATGCAATTGTGAATGGGATTGTTTTCTTAGTTTTCCTTTCTGATACTTCATTATTGGCATATAAAAATGCAACTAATTTCTGTATATTTATTTTGTATCCTGTAGCTTTACTGAATTCATTTATCAGGTTTTTTGGTGGAGTCTTTAGGATTCTCTACATACAGTATCATGTCATCTGCAAATAATGGCAGTTTTACTTCTTCCTTTCCAATTTGGATGCCTTTTATTTCTTCTTTTTGCTTGATTATTGAGACTAGAACTTCCAGTACAATGTTGAGTAAGAGAGGTGAAAGCAGACAGTCTTGTCTTATTCCTGATCTTAATTGAAATGCTTGTCATTTTTGCCCATTGAATATATTATTAGCTGTGGGTTTGTTATATATGATCTTTATTATGTTGAGGTATATTTCCTCTATTCCCACTTTCCTGACAGTTTTTATTGTAATTGGGTGCTGGATTTTATCAAATGCTTTTTCTGCTTCTATTGATATGATCATGTGGTTTTTAATTTTTAAATGTTTTATTTATTGATCTTAGAGAAAGATAAATATAGATTTATTGTTCTATTTATTTATGCACTAATTGGTTAATTCTTGCATGTGCCCTGACTGGGGATTGAACCTGCCATCTTGACTTATAGGGATGATGTTCTAACTAACTAAGCTACACAGTCAGGGCTTCATGTGGTTTTTATCCTTCATTTTGTTTATGTGGTGTATCACATTTGTAGATATTGTACCAAATTGCATCCCTGGAATAAATCTCACTTGATCGTGATGTGTGATCATTTTACTGTATTGCTGGATCTTGTTTGCTAATATTTTATAGAGGATTTAGCATCTAAGTTCACCAAAGCAATTGATACATAATTTTCTTTCCTTGCAGTGTCTTTATCTGTTTTTGGAATTAGAATAATGCTGGCTTCACAAAATGAGCTTGGGAGTCTTCCCTCCTCTTGAATTTTTGAAATAGCTTGAGAAGGGTAGGTGTTAGTTCTTCTTTGAATGTTTAATAAAATTCATCTGTGGAGTCATCCAGTCCTTTTGTTTATTGGGAGTTTTTTTAAAAATTATTATTACTTTAACTTCACTAGTTGTAATCTGTCTATTCATATTCTCTGCTTCTTCTTGGTTCACTTGGAAGATTGTGTGTTTAATTGGTTAGCATATGGTTGTTTATAATATTTTCTTATGATCTCTTGTATTTCTTTAGTGTCAGTTGTTACTTTTTCTCTTTTGTTTCTGATTTAATTTTGGGGATCCACTGTTTTCCTTGATGAGTCTGATTAAGGATTTGTTGATCTTGTTTATCTTTTCAGAGAACCAGCTCTTGGTTTCATTGATTTTTTGTATTGTTGTTTTTAGACTCTATTTCATTTATTTCTGCTCTGGTCTTTATTATTTTCTTTTTTCTACTCATGTCTGGCTTTGTTTCCTGTTCTTTTTATAGTTTCTTTAAATGTAAAATAACAGGTTGTCTCTGTCAGAGCAAGTCATCAGCCAACTCAGATTCAAGGGGTAAAGAAATAGACTCTGCCTTTTGATGGGAAGTACTTAAGGAGATGAAAGGAGTAATTGATGGCTATGTTAAAGACTATATACACAGTGATCCACCTCATAGTGTTTTGTGTATTAAGGGACACCAATGAAATAGCTTGGGTCCAGGCATTTCCAAAGTGTCCACACCACCCAGGGGAAACTCATGTAACTTTGCTGTGCTCAATTGTGTGGATGCTGACATTTATCCTCTTAACTTTTTAAGAATACTCCAGATATTTCAGGTGCTCTGCAGCCCCGACTGTTATAAATGGAGTTGTTCAACAGTCCTCAGTATAGTAGAAGGGGTTCCTTTGTGGTCAAGCCCAGACATCTATCTGAGGGGTTTGAGTCATTTTCTTAGAGTTTCTATTCTTCTCTTGGCTTTGAGAAGGGAAATCGCCTACTTCTCTTTCCCGGTGCACTTGGAAGGGATCAATCCAGTGATGCCATGCAGCCATCAACCAGAGACAAACTGATTAAAGGTCAGGGAATGTATGTGACACTATGCAACTCTCCTTTCCAATCTACCCCAAGTCTCTTAACAGAGTCAAGCAGAATTATAAAATGTGAAAGATGAAATTCACTCTAGAGATTGTCTACTTCAGTGGTTTCCAACTGTGCTTCATAAACTCTTCTAGATTTTATTACCTTCCTCCTGAAACAAAAGAATAACAACAGGGAAGGGTGAGTGGACTCATCCCAGAAAAGTGGACTTCTGGTGACTCCCTCTCTCTTTTCTCCAGTTTATATGTATTTGCTTAAATTGGGCTTACATCTAGATTTTGTTTATACAAAAGTTTCACTGTTAAAATTAGTCTGAAACCTCGGAAAACAAAGTCCAGTGATGTTAAGTAACAAGTTCAGGCACAGCTGGATGGAGAGGGATAGGTGCAGCCTAGCCATTGCCTGGGGTAGCCATCTGTTGTGCTAAATACATCCCTGGGGGTGCCAGGAGGTGCAGTGAATTATTTATCAGACCTCTGCACAATAGATGGGGTTGAAAGGAATATGAAGATGAGCCTTATGGGTGTGGGGTGTGATAACCTGAAGACACACTCAGGAGATCAGGGTCATGAAACTGCCTTCGAGGAGGATGGAACCAAGAAAATGCACATTCTTGTTTTGATAACTAGGGTATATGTGTCTTTCTTTTTTCCTTTTATATACCTAGCACTCAACTTTCCCCTACATTTTGGACAAGTATTTGAAGGGTCTAGGTTTGAAGGGGCATCAGATTTTTGTCCTGCCCGCAGCCCCAAGTCAGCCTGGCTTGGTGCCCTCAGGAACTTGGGCAGCTAGTGGCTGAGCCAGAGTGAGGAACCAAATTTCCAGAATCCTTTTCCAAGCTCCTTCTCTATGAAACTCCTCCTTCATGAAAAAACTGCACACAGATTATTGTTAATACACAAAGAACATATACAAGAAACTTGTCTTCCCACTGCCTCATTTTCTTTATTTAAATAAATCAAGAATATATTTCTCTCTCTTCTAGCTATTATGAGACTTGCTGATATAGTGTGTCTGACCCTTTGGATAAAAGCAAAATGGAAAACAGAATTGTATTAATAAGATATTGCTAATATTAATCAATATGAAATGCAATAGTGTTCTGGGGTGAGGAAGTCAGGAAAGAACACTTATAAAGTCCTCTGGGATCTGCAAGACCAGACACTTCCCCATGCTTCTTGGTAAATACTCAGCCTAGAAACGGTCCCCAAAAGTGCAGTAAAACATGCAACTCTAATGTTTGTGTTAGGTGGAAATTATGGCTTGGAAAATTCTAGCAAATCTCTTCAATCATGAAAACAGTGAGAGATGTTAAATTTTATATAATTATCTAGTCAGAATGGGAGCTGCATCACATTCTGTGCTCTGTGTGATAACTGCTTAAAAAAGGTCAGCGTCCTTGTAGTCCTAGTCTATAGGCCATATTCTAATTGAACTACTTTATGTGTCTGACAGATGAGAAATATCTCATTTTGACCCTCAATGACTAGGCTTTTGCTCACATAACCTAATAACATGAGATTATTACTTTTGTATTTTATACAAGTCTGTAATAAAGACCCCAATTCCAAGGATAGCAATCAAATTTTTTTATATATTTTCTCATTTTGCTTTAAGGAGTTTACATTTATGAACATTCTCTCATTAAATCAAGAGAACATAGTTCTATCATTTTCATTTTGTAAAGTAAGCCTCTGAGTTACATGAGGGTCGAGTAGCTTCTTTGAGTTTCATAAGCCATAGGTAGAACTGGGAATCAGGCCTGTCCTTCTGATTTGCTGGGTTTTCCAATCTTTCAAGAAGTATGGAAGATCCTTTCAATTTTAGGGTTTAATTCTGATCCTAAAAAGCCCAGAACCACATACCTTCTCTGTGTCTCATTTTTCTTGTCTATCAGGTGCTTACTGTTCTTTGGACAGAGCCAGTGCTAATTTGCACCATGGAGATAAAAATGATTTTTCTGGGGGTAAGGATACAGGGGAGAAAGGCAATAAATTAACTGAAGCCAAAGTCAAACCAAGCAAGAGAAAATATCAAATGGCTTTTGAGCCCATATGTCAGCATTAGATTAATAAATACAGCTCTAAAGATCTCCAGAAATAGTACCTCCTGTGAGAACATCCAGTCCCCACCCCATAAGCATTCATACTTAAAAAGAAGCATAGTATCCTCTCCTCTCTCCCCCTTGGAAATGTGTTAAACATCTTAAGGCAAGTTCTTTGCCATGTTCTTTGTCAATGGCCCTTCCACTCCTTGATTTCTACCTCTCCTGTGGTCACTCCTCTTTTGTTTCTTTTACACACATTTCTCCCCCACTAATCCGTTATATCCTGCTAATCCTTGGGGTTATAGTCCCTTTTCTCATCTCCACTTACACTCTCTCTCTGGTTGATTTTTTCCAAGTCCTTGCTTCAGTTAATGTGAAGATATTGACAATACCCGAATTTGTGTAAGCAACCCAGGTCTACTGCATTACCATCTCCACATGGCTGTATCTTGGGCCACTCAAGTTCAACATGTCTGAAACCAAACATATCATATTCTTTATCCCTCATATCCTCTGCTTATCCTTTACTCCCCCTCTAGACTCTCTTACCTATCACAGTAAAAGACATCACCATCCACTTGGTTTAATCAACCAAAAACTGGGGACCAACCTTAACTCTTTGTTTTCCATCACAAGTTACATCTAATCCATTGCAATGTCCTCCTAATTTTATTTCCTATATATCTCTCCCATCTGCCCACTTTGATTCATCTTCACTGTCACCATCCTAATCTAGTCTACAGGTCTTACACCTTTCTGCTGTTGCTATCCTCATATGTGCAATGCACATCCACTACTTATCACTCATGGGTGCCAAGCCCCCTTACAGAAGGAGACGAACAGCCAGGAGATGAGTTGTGGTCCTGGTTCTGCCTCTTACTGGCTGTGGGAGTTTGGGCAGAGCACATGACACACAGGACCCAACTACTTCCTTTTTAACAATAGAATAAATAACAATATGCCTTCTTGAAGCTGGGGGCTCAGCCAGCTGATCTTTGAAGGTCCTCTAAGTTTTAAGATCTGTGACTCTGTGCAGGACCTCAAATGTACTGACACACTGAAGTAGCAACTGGGCCTACACTGAACAAATCCAAACAATACCATTAGAAATCTAATGATAGCGGTATTTTAGGATTGACATTTTCCATGCTTTTTGGAGCTTTTTGCTACTAAACACCTCTTAAGCTTTCTATGTTTTAGAGTTTCCCATCTTATGCTTCCTATAACTCAAAAAAGACAAGACAAACTCAATTTCTAAGCCTCCGCTGAAGCTAGAACACACTCATCTTACCTCAAACATGGCAAGAAATACATCTTTTCTGAGATTTAAGTTTATAAAGAGGTAACATGAAGAAAGAAAGGCAATTTTGTCAAGAAGGCAGAGAGACCATTATTTTCTAGAGGAAACATCACCAAGAGCATAGGGTCAGCCTTGCCACACCTCAGCTCAGCCACTCACTGGAGAGTCTGTGCCCGTGCCAGCGGCAGGAGGGCCCTTACCAAGTGATCTGAAGGGTTAATTTGGGCATTACTTAAGGCTTTATAGCTTTCCAAAACCAGTTCTCTGGCCTTCCTGGAGATTGTGTAGGCTACCTAAAATTCTTTAATAAATTACATCTTTGTTTAAATTATGGGGTCTCTGTTGTTTGCAGCCATGAATCATATGTACTATCTCATCCTTCAAGTCTCAGGTGGAACATCGTTTCCTCTGGGAAGTCTTCCTTGACCCCCAATGACATTAAATATCCTTGTATGTGCTCTTAGTACTTTTCCTCTTCTAACATGTATCATATTTGTAGAGGTATTTTCAACTACGTGATCATCTCTCCTGCTCCATTGTAAACTGTGAGGGTTGGGCTATGTCTTCCTTGTTTCTTCTTTTCTCTCTAGCACCTAGTGTATATGTAGCATAATCACTCAATAGATATCAACTTGAATCAAATTGCTGATATCTAAACCATGCTATAATTAAAGACCAGTTTTTTAAAAATATTTTCCTCATTAGAGATGAAAACCAGCTGATCATGCTCCGTGTGTGTGTGTGTGTAATTTTTGGCTTAAGATAACATTAAAAGGTAACCTGGACCAATGTGGAGGTTACTAAAACTTTTGGGAGTTAGTCTGCTTTACTATTAAGCATTTTGAGATCTTACAGTTGCTAATTTCATTGAAATTTCCACTTTTAAAGACAGAAATAAGACTTTTGGTTTAAAATGATTAGATTAGCTGCATGCTCTTCATTCACCCCCTCCTTAAAACTCTATTTAATTAGCAATAAAAATTGTGTAAACCCACATGGACAAAGAAAGGGAGCACCAGTCCCTAGCATACAGAGGAGGATACTGCAGATAGTAGGGCAAGGGAGATCAGGGCCTGAATGTTTGTGGAGAGTTATGGACCAGAGAGAGTCATTCTTCCTCACCCACCACCTGACAGGCATGGTGTAAGGCACAGTGAAAAGTGAGGGTAATGTGTAGATAGTAGTGTTCCAGTTAATGTTTTACAACCAGCTCTGAGAAAAAGCAAGCAAGCAAGCAAACAAGCAAGAGAAGGAAGGAAAGAAAGAAGGAAGGAAGGAAGGAAGGAAGGAAGGAGGGAAAGAAGGAAGGAAGGAAGGAAAGAAGGAAGGAAATAAGGCCCTGATTCATAACATTTACTAATTTCTCTGAGGGGAGTACATCCACCATGGCCAATGTTGAGCTACCAACATGCAGATTTTCCCCTGGGGAGAATGAACCCAGGGTTCGGGACTCTGAGCTCCAGGTGCTGCCAGCAGGAGCAATGTCCATTCCTGTTCACTCACAGGATTGCTGAGAAAAGTCCTGGTTCAGAGCAAGCAGATGGAGCTGGGGTGGCAGCTCTGCCACTTCAGGGCTGTGTGATCAGAGGTGAGTACTTACAACAGTGATTCTCAATCTTTTTGTTTAGGGTAAACTTACCTACAAATTCTGGGATTTGGGGTGACACAGTGGAAGAGATTAAAGATTCAATGTGAAATGGGATAAATTGATAATAATTTAAATGTAACCATTACTACTATATATTGTGTTTCTCAAGGTTTATACGATACCCGGAGTTTTGTGCTTTTAATTTGAAAGATTTACTCTGAGCAGAATGTCACTGTTTGAGCAGAAGTGCCCTGATGATTATATATATGCCTCCATCCATGGAGCCATGCTTTCTGTATTTCAGGACATGATCTTCCCTTTGGTGCTGACTTGCGTTTTTGCTTTCCTTCCTACCCAGCCTAATGTGCAGCAAAATTGTTCCCAGTTCTTCATTTTGCAACACAACCCACTCAGCAAAATGCTCCATCAGGCAGTTAACTGTCTGAATTGTCTGCTTAGATGAGAAGTTGTAGCAAAAGGCAATTTTATACCTGGATTAAGATTTGGCAGAGCCCCAGGAAGATTTAAGGTTCACAGACATGACACAGCACACTGGTTCGTCATCTCCGACCCTAGAACAAAGCACATAGGATGCTTCTCCACTGCACTGTTCTCCCTCATAACTCTCTATGGGGTAAGGATGAAGATTCTAGTTTTACTGAAGAAGAAAACTGCTGCTCAGAGAGGTAACACTTTGGTTCCATTTGATGGGAGGGAATTTTTTTCTACTCTTACATCTCTGTTTTTGCCTACCTCCCTGTGTATATTCACGTGATGTACTTTCATTTGCCATCTAGAAATGTCTGATGTAAGCTAGTTTTATAGGAGAGAGAGAGCTGCCTTATCACTGCAGATGTCTGAAACCATCTTCCCCAAAAACTGATTATGGGGAAAATTATTATTGGGAAACAATGTAACAAAAAATGTACTGGGGAGAGTGAACATTTAAACCAGTTGTCAATAGACATTCTAAATGAGAAAGCAATACAGATGCAAATGGCAAATTACTGTAGCATTCTCAAAATTAGTTTTTTTTTCTTGTAGTTTTCTTTATGGGGACACTGGAAAGCCTTTGGAAATTAGAAGTTGCATTCCCTTTATTGCCTAATGGCACCATCTTCCACTCTGTGAACTGAATCACGGATCTAGGATTAACTGGAGATTCTCCTCCCTTCCTCCATAATTACCTCTCTTTCTTCATCACCTTCATTTGATCCACCACACAGACCTACTAACCTGAATTCCAAGGGGTCTCTCAAGTTTTTCTCTCCTACTGTAATCATGAGTGAGGCTTTCGGGTCTCTGTCCCTTGGTGTCTAGGAGCCTTTCCCAGTGGGGTGCTGTAAGCCCACCCACGTCAGCAGGGAGCATGGTCATGTTCAAGTGCCCACATATAGTTGTATTCTCCCCAAGCCATAATAGCCTCTTGCTTTAATTTTCAGGTTTCCTTTGTAGGAAGCTTAAACCATTTTCTTGTTGTTTAGTTACCCTGTTTACTGCTTCCTCTCTACTTTCCTTCATCCATTTTCAAAATTTGGACTATTTTTAATGTTTTATTTAATAATAAGTATATTCATATTTCAACTTTCTCTTTGGAAGCAATTTATTTAATGTTCCTCTTCATATTTCAAGTTACTCTTAGAAGTAATAAAATGTGAGTGAAAGTAGTGAAATAACACTGCCAAAGCACTAAATACCATCCAGAAGTAGAGTTTCCCTAGAAATTATCTGTAAAAAGTGAGTAAACTTTGTCTTTAGTATGTTGATGCTGAATCATATTATTATCAATGTGAATTATTGTTATTTATAAATAACACTGAAAATGGCCAAAGGACTCAAGTTTAGAAAGTAGGAAAAAAGTTAATTGGCTTTATTCCTCTCCCTTTTTATCCCCGTCCAGATCCTGATATTAAACTTTCCCAGAGAATGCAGGATCTATGTGATGTTTCTTTTCTATTTCTTAACTATTAGTAGTAGAATAAAGCTGATATGCCATTATTATCATTCAAAATACATCACCTAGTATGTGAAAACCTAAATGCATGTACTTTTCTATTAGTGGAGAAAGGAAAGCCCTAAGACCTGTATTTATATATTCAAATTTTATTAGAAAATGATTAAGGGACAGTAACTATCCTTTGGTTATTGTGGATTTTTAAAAACTTCATTGTCTCTGCAATCTGTTTTGTATAGAAAGCTACAAAAGTTGCAGTGCCTTCAAGCCCATTTCTTTAGGACACATAAAAACCACAGTAAACTGACTATCAGCCACCTGGAAATACTCCAGATATTTGGTGCTCTGACTTTTCCCCCATTGCCTGTCAATTGCTTGTCAGGATCGGAGACCAGTTGCTTCTGGAATGTGGGACTGTGTGCTTTATTTGAGTTCCTGTCTGTCCTCCTAGGTTACGGCTAATCTGCATCACTTTCCAGTTTCAGCCACCAACTATATCTGTAACTGCAGTGACATTTTTACACAAAGAAAGATGTGTGCTGCCCATCTGTCATGTAAGGACATAATGTAGCTAAACCATTCACCTTGTTTCTTACTACATTGTGAGTGATGAAACACAAGGGGCCGGGTTTCTGTCTCCTGGGAAAATTGGCGACAAGAGATACTCATTTGTATGCTATGCTGCCAAGAAAATGAACATTAGGTGAGCCGTGATCGACAGACTGCAGAAGCACTTCTGCTAGAGGACGTGGGTCTGGGCTTGTAATGCCTTCAGTCTCTGCTTTGAAAATCTAAGCTCATAAACGTGTCACTGCGTGTCCTGGAGACTTCCCCAGAACAGTGGGCAGCATGACGGAGGGAGGCCGGGAGGCCTTGTCACTGACTGAGGGAGTCTGGGCAAATCTCTTCACTTTATCAACATTGATTTATTCATCTCTGGAAAGACAGACCTGAGCTTAATTGTCATTTCTAACATTCCATTTATTACCATGCCACTTACTTGGCCTGCCTTGAACACAAAGGTGACAGACGGTATTATCTTGTTATGGGCTGGAATATGGCTGTTGGGTGGGCTGTCCACTGTATAGAAGGGTCTGCCCTAATTCATCCATGCCTTATCTGCCAGACACCCACCTTTGACCAGCAGCATAAATTTGCTGTGATCAAGTACACATCCTGTGACTGTAGACTGAAGCAAAGCTAACATACTCATGAGTGACTATACCCCATGTGACCAGGAAAAATGACCGTGATACTTTGTTTGCTTGGTGGATTGGATTATAGCCCCTGTTTTTAAGACCCACGTGTGCCCTTTGCCATGTAACCTTACTGTGTCTCCCTCTGCGGGCAGAGTGTATTTTCTCTTGCATTGACTTTGGGCTTGGCCATTGACCTGCGCTGGCCAGCGGCAAGTTATTACTGGCTGTGCCTCTGAGGCAGAGCCCTTTTGTGTTCTAGCATCATATCACTTGCACTGTGGCTGTTCACTTTGGAAAAAGCAAGTCCTCAGTAGCTGCTGATCCTAGAGAATAAAAGACTTGCAGAATAGATCTAAACCCAGCTGGCAGCCAGAAGCAGAACTGACCTGAAGACCCATAAGCAAGCAAAATGAATGCTTGCTGTGAGCCAGTGAGATTTCAATGCTGTTACACAGTGAAAGCTGACCAGAATATATTTTTTCTAGGAACTTGAAATTCCACAAATAAGTATGCATTCCTGGGGCTTTGTTCTCTTTAAAAATATGCCTATCTGGAATAAGTTTTTTAAAAAGTTTTGTTTATACTTCCTACCTTAGGGAGACTAGACTTACAAAGTCTTTTCTGGAGAGCATATGGTAGGGGGGAAGGAACAGGAGAGGGAAAGGCATACATGTACTAGAGACAGGGGAAGAAAGACTTAGTGATGTGTTTGTTCATGGGGATGGCACAAGTCAGAAAAAGGAGATTCTGGAAGCCAGTGGGTAAACTTGATCAACTTTATAACTTGGTTCCAGATTTCTTTAGGCCTGAGAAATTATGTGTCTACACTTACCCTTTAAATGGTGATAGCTCTCAGGACTGTGTCCTGAGCCCTTTTTTCCCCTCACTCCGCACACACTCCCCCTGTGCAATCTCATCCACCCATACTTTACATGCTGTGTCTCCTGGCACTCCTTCTCTGTCACACGCAACACAACAAACACACAACCAACCTGTATTTGGTAATCTCCACTTGGATGACCATAGACTCTCAAACCCAACAGTCCAAACTGAGCTGGTTAACTTCTTCTCTGTCCATTTTATGCTTCTGCATCTTCTCCTGTAGTCATGATCTCAGTAAATAACACCCTGTTCACAGTACTGAACAAACAAAAACTAGAGTGCTTGCTTGACTTCTCTCTCCCTCATCTCTGACGACCTATCAAATCTTCCTTAAAGTCCGTCATTAGAACTCATCTGTGGTGTGAAGATAAAGTCAACCCCCCAGCAGAACAGGCCTTCCCACCCTTCCAGCTTCATATTTTTCTGCTCCTTTCTCAGGCTTTACAGTAGAGCCCTGGTGAGCTGCTTCTGTCTTTACAGCCTAACCACATCCTCTGCTTCTGGGTTTGTGTACATGGTCTTGGTTCTGCTTGGTAGGCCTCCCTAACTTCCTAATCTCTTACCTGGTTTTTCTAATAAATCCTATTCCTCTGGAGTCTTAGTTTAGATCAGTAGTTCTCAAATGGGGATGATGTTGTCCCCAGGAGGCCATTTGGCCAAGTCTGGAGACATTTTGGATTGTTACAGTTGGGTGAAGATACTACTAACATCTAGTGTGCAGAGGCCAGCAATGCTGCTAAACATTCTACAATGACCCCCCACATGAAAGACCCTACAACAAAGAATTATCTGTCCCAAAATGTCAATAAGTGATGAGATTGAGAAAACCTGGTCTATATTTCATATTCTCTGGGAAGTCTTTCCTGACCTTCCCTGAAAGGGTTATGTGCCCCTCCTATCTGCTCTCCTGCCCCTCTCCTTAAACGTTTTGCAGTTCTGTACCTGTTGCACTGATGAGTTCTGTTCACCTGTCTATCTCCTCTTCTAGAATGTGAGCTCCTGAAGGTCAGGGGTTACGTCTTGTTACTCTTTCAATTCCCAGCTCCCAACACAGTTCCTGGTAATAGTGAGTATGCAATGCACATTT
Organism: Tonatia bakeri; assembly: GCA_004024845.1. NCBI lineage: Eukaryota > Metazoa > Chordata > Mammalia > Chiroptera > Phyllostomidae > Tonatia > Tonatia bakeri. The sequence goes on from PVIA01000850.1 coordinate 172,762, forward strand.
ACTAAATGAGTTAAAAATAAATACACAAAAATAATTCTAAAAGTGAGGATCTTAAACACCAGATTTTTTCAGAAAGTTGGTTGTTTGCATGTGGTACAGGGCTGTCTTCAGAGTCTCAGCTGTGGCAAAGGAAACCACCTTCAGTAATGAAAGCCAAGAGTTAAAAACAATCACTCTAATCCATGCCCTACCTGTACTGCTAGGGAAAAGCATTCTTTCAGAATTTTTTTGTACACAGCAAATTGGCACCCTGCTCAGGAAAATGAGCATTTGGATAGTTATTTTGTTTTCTACTGGTTTCTCCTGCCAATAATACCCTGGTTATAGCAATAGCCACACCCTCAGTATGATGCATGCTGCAGGATCATCATCATCATCATCATGATCATTATCATCATCATCACCATCATCATTATATATATTTCCATGACCTGATTTTTTTTACACAAAATAATTGCTGAAGCAGTTTGTGTAAGGAATTTCTTTTATAGGTGAAAATGCTGCACAATTTAAGTTAAGGCAATGTGAGCCAATGTATTTCATCACCCAGCACCGTAATCTATTAAGCCTAGGATATTTTCCAGGAATTGCCTTAAATCCTTTGGTGGTTTAAAGCAGCTTCAGAGGGATTAGTGGCTTAGAGGTAATTGTTATTGCTAATATTTTATTTGAAATGTCCTGTTCAGCAAAGGTAATGTGACATTTTGCTCACTGGAAATGCTATCTTTCTAGGGAAAGGGAAGAGTCAGAAGGTCAGTGCCTGGGAGAGGGAGGGAAGGGAACATATGAGACAAAGGACAAGGGCTCACGATAAGGGGACCAGCATGAGTTAGCTGAGTTGGCGCTGACTTTTGTGTGGACCGTGGGGAGCTAGAGTTTTAATTTTATGTGAATTGTGAGATTAATCTAGAAAGTTAATCAGCTCTAAATGGAAACTCAAGCTTTATTTTTTTACTGTTTTTAATAAGTAAGGAGAATGAAATACATGGAAGTACCTCTTTTCAGGCTCACCCTCTTCTACTGAGACAGTAAATGTTGGAACTCCTCAGGGCAGCTCCATCATTGAAAAATAAAGATTCCTTGGACTCTACTCCCACCAACTCTGATTCTATAGTTCAGAGATGGCTCCTCAAATCTGCATTTTAACCAGAGAGCTCCAGGGAATTCTTATGCAGGTATTTCTTATGCCTAAAGAAACATTGGATTAACCAGTCTCTTTCTTGCCCATAATGTTGTTTCTCAAATTTCTGCCCATGCCCCAAATGCATCTTGTCAGTTCTAGACCCACACATCAAAATGATAATCAAAATCTCCACTCAGATGCCTCAGATACTTCAATCTCAGCTTGCCCAAATGCAAATGTTGTCCTCTTCTAGTATTTCCTTCCGTAGTAAGTAACACCAGTGCCTATCTGGTTCTGCAGTACATCTTCCTTTCTCTCCTTACGCCCACTCCCTCATGGCCATCACACAGGCCTGGCTCCCATCATCACTCATCATCTCTCGTCTAGGCAACAGCAATGGCTCACTCACCAGTGTCTGCATTCACTCTTCAGCCCGCCTCCTCAGTGAGCCAGAGTGACCTTTGCAAGGTGTAATGTTTTAATGTTGAACCATTCCCTGTGAAAACATTTCAATAACTTCCCATGGCCTTTTGGATTAGGAACAAAGTCCTTTCTTTGGCTTGCAAAGTCCTAGCTGGTTGATGGTGACCACTATAGCCTTTTTTCACACAACTTTCTCCCTGGCTCTGTGTTCTAGCTTTATTGCCCCTTCTTTTGTTCCTTAAAACTGCACACTTGCCCCCAAGCACAGGCCATTTTTTTTGCACTGAGCCAGATTTTCCTCTGGTCCTCTCCTTTTCCTTTTGCCTAGCAACCACTTACATCTCCTTCAAATCACTTTCCAAATTTTGCCTTTGTGATCTTCTCCTAACCTAGCTCAATTTCCCTTATGATGTGCCCTTGAACAACTATATACTTTCTGTAATTATACATTTAGTCTTGTGAGTGTTTGATTAATGTCTGCCTTTCCATAGACTGTAAGATCCACAAAGGTGGCAGTTAGGTCCTTTCTTGCCCACTGTGTACTTCTTACAGTGCTAAGTGCATGGAAGTGCTCAATAAATGTTTGTAGAATGAATGCTTATTGAATGACTGAATGTATCTTGTGTGATATATTGTTGAAGGAACAAGTTCATTTGAACTTATTTAGGCAGAAAAATCAGAGTAGGCCTAGCAGAGACAGACATCAGGAACTTCAAGCAAAGTGAACTGGTAAGATCATTAGCTACATAATGAAGGCAGGTAGGACAATAGAATTATGACATGTAAGTACAGCCATTAAATGTACACAAACTTTGTTCACAGGCATATAATTTTAAGCTGCAGCTGGCTTCCCAGTGATAGAGGGATGGAACAATTCTAAAATAAAAATGATCCCGATTAATAAGTTCTTGGATTTTACTTAGCATTGAGAATGGCCTTTGGTTTATTTTAGAGAGTCTAATGTTGGTTGTCATCTTGCTGGGCTATTTCCCTAATTTAAGGTAAGGGCTTCAAGGGACTTACTGGCTTATGCAGAGAATCTTTTAGCCCAATTTTCACATTGACTGAAAAGTGAGATCAACTCCTGAAGTCTTGAAGCTATTGGAATCTTCTGGATGTAAAATAGCTGCAAGTATCTGTTAAATGGGTCAGCATTTTGTCAGCCAGATTCTGTGTGTCACTGGGGCCTGTCATTTACTAGTCACAGTCTTTCTCAATGGTATTTTTCTTAAAGAAGGCCAGAGAGTTTTTCAAATAGAAATCACAAGCCTATTGATGGAAGACAGAGACAAATACAAGAGACCTTCATAGTAAAGGCCAAAAGGGAAAGAGGTCACTAAAAACAACAAGTGGAGAGGATGGCATAAAATATAGATCATTTTTATGAAATAAACAACACATGTGACTCTATCATAGCTGTAGAATATGCTCAAAATTTGGAACCGCTTTGCATTTCTATAGCTGACATTGCAGAATTCAACCCAAAAGGTAAAAATAATTTATTTAACATTCTTGCTTTGTAGAGAAGAAATCCCCCTACTTCTACAATGTCTGGAGGAGCTCCTTTTTCATGGTTCCTCCCTATTAGTACCTGATAAAACTGACTTCAAAATTGTGCCAAAGCAATGAGAAAATATACTGTTTCTACCTAACATGTTCGGTTGTGTGCCTGCTGTGCGCATAACATGGTGCTACACACTTTTATATAGATCTAAGGTTGTAAACTGAAGAAACAGAATTTTTACTTTGGAAGATTGTTCTCTGGAGAATCTGAGAAGCCCAAAAGGAAGTCCCTAAAAAGATTGACATAAGGGCGCTCTCTAAAAAATGCACAACTGGATTAGCCTATGCAAGACCTTCCACTGATAGGTCTTATGCATGCCTTGTGCCTCCAAGTAGCTCTTTAGTGCTCCACTGTACCTATAGGATGATAGACAAGGAGCACAAAACATTGAAGACCGTCTATAAGGTGAAAGACAGAGGCCAAAAACACTGGGAAAAAGCAACATCTTGGAAATAGAGACCATGCATAGAACTGAAAACATGAAAAAATACATAATCTCTTCCTAGAAATAAGAGGAGATATTGTATCTACGAAATAAGACCAACATGGTATAAAAAATTTAGAGAACAAAAAACAGTTCCTGGAAATAAAAAATATGTATAATAACAAATAAAAACTCAGTACAAGGTTAACAGATAAAATTGAGTAAGCCTTCCACAAGTATGAAAAATTGTAAGAAAAATTGAGGTTATAAGAGAATTAGAGGATCATTTTAGGATGCTCAAATACCAATACCAGGAATTCTAGAAAGAAGGAACAAGTAAAATAAAATTATTTTTAAAACTTCTAGAAGTAAAGTATATATTTTTCATATCAGAAGGACATATCTAGTGCCCAGGACAAGATCCACAGTAATGCATATACTGCAAAATTTCAGAATGCTGAGAATGAGAGATTAGATCAAAGTTTTTGTTTTTAATTTTTATTTTTTTTCCTGTTGTTCAACTATAGTTTTCCCCATTTCCCCCCACCTCCACTCTCCACCCCCACCACCTCCCGCCTCCCACCCCATTGTCTTTGTCCATGGGCCCTTTATACATGTTTCTTGATGTCCCTTCCCTCTAGTTACTGTCAATTTGTTCTTTATTTCCATGTCTCTGGTGATATTTTGCTTGCTTGTTTGTTTTGTTAATTATGTTCCACTTATAGGTGAGATCACATGGTATTTGTCTTTCACTGCCTGGCTTACTTTAGTGTTATTTACTAAGCGTAATACTCTCCAGATCCATCCACGCTGTTGTGAAGGGTAGGAGCTCCTTCTTTCTTTCTGCTGCATAGAATTCCATTGTGTAAATGTACCACAGTCTTTTAATCCACTCATTTACTGATGGGCACCTAGGCTGCTTCTAGCACTTGGCTATTGTAAATTGTGCTGCTATGAACATTGGGGTGCATAGGTTCTTTTGAATTGGTGTTTCAGGATTCTTAGGGTATAATCCCAATAGTGGAATTGCCAGGTCAAAAGGTAGTTCCATTTTTAGTTTTTTGAGAAAGTTCTGTACTGTTTTCCACAGTGGCTGCACCAGTCTGTATTCCCACCAACAGTGTACTAGGGTTCTCTTTTCTCCACAACCTCGCTGGCATTTGTATTTTGTTGATTTGTTTATGATGGCCATTCTAATCAGTGTGAAGTTGTGTCTCACTGTGGTTTCAATTTGCATCTTTCTGACGGCTAATGATGCTGAGCATCCTTTCAAATGTCTCTGGGCCCTCTGTATGTCCTCCTTGGAGAATGTCTGTTCAGGTCATTTGCAAATCTTTCAATTGTATTGTCCGTCTTCCTGGAGTGGAGTCATGTGAGTTCTTTATATATTTTGGAGATCAAACCCTTGTCTGAGGTATCATTGGCAAATACATTTTCTGATATGGTTGGTTCCCTTTTCATTTCCTGATGTTTTCATTAGCCATGCAGAAGCTTTTTATTTTGATAAAGTCCCATTTGTTTATTATTTCCTTTATATTCTGTGCTCTAGGGGATGTATGGGTAAACTTATTGCTGCGTGGAATATCTGAGATTTTCCTGCATATGTTCTCCTCTAGTACTCTGTGCTGTTGCAACTTATATTTAAGTCTTTTATCCATCTTCAGTGTATTTTTGTGTATGGTGTAAGTTGGTGGTTGAGTTTCTTTTCTTTCTTTCTTTCTTTCTTTCTTTCTTTCTTTCTTTCTTTCTTTCTTTCTTTCTTTCTTTCTTTCATGTAGATGTCCAGATCTCCCAACACCATTTGTTGAAGAGGCTATTTTTACTCCATTTTATGCTCTTGCCCCTTTTGTCAAATATTAATTTGCCATAGAGACATGGGTTTACTTCTGGACTCTCTGTTCCATTCCATTGATCTATGTGTTTGTTCTTATGCCAGTTCCAGACTATTCTGATTACAGTGGCCTTGTAATATAGTTTGATGTTAGGTATGGTGACCCATCCTACTTTGTTCTTCTTTCTCAAAATTACTGTGAGATGAGATGGGATCTGGAAAACAAAAGCAACATAAGACCAGGGCAAAGGAAATCTCCACAGTTGCCATGGAGGGAAATTCCAAAGGAAAACTAGGCACCAGGTGTAGAGGGCATCAACTGAGGGCTGGAGAAGATCCAGATGTGCTGGAAGAGAAGTTTCGAACATAGAATTAAGAGACTACGTGTTGTTTGAATGTTCTTGGAGAGATTTAGATTCATGGGTTGGAAGTTGATTCAGTAGTAAGTACCTAAAAAAGTCAAGCAAACACACACACATGCACATACACAGTTATTAATTTCTTTGAGGTTATGCAAGAAAAGATATCAAGGCCTAGAAGTTTTATAGTTATAATAAAGTCAATGTTAAAACTGTTCCAAGCAAAATTATGCTGTAGCTCTACAACTCTGATGGGAATGTTGCAAGATGGAAAAGGCTCATGGGTGAATGGGGAGGAGGGAGGCAGTGAGAAAGTGTGGTAAGCGAACAGATAATGTCTAAGATGGAAAGATCAAGAAGAGATATTGTAACCATGTTATTTGGGCAATGGGGGTGTAAATACTGGAAGAGCAATCATAGTGATTGCCTTATAGACCCATACATGTCTTTTAACTCTGTGTGTGTGTCTTTCATGAAACATGAGAACTAAGTTAAAATGATAAGGGAAGAATTTTGGAAAGCAAATGGGTAAGAAAATGAAAGCATTTGTTTAATGAGGAAGTGATACTTGTTCCAAGGAGGTCAAGGCTGGGTAAGCATGTACATGGCTGGATGGCTCTTCCTCTGTGAATACCTGATTAGACAATTCTCCATAGGCACATTTCTAAGTCATCTTTGTGACTCAGGCTGGTTTAATAATTCTACAGTCATAATTGTGGCAGAGGCATTATATCACCAGGGAATGATGCCTAGAGTTTTAATGATAAGAAAGTAACCGGTATGCTCATTGTTCAGGATCTCCTTCTCCCATCTTCTACGAAGGCATATGGAAAGCCAGGTACATGTTAAATTCTTTGCAGATTAAAAAAATGCACAATAATAAGCCTCTGTGTTGTGCTTCAGAGTTACCTCTGGCTAAAATTGTCCTTTTGGCCATTTATCACTTTGCTCCCCAGGCGGGAACACTCAGGTGGGAAGCAGATTGAGTTATTTGTAAATTCCATTAATAACAGATACACAAGACATAGCTTCCTTTATCCTCCTTGCTCCAAAAGGCAAACTGTGATTTGTTCTTTTTTTATGACCTACACAAAGTAATATTCCCAAGTAATAATATTAACATTTAGCATGTGCAGTCCCTCAAATGATCACTGGACCCACTGCTTACTCACCCCAAGCACCATGTATTAACATTTTTAAAACATCCATGCCTGACTTCTTGAGTTCCCTCTAGAGACTCAAGGAGAAAACACTGGAAATACAGAAAACTTACTTTGTTCTTGAGGAGAATTTGTAAGAGCAATCTTTCCAAAGATTGGAGAATTCTTGAATATTTTGCCATGCAGATTTGTGGGTATATTGAACTACAGTCATTTTAATTAACTGCTTTATTTGATCACATTCATATAGCAGGCACTTCCCAAATACCCGCCTGCGTGGTAGAAAAATAAACAAACTGCAGTGACTCAGGTGTACCCACAAACTGGCTGAGAGAGGGCAATATTTTCAGCCTCTTATTCTACCTTTCCCTTTAATAGTCTGGGTTTCCATCCTATTCATAGTCCATGTGCTCCAGCCCTTTGAATATCATTGTAAAGAAACAAAGCAATAAGTAGAGCTGACAGAGGTAAAATGGTCAAGTGTGACCCCTGGCTTTGACTTCCACTCTCTGTATCATGTAGTGTTCCTTAAAGGTCATTTTGACCCCGTGAAGGCTGACGCCATTTTAATCTGGTCTAGGGCAATTGGCAGAACCCAGAGGGTTGGTATCAGAAGGCAAGTTTCTCAGACTTGAAATAGGACATCTGGTTTTGGCTGAAGATCCATAGAAATGGCAGGAAGCAAAAAGACAGAAGCCTGCTAAGGTTTTAAGAGAGCTGTATTGCCAAACAAATCCCAAACTTGGCTAACAATAGCTGGTGACTGCTTTTAGGTCTTCTGCAGTACCCAGAAATAAAACCAATAAGAAATATACTACTAAAATGGTACAGCTTTCAAAATGGGCATTCTCCCTTATAACTGTTTTTGCAGTGGTCATAGGAAATGAGGTCAAGGGAGTTCCTCTTAGATGGCAGATCTGGGGGGTGTTAAGATTAGGTATCAGCACTTTCTTTACTACCACTTTTCTCTACCACTTTATGTTGCATGGGTGGAGGATGGACAACTTATCATTCAGCCTAAGGTCTGTGTACCCTTTGGAGTCACGTCTGGACTGTTGGAATCAATGACACATCATTCAGAGGTGGTTGACCTGGGAACTTAAGGTATTAACTGGATAGGATTTAGGACCCTTTTTTGAGGGGGGAATGGGAAAGGAGTGACAGTGCTTCAGCTTCATGAGAAGTTTAAAAAAATAGTGTTTGTATGGAAAGGACAGCCTTTGTGCACATTGGACAAGCAAAGATGAACCACCATAGACATTGTGGGAGTCCCCGAACACTCTTTCTATCCCTTCACAATTATGAATAGTCTTGTGATTTGGGTGATGTGTACTCTGCCCTGATTAGTCAGAATTAATAAAGACAATCCCATCTCTTTTGCCACAATGATTGTTTCAGAAATAAGTTCAGGCAGTCCTAAGGGCAATAATTCTTTTTTGTTTTTTGATGTTGTGGGTCCAACACTGTGTCCTGGGGTATAAATAGGAAGTCTATAGTTTTAGTTACAGCAGCAGAAATTTCATTACCATGAGAAATAAGTAAGTTTATCCATCTCTTTTTACCCATATTCGGAATTCAAATCCTCCAGTGGAGCATCTGCTTGGTCATGGTGACTTTCATCATCAGCCCAGTCTCTGGCTGTCTGGGCCAGGGAGAGGTGGGCTCTGCCACTTTAGATTCTGAGTGGGAGCCTAGCAACTGGATTCAGCAACCCACCAGCATCCCACACAATACCAAGGAAGTAATTCTACCAGAGGGAGCCCAGGTGGTGGTAGGAAGGGGGAACGAATACTTGAAAACCAGTAAGTGACACACATGTCCACAGCCACACCCCTTTCCTCCCAGCCTCGGACACCTATGTAACTGACCATTAACAAACCCTTAAAAAGTGTTAGTTAACCCTAAAATTTTGTGACAAACATTTATCAAGAATTAATAATTCACTTGATCTTCCCAATAACCAAATACAGTAGAAATTACAGTTCCTTTTTAGGGTAAGAAAGGTGAGTCTTGTACAGTAAAAATAATTTTCCCAAGGTAACCCAAGTAATAATGGAGGAGCTGAAATTCAATCTTACTCCTGTTTGGCTCCAGACTAACACCAGTGCTACAATAATGGGGAAGTTCCGGGTGCCGGTGGGGCAAGTGTGACTGACGATGTTTCTAGAGGAAAAACTACCGCATTAATTAGCACACAGTAATTGTGAGAGCTTATATTAAGAAAATTTAAAAACTGAGCCTAAACTCCAGAGAACTGGGGTCACTTGCCACAGATCATGGGACACAAAATACGTAGGACAAAAAAATTCACCAATTTATTATTCAAGACTAAAGAGAAGATAGGTTTCTCAAGCATCTTCCATGAGGAAAATCAGAAGGGTGCGAGCAGGGAGTGTTCGAGTTTGCTGCATGACATGAACAAAAAGATGGATAACTTTCAATATTCCTCAGATTCATGCTATTAATCACTGACAGTTTATGGGTTATATGGAAACAGAAGCCAAGTATAGACACTTAAGTTCCTTAGTGTGGCCCTAAGATTAGTTCAGGGAGGCTTATTTTTTAAAAATATTTTATTGTTCATGCTATTACAGTTGTCCCGCTTCAGCTGTTCCCCCTTCAGCTCCTTCCACCCAGCCCACCCCACTTCCATAGTCAAAGCCCACACCATTGTCCATGTCCACAGCCCCTTCATATATGTTCTTTGCCTAAAGAGCACTAAGAGACCAAAGCTTTTGGAATTCTTCACATATCCTTTCTGATCAACCATGCTACTAGACAAAGTAAACTTGAAACAAAAGGAAAAAGTAGAGTACAGCGCTTTTATTTCTGGAAGTACGGGCTGATCGACGTAAACCAGAGGTGTGTGGTTAAACTGGTGGTACCTGGTAGCACCAGTTATTTCCCATTGCAGAAATGCCTGAGAAGTCCTGAGAAGTCACCATTGTTTTGAATGTTGTACAATTTTGGATAAAAATGAAGTCACAGTTTTTGAGACATAGATAGTGTTGCTCATGCTTTGAGTTTCCAAAGCTAATGCTGTCCTTCAAGTATGAACACTGGGGGACAGGAATCATCAACCATCTGCCCTCGCTGCATGGCTGTTTCCTGAGGGACGGATGATCTGAGTGTGAATTGGGTGCACCAGGAAACTCAACATCACTTAGAATTTGAGCATACATGCACTTGAGAGCTAAACCCAAGTTTCTAATGATGTGGCCATACTCAGGACAATCTCAGGACAATCTCAGGACAACACTGGGGCGAACTGGGTCTGAAAATACATTCTCTTAAACCAATGACATGAGAGCTGAGATGCAAACTTAGAGTCAGTATTGAAGCATGCTCTATAGGGATAAAGTGTAGTGCTGTGGACTAGAATGTTTGTGTTCCTCCAAAATTCATATGAATTAATCCTGACCCCCAGCGTGGTGGCATTAGGAGGTGGGGCCCTATGGAGGTGATGAGGTCATAAGAGTACAGCTTTCATGAATGGGATTAGTGTCCCTATAACAGAGGCTTCAGAGAGCTCTCTGCCTTTTTGCCACATGAGAATATACAACTAGAAGAAAGCCATCTGCAATCTAGAAGAGCACTCGTGGTATTTTCACCTAAAGCATCTGTGCCATAGACATCTTTGCTATAAGCATTTTACCACATAACTAATAGGCCATAAAGCACTTTTTTTTTCCAGTAAAAATGGTAAAATCACAACAAATAAAAGAAGGGCATTAAAATGAATAACAATTAAAAAGTGTTATTGTGAAATACAAAATATTTTATTACATTTAAAATGTGTGTAGATTCACGCTAATACTGTTTAAATAGCTGATTTTATTTTGTGGATTGTACCTTAAATACAGTAAGTTTGAAAAAAGCAATTGATTTGTCAATAGAGAAATGAAACAAAACAAACAAAACCTAAAACTGTCAACCAGTTATTTTTATTTTTTTTTACAGCAGAATTGCTTATGGTCATTTAGTCATGGGGTGAGTATTTGCAGCAAAGACGTTTAAGGTAAAGGTGTCATTGCAAAAGTACTGAGAACCAGGGGAAAACAGGGCCCTCTAGAACCGACCTTGCTCACACCCTGATCTCGGACCTCCAGCCTCCAGAACAGTGAGAAACAAATTTCTGTTGTTTCTAAGCCACCCTGTCTGCGTATTCCACTATAGCAGCCCGAATGCACTAAGACATACAGTATCCCAGGTTCAGACGTGTTCATCATTAAGCATCCTGCCAAAATGAGGTCTAGTGAACAGGGAGACTTGGGCTCCTCACTTACCCTTACTGGGTCTCTGTTTCCTCATTGATAAAACAAAGCAGTTGAACAAAATGATCTGTAAGTTTCCTTGGATCTTTAACACTTCGTGAGTCAGTGAGTACTGCAGTTGTATCTTGTGGTGTTAGGTTTGAAGACAGGTGGTCTTGTAAATGTCCCCAGCAGCATGAGCTCTCCTCCTGCTCACTGGGCTGCAGAATCCCTCTCCCTGCTGCCGGGTCCCTGAAGTGAAACTTTTCCCACTGGATCCTATTTGTTTCTCTCTCTCTCTTTTTTTTTTTTTTTTGAGAATTTTATGTATTCTTTTATTGTTCAGATACAGTTGTGTCCATTTTCTCCCCACCACTCCCCCCCATCCACCCTCACCTCCCACCCTTAATCCTACTCCTTTTGGCTTTGTCCATGTGTCCTCCATACATGTTCCTTGACAACCCTTCCCCTTCTTTCCCATGTTATCCCCCTTCCCCCTCCCCTCTGGTCACTGTCAGTTGTTCTTTATTTTAATGCCTCTGGCTATATTTTGCTTGCTTGTTTGTTTTGTTGATTAGGCTACACTTACCAGTGAGATCATATGATATTTGTCTTTCACCCCCTGGCTTATTTCACTTAGCATAATGTCTCCAATTCCACCCATACTGTCACAAAGGGTAAAAGCTTCTTCTTTCTTTCTGCTGCATAGTATTCCGTTGTGTAAATGTACCACAGTTTTTTGACCCTTTATTTACTGATGGACACTTAAACTGTTTCCAGCACTTGGCTATTATAAATTGTGCTTCTATGAATATCGGGGTGCATAGTTTCTTTTGAATCAGTGTTTCAGGATTCTTAGGGTATAATCCCAGCAGTGGAATTACTGGGTCACTTGTTTCTGATGTAATTTGCTGGTTCTCATGTCCTTTCTTCCTTCTTCTTTAGCTTTTATTTTTATGATGTTTTACCAGCAAAGGATAAATCAGCGGTTTTCCCTGGAAATGGTACTACCCCTAAGGGCTTCTTGGTCTTTTAGTGGAGTCAAACTTGAATATTTAGATGTTGAAACCTTTGTTTAAAGATTACATTAAATTTTAAATATAATATGGTGTTATATATATTAAATTATGTAATAAGCAGGTTATATACCTATGAATTTTAGTTTAGGATAGTACAGAGGGTGTTATAAAATATTTATTTATAAGAAGAGTCTGGTATGGTTGAGGATCACCATTCTAAATATACCTTGAGGCTGACTTGGATGGCAATGGGGAAAAAGATGGGAAATATTTTGTTTTATATTTGCCTAGTAATGGTCAGGTGCTTTGCTCCCTATGCTATCTTGCTCCTGTATACTATCTCATCCTTCTAAGGGAGGTGGTATTATTATTCTCCCTTTCCCAGATGAAGATACTGAGGCTTAAAGAGTTTTACTAACTTCTTTCATTCCTTCCTCAAATACTTTTGTGACTAGTATGTGCATTATAGGTGTTTGGGAGAAATCTGAGAACAGAAAATAAACAGTTTCTTCTCTCAATGAGCCTACATTTAATAAAGAGAGAGATAATAAAGCAAAGCAATAAATAAATACAAGAAGTCATGAAGACACCTGAATGAAATGACTTGAAAATACTTGCCCCCAAATCACAGAGCTAGTGAATGGTGGGGGGTGCATCTGAGTGCAGACATTGCTTTGTTTGTAGTAACCACTGCACTGCTATTACTAGTATTGAATTGCAAGGCCATTACCTTGGAATAGAAAGATGCCAGAAGGTGTCAACAACAACAACAACAACATCAACATCAACAAAAAAAAAAAACAAGGAGAAAGGGCTTTTCAAAGCAACTATCGCTGGGTATATTTTTCTTTCTTCATTCCTGTCATGAGAAGTTTTTCCTTTCTCTGTTCATATAATACCATACTCTACAGTATTTCAGTTTATAAATATTACTAAACTTATTAAAATGCATTTCTAAGTAAATAATGTTAACTGCTTTTCCGATTTTTAAGTGTGATTTTTGAGAAACAGCCTCAGTTTTATTCACCTGTGTCAATTTATTTATCATACCCAACTTCTGCTAAGTATATTGCTGTATGAGATGAGAAAAATGTATGCTGAAAAAGGATGTAGATACTCTTAAAAATGAAATATCAGGGGCTTTGGACCAGATATTTGAAAAGGTGATTATAGTCATTGTTCTCTACCAAATAATAGAGAGGCAGGAAAGGCTTCTGTTAAAGAAAGGAGGGAAAAAAACAGCAGTTAAAAAAAATGACCTACAATACAAGCCTTAAGCCTAGACTGTGAGAACACTTGAGAAAAGCTTGGAAAGTTCTGTTCCATCCTTAAGAACAATGTTAGAAAATCTAGTGATTGCTACATTTAATGGTTACAAAGATACAGAGGTCTTCTTGTGTCTTAAAACTTTGTTCACGTTATGTATTCCTTTAATAAATACAGTGATTAGCAAATCTTATGTCTGGTTATTTCAGTCATGATTTCAACTCTCTAGAAAAAAGTAGAATGAATTATAAGGGAGAGCACTTCTCTTTGGGTCCTGGTTATTGATGCTGAAGAAGTCACCCTTCTGGTCCTCATAGCCACAGACTCACCAGGACTTTTGAGGCCAGAACTTTTTTTCTAGAAGAAAAGAGCCTCCAGGGAGAAATAAAAGCTTCAGGGGGACAAAGCTTGCAAATGCCAACTTAAAATGATATCCTACTTGGGCATCAAGCAGAGCTCATGTAAACTCTTAAATTAATTTCTTTAGTGAAAACATATCAAATACCTAGTCATCTTTTCCATTTATTCTTTAGTTTTTACATGATATTCTTCACAATACCCAATAAGAAATAATATTCTAAGACTGTATTTACTATTTAAAATGGCTACAGCAAATAAAAGGAGATTTTACATAAATATATTTCATAAAAATTTTTGTATTCCTTTCTTGACTACTTTTATTTTTCGTAGATGCTCAATATTTTGACAAAAACAATCTAACATTCTTACTTTAAGTATATTGCTTTAAAGGCACACTTCTCCCTAACAGTAATTAGCAATCTTATGATGAACAGCATAATTAATTTCTCAAGCTGCATAACTTGCATTGATTTCATAAATTTGAGGGTTAACTTTAAATTGTTTCTGTAATAATTTTTTTAGTATTCCTCACCAAGTCTGCACTGGTCAGCTCAGACTCTGGAGAATTCAGTATCTATCTTGTACACTCAGTTCATCTTTTGCAATTCTATTGGCCAACTTGCAAATTTATCTATAGCATGCCTGGATGGTTATGTAGAGAAAGCAGCTACTCTCTGGGGCCTAATGTGTCTTCTCCACCAATGAGAGTGCAGTTCATGATTCATTAGGTTTGTTGGCTAGATTATTTAACTTAATTCAATATAAATTATTTAACTCCTAAAGCCTTCCTGGTATTCAGTATGAATGAAACAATTATTCCGGGACACAATCATCGAAATAACACCACACCATTTTACCAAGTCCCAAGACAGCCGTAAATCCCAGCTATCCACTGCTTTCCATAAACTACTCATGTTGAGTTTTTGAGCGTTATAACATTACTGAAATCGTCTGGCTTCAATGAGGGCCTGACTATATGTTATTCTATATTTAATGAGAGAACATCTTAATTGCATAGTGTTGGGAGAAATCGTGAACTCTTCCTAGGTAGCAATTTTGCACTTGTTTTGATAGCTTCTTTTCTTTTGTCATCTGTTCTTGTCCATGGGGAAAGTACCAACTCCATTTTGTCCAAATATAAGTCTGCTGCTTAAAAGCATTCCTTTAAGCTAACCATCTCTTGACATCATCACTGTCTGGTCAATGGCTGGTGGAAGTAGCCCATAAAGCTACTGTCTTTTCTCTCTTGTTGTAATTTATACGATGTGTTTCCAAACATGTCTTAGATTGGGTCTCTGGGAACAGACTCTGAGGCAGAGATCTGTGTGCTTCCTGTAGCAAATTGAGGAAGGCAGGATTGGTAGAAGATCGGCATTTCACCTGAGGCTCAGCTGAGCCCACCAGGCACGCTGGAGCCAGATGGCCTTTGCATCTCTGCGTCTACCAGTCTTTGGCTGTGGCTGCTCCCTGGGAGGAGTTATGACCCTGCTGTGGCCAAAGACAGTTGCTAGGGAGCTATCAGAGGCTAGTATTTGCAGCAGCTGGAGAAATGAGGAGCTCAGTCCTAAGGGGAAATCTTGGAGTGCCACCTAACCACTAAGGAGCACTTAGAGCACCACCTATCATTCTAAGGAAAACCTTGGTGAGGCATATTGACAGAGGCTGAGATATGGAGGGGTAGCATTATTTCTTTCATGCACAATCTTGGTTCTTCTCCCAGTAAAACTCAACTCAACTCTGTAAAAAAATATTACCCTCTTTTTCCCTTCTCTTCTCTCTCTGCTTTGTTCTAAACAAAGCAGGGAATGGAATAAGGTAGACCAGAGAATTTTAAGCCTGGAGAGTAACAGTATCACAGTATAGTGCACTGTCTGTGAGACCTAGCTGGAACTGTGGTTGGAGGTGGAGTTACCACAGCGGCTTAGAGATCTGTGAATAAAAAAAGGGCAATCGAAAAAGGAAAAGAAGATTATCAAGCTTTGGAGAGGCAGGTTATATAAGCAACACTTTGTTTCTTTCCTTCATTACGCCTTCCTGAAGAAAGCAAGATGCATTCACATTGGCATCTCTTTAGCCAGTCACACTAATTACCCCCTCCAGTCTTAAAGCACTTTCTTACTATGGTTGTCCATAGAAGCAAAAAGTTTTTGTTATCAAGGTTTTCTGTCCTGCCCTTCCCCTCCAACACAAACACACCTTGTACCTCTCCCACTGCTTGCTTTTCCAGGATTCCCCTTGTAAGCTAATATTCTCAAAATGAGGCTTTTATTAGAAAAGATAAATTTGTACTAAGATTTTGCTAACCAGTCAAGTTCTTCCATCCACTTCAAAAGAAATTTAATATCCATTCAAAATGGACACCCTCCTCCCCCTTCCAGTTTTCTAACTACACATTATCTTCATGGCATCAACACCAGTTGGCATTTATTTTATGTAGGGCGCTGGGCATTCCATAGACTCATACTTCAAGCTTTGGATTTCCCAGGTGGGGGGTGGGGTAGGGGATCAGGTAGTGCAGGGGGAGAAGTTAACATATAGATTTATCCTGATAACTGAGATATAAAGGTTTTTAGATTTTATTTATTTATGTATTTATTTTTAGAGAGGGAAGGGAGAGGGAGAGAGAGAGAGAGAAACATCAATGTGCGGTTGCCGGGGGACATGGCCTGCAACCTAGGCATGTGCCCTGACTGGGAATCAAACCTGTGATGTCTGGTTCGCAGCCCGCACTCAATCCACTGAGCTACGCCAGCCAGGACAGATATAAAGGTTTTTATAAATAATTCTGAAGGAATATAAGGCAGAAAGGGGGCACCATGTTATATTGTAATGGGCCGTTTGATTATCATTTTGACTGAAAACTGAACATGGCCGCTGACAAATGGAATAGGGTACTTGCTTCCTGAATGGAATTGTGGGATATGTAGTAGCTTTTAGGCCCTATATTTCAAGATAAATGGCTGGACTAAGTTTACTTACTTTTGGGAAATGAGGTAAAAATGACTACCTTTGGGATAGAAGTGTTCTTTGAATTCTGTGTAAGACTTTGAATAGAATTTGTGACAAATTCTGAAATGACATATATGTATTCATTAAAACCCACTGCTGTAGGCAAAGTCCATTGTATTACTGGGATCCGATATCTTGGAGAGATTTTACTGTTTTAACTGGAATTAATTCTTTATGGCAGTACGAAAGGAAACCTTTAATACTATATCTCTCCCAGGCATTCCCAGGATCCTTTCATTTATTTATTCATGGTCATTAGTTTATTCATTCACTTACTGGCCTTCTACTATGAGTCAGTTCTATTCCAGAACTTCTGATGCTTGTTTTGCTCTCTGGTTCTTGATCATTGGCCTGATTTCTAAGTCATAGCTAGTTATTATCTTTGCTTTCTTTATAGGTGTTAGATGTGGTTAGTGCTATTGTTTCTTATTATCAGAAACCACTTCTGTCTTCATCTACTTCTAAGAACTTGTTTGGCCAAATCAGTACCCATTTCCTCTGATCACAGATAACTCTGCTGGCACCTACAATCCTCATCCACCAGATCCACTGTGAGCAAAAGTAAAACTACCACTAAATAAGAATGGCTAAGGCAAAGGCTGCATGAGAAAGCCAAGTCATGGAGGTTGAGGACAACATGTAGGAACCTGGAAAGTTGTATACAGAATTACTTGCCTCTTTTTCATCATTTCTCTTCCAGGAACTGAGCCTAATTAAATAATTGCTCTACTTTTATTTTTTTTTACTTTTAGTTTGGAAAACAGTTTGCTATTTCTGACTTTATTCTGGTCCGATGGATTTAGGTCAGTTCACCTTTGGTTTAAAGCAGTTTGTTTAGTTGTTTTTTTATTAAGATCTTTTTTATTTCCTTGATCAAAAATGTTGAATTTTTGTTTTATGACTTGGTTCAATACAAGTTTCTTATTTCAAATGGAATAAGTCAACAGATTGAGTATACTTGTTCTGAGGTTTAATGCCTATGTTGACTTTTCACCATATCAATCTGCCTTGATGCCGACATGAAAGATGACAGTGTAACCACAATCCTCCTAAGTGTGTCGCATGCACTACTCCTGTCACCCCACAACAGCCATATGATGCAGGCGCTGTTATTTCCAATTTGCAGGTCAGGAAACAGAGGGATAGAAAGTACTTGCTCTCCATCACCAGGAAATCCAACTCCAAAGCCTGTGCTTTTGTTCATGAGGTTATAACACTGGGTTAGATAATTGCTAAACAAACCCAATTATAATGCGCATTTTGTTTTGAATGCCTGTCAGCTACTCCCTCGTGTTACAGTTAACTTCTTCCAAATATCTGTTCTGTTTATTCAAGCCAGTAGGCCACATCTGGTAAAAATTCACTTGCTATGTTGCTTAAACACAAGAACTTGCTTTTCTGTCTTATGTCTTTATCGACTTTCCATATACCTCTTTTATTCACTTGAAGATATACTAGAGTCCCTTGGCTGGACCTGTTCATTTTTTTCCCCTTGCCATGTTTTGTTTTTCATTTAAATTTTGTAACAATGTTATTTGAGTTAGTAAAGATAGAACTTTTATGAAAGACTCAATATCAAAATTAAGTTGCATTGAAAGGTATTATGGGTAAAATTGTAAGGAAGGGCATTTAAAAATCTCCATTGGGGTTCTCTAACTGAGTCTATCTGAGGCTAATGCAATAACCTGGGCTTAATTTATGATTATATATTCTGACGTGTGAAATGCTGTTTGTAAATAGTTTAATAAAAACCTATTGCTCCAAATTCCAAATTAGCAATGAAGGTGATTTCTATTAGAGTAGACATTTGTGGAGAATTTTGCTCCTGATGCTTAATAAAGAGAGTTCCTTTTCTCAATACAATACCTACTGTTGACTTGTAGCATAGCTCTAGGGACCTGATGTTGTATTCAAACTGTAAAAACACATCTCTGTTCATTGTTTATTTACTACATTTTGGGGTACATATGGCAAAATTATTTTCCTTACAGTTCCCAGTTCAGTTTTTCCTTTTGATTATATGTTAAAATATGTGCATAATGTTCCTCAGTATCTCAGTTTAACAGTATGAATCTCCAAGACTCTTTTATTAAATGACATTTCTAGTATTTTAATAAGGGTTTGACATTTTCACATGTTACAATTTTACTTTATTTTTATATTCATTGAAGTGACTTTCATGCTGCCTTTGTGTGCTGTCGATTTACAATTTCTAAAGGTACTTGGAGACACCTTTTCAGAAAGAAGTACATCAGGAAATCACTTAGGATGCTCAGTGTTAATATTCAGAGGAGTGTATTTTAAAAAAATTACTTGAAAGGTTTCAAGTGTAGAGTTTTTGTTCTGAGCAACATCCAATACTAGATTTTCTGGAAATGGCAAAGGTCAAACATGATTCAGACCAGGGCTTACAAATTCAAATACCTGGAGGGCCCTGTGGGTGACTTCAGTAAAAGAGGCAGCCTGAGTACACGGTAGAAACTACATCAGGCATGCCCTACCCAAAGAAGGTGGCTGTGAATTTATCCTTTCTGATGGTTGCTATGAGGGAATGTCTGGTGTTATAAGATTTTTCAGTATTTCAGGGGAATCTGGAAATATGAATGTTTAAGTGAAATATTCTGGCTTTTAACTTTGGCAATTTCTGGTCTAGATTGTCTAGCACACAATGGAACACATACTGTATTCACAGTAAATGACTGATGTATCCAAATAGTCAAGAAGAAAAGGTATGGTTGAGGATTGCTTTCAAATAACTCAGAAAAGCAGAGTCTCATTTTATCTTCAGTTGCATTGTGTGGTATCATTCTGAGGTGGCAAAAGTGACAGAGCTGTACCCTCATGTTTTGAAGAACCCACAGTCTAGCAGGAAGTCTAAGCCACAACAAACATAACTAAATGGAAAGTGAAGTCAGATAAATTAAAAAAGTAATGTTCAAATGAAATTCAAAGGAGGGAGAAAAAAGTCACACCTGGCTGGTGAGACAGGAAACAAGTTCATGGCTGTGGAATTGAGCCTTTACAGTGAAAATAGGATTGTGGTGAATGCAGACAGGAGGACATTCCAGGGGAGGAAACAGAGAGCAGTGCTGTGGAGGTGGAAAAGAGGAGTGTGGGAATGCTCAGAAAGGAGGATCTAGATTAGTCTAAAGGCAGGAGAGCTATGAGCAAGAAAGCAAGCAAGGGTGGCTGAGTGTATGCTATGGGGGAACCAGACAAAGTGTTCGTACAACGATTCTGGTAGACAAAGACAAGTCGTCAATGTTTTTAACTTGGAGGATACCACGCCTAATATTTCTTATGGGTGAAAAGTTAAAAAAGCAAGACACAAGACAGGAGACAGCTGTGGGTTAGTACTTCAATACATTTTGGGGGTAGGGGGAGACAGGGACACAATCATTCAGTCCATAACAGATGAGTACGTGAAGAATGCTAGAATTGTTTCTTTTTCTAAAGCTACTGAAGTAAAACCACCACAAAATCACCTCTTTTTGTGGTGGGACCACTTGAGATTTTATCTTAGCAAATTTTGCACACACCACACTGTATTATTAGCTATAGTCATCATGCTATACACTAGATCCCCAGAACTTATTCATCAGGTCTAATAAAACTTTGTACATTTGACTAATATTTCTCCATACCCTCCAGCTTCTGGCAAATACAATTCTACTCTCTGGTTTTGTAAGTTTGACTTTTTAAAATCCCATGAATAAGTGAGATTATGCAGAATTTGCTTCCGTGTCTGGCTTATTTCACTTAGCATAATGCACTCAAGGTTCATCCATGTTGTGGCAAATGGCAGGATCTCCCTCTTTTTAAAGGCTAAGCAATATTCCATTGTATATGTGTATGACACATTTTCTTTCTTCATTCATTCATTCATTCATCTGTTGATGAACACCTAGTTTGTTTCCATATCTTAATAGCTTCATCTCTTTTTGATTGTGGGATTTTTGGAAAAGTGTTGTATAATAATAATTCATGATAGGGATGTGTAAGGATTAAATGAGCAAAAACGTGGAAGGTGTTTATCTCAGGACCTGTGACATGCTAAGCAACAAAGACATGGTAGTTTTCTAGCTGCCTCTTAACTTTGTGAGAAGTATGATAAACAAAAAATAACAAATAAAATAATGCCATGTAGCTGCCACACCATTAGACATAATTTACAGACTGGCAAAAAGGAGGTGATTGGTGTAGAGAGCACTGCACTGTGGTCAAGAGACCTGGCTTCCCATTCTGGGTGAAGCTTGGCCAAGCCCCCTCTCCTTTTTGTTCTCTTTACAGTAAAAGGAGGAACTTGGGTCATCTCTAAGATCCCTTTCAGTTCCTAGCACTCTACATCATGTCTCTCCTCAGAAACTTTCAGTGATTCTCTAATGTCTTCTAAATTGAACCCATTTCTTTGTTCTTAAATGCTTACCACAAAATAGCACCAGGCTCCCTTTGCAGTATTTTCTTCTGCTCTTACCTTAGACAACCCAACACTATGACAAATTGTCTCTTTCTCATCTGTTCCATGTGTTTTATCTCTTTCCCTTTGTTCTGGATGTTTTCTCTACCTGCAGTCTCTGCCCCTCTTCCTCTGTAAATATTCCTCTCATCCTTCGCTGTACACCATGTGATACCATTTCCATGAAGCTCTTCTGTATTTCCTCAAGATCTTTGTGCTGCATTCTTCTCTGGGCCCCCAATCACTGTCCTTTATGTGCCAGCTGGCAATGGGGAAACAATGGAGCAACAGAGAACGGGAGGTTCCCTGTCATCTTGTGACCACTTCTCTAATTATTCCTGGCAGTTCTACCATTACATGGGGCCTAGGAGTGTCACATCTACAGGGAAGTACATGGACTTGGCTGATAATTGAGGAAAAGACCCTTTAAATGATGCTTTTGCAGAGCTCTGAAAAAAGTGCTGTTATTCACAGTCAGGTTCTGGAAACAGTGAGGCGTAGATGACATTTCTTTTAAGCAATATGCAAAGTTTTTAAGCAATATGGAAAGAGATTAGAAGACAACATTAATTATTCTCAAGACTGTAAGTCCTGATTTTCACTAATTGCTTAAATTTGCCACCTGCCTTTTCTGACTGGTGACATTCCACTGGTAGGAATCCAGACCTGCAGAGAGAAAAATCTTTCCTTCTCAAAGAGCCTACTGGACACCTCCTACATGTCTAATGTACAGGAAGGCAGAACAAGCATTCACCAGTCCCAGTGAGGAATTCTGGGTCTAGGACACTTGACCACCATTACTTACCAATAGAAGACTTCAAGAAGTTCATCCTACCATGTACTATAGTGGTGATAGCACAGACCTGGGAGCCATACTCTCTAGATACAAATCCCAGGCTCTACCATCTCACTTGGTTAAATTTATGACCTTGGGTAAGTCACCTAACCTCTCCATGTCCAAGGCTTTGGCTAGATTTAAAGACAATTCAATGAAGGCCCACCTCTTCTCCTCTTCCCATCTCCCAGGCTCCCTGGAGATGTTGTTGGTCAGTAGTAGAAATACCTGATCCAGAGGTGTGGAAAGGCTCTTCCACTTTTTCTTCAAGATTTTCACTCTACTTCTCAGCAGGCCCATTTCCCGGTTAACCTTCAGGAATCCTCCTATTCTATGCTTTGTGGCCCACCATTTCTCTGTGTGAGGATGGGTAAAATGAGTCAGATTAACAAATTGCTGGTAAAGTATGAAGCAGCTACAATATGTCACCCTTTCCCTATAGCCTGATACTACATATTGTATTATCTTCATTTTTCTTTTATTTAGCTAGCATTTATTAAGCATTTATATGCATATACTGGGCCGGTCAGATTCACAAATGTCTGCCAAAATCTGAGGCAGTGAAAACAAACTATCTCCAAAAGATACATAATACATAATTCCCTCAACTTATATTTATTAAGCATGAGACAAAACCGCTTTTGCCCTTATCCAGCTTACAGCCCATTGGAGTATTCATTGCAATATAACATGATGAGTATTATAAGGGCAGGAATACAGGGAGAATTTAGAAAGAACAGCTAATTCAAAACTAGGGCTCTTGGAAGAAGTGATCTTTAAAGAAGATCTAAAGACCTGAAAAATGAAAGGAACTTCCCACCCAAAGAGCAGGGGGTGAGGGAAGGTCAGGACGACTCCAGTGAGAAGAACAGTACTATGAAGTCTGCATGGAAGTGAGAGTATAGTCCTGATTGTGGATCTAAACTAATGACTTTCAGGTAGAGGAAGAGGATTAGGCCTGAGGGGAAACACTGAGGAGGAGTTGGAACTTGAGGACAAACAATGGCTAATGAGATTGTGAGAGAATGACAAGATGATATCTGGGTTTTAGAAAAATCGCACTGGTCATAGCAGGAGAATACAAGGAGGATACCCAGAGTGGAGGCAGCTGTTCAACGCTGCACCTGTCAAGGCCATGCTGGGGCAAAGGCGAAGGGGTGATTAAAAAGATCACTCAGGATAGTGTCAGGATACCTAATGGTAGTGTTATGAGCAACTGATTGTGACGTAGCACAGTGATTTTTCTTTCTCTGACCTTCAGTTTTCTCTCCGTAAATGATGATTTACAGTAGGTCATGGAAGTCTATTTCTGTGTCATTTTTTAAGTCCTACTATTAATATGAGCTTCTTCTCTCTCTCTTTTTTTTTGCTTTTATATTTTAAACTTTATTCTCTTTCCTGTATTAGTTTGATTGGGCTGCCATAATAATACAACCAACTGGGTGTCTTAAACAATGGAAATATATTTCCTCATAGTTCTGGAGCCTGGAAGCCTGAGATCGAAGTGTCACAGGTCTGGTGAGGCCTCTCTCCTTGGTTAGCAGAGGGACAGCTTCTCACTGTGTCTTCACGTGGCCTTTCCTCTGTGCACACGTATCCCTGGTGTCTCTGTGTATCCACCTTTCCTCTTATGAGGATACTAGTCGGCTTGGAATAAGGACCATCTAATGGCCTCGTTTTAACTTAATTACCTCTTTAAATCCTGTCTCCAAACACAGTTGTATTCTGAGATACTGGGGGTTAGAGCTGCTACATATGAATTTGGAGAGAACTTAATTCAGCTCATAACTCTTCCTTTTTAAATCTGCTTTGATATTAGTTGTGTTGAAAGTAGAAACATTGGGCTTGTTTGGAGACACCACCTTCCCTAAGTTTTGATTCTCTTTTTTATGGCTTTTCTCCTGTGTTTGATCCTCATACCACTTTTAGATGATGATTATGTAGGTCACCCATTTGTGGGGAGAGCTGGAGCTGCCTTTTCTTCCTTTATATGCTAGCCAAGGTTTTTCTCCTGTAGTAAAAGAATTCCAGATTCTGTTCTCTGCAATAGTAAACCTGCCCCTTCCTTTGTTTGGTTCTAGTCTTTATGGCCCAATGAGATTCTCACTTTTTGGCTAAGCCTTGTTTTCTGTTGCATTGCCTTGGTCTCCCAGAATAACTTTCAAATGAATCTATATCCTGTCCTTTCCTCTTTCAAAATCAGTGCAAAACCCCACCAGAATCTGCAAAAGCTTATTGCATTAATGTTCTCCCCGTGTTTCTTGTCATCAGCCAAACTGGACTTGTTCACACATTTCAATTGCAATCTCTTTAAGGCCAGGATTTCATTTCATTTCATTTTCTTGCTTTTGTCCACTGTGTTTTAGCAGCTCAAAAGGGCCACACATTCCTGGCACCCCATGAATAAATGAAATCACACACTGTAATAATGACAATAGGGCATGCTCTCCCCTACCTGCCTACAGAGCAAACTGCTTTTTACTATTTTGCAAAATCATAATGACTCACTGGAGATTTCTTCTCACTTACCTGATTCCAAGTCCAGTGAATTATAAACATATTTTATTTAACAAATTCACTTTTATTGCTGCAGTTTGCTCCTCTCACAATAGTTAAGGTTCTGTTCCAAGGTTCATAACTAGGACATAAAATTTTGCTTCAGGCAGATACTTTGGTCTAATGACTCTCAGCACAAAATGTCATTATTAGAATCTTTTTCTTTTAACATCAAAGAAAGTTTTTAACAAAATCCTTTGACTTAAAAAAAACTTTTCAAACTCTATTATTTTTTATTAAAGAAATGCTCCTCCCCTAACCCAACAACAACAAAGAAAATGCCAAACCTCAGCTATGAAGGTTTGTACAGACAAAACAACACTGAACTTCCTCCCCAGTGTTTCTCAATGGGGTGCCATTGGCATTTCAGGTGGGACATTTATCCTGGTGCAGACATGCCTAATACAAAGCAGAGTACACATTTGGCACTCTGGGTGCCCATGCACCTGCTACCTGCCCTCCTCCCTTTTTCCCACAAACCAGAGGAGCTGGGTTGGTCAACAGACCACATCTTGTGCTTTGTCTGTTTCACCGGCACCCTGAAAGAGGACTTGGGCCTCCTAGTCTGGCACAACTTTAATTTACCCAAAAATGAAGTGTTGAAGTAGGCAAAGAGAAAAGTTAACCCAGTTACCTGGTCAGTCATGGGCAAAATTATAAAACTGAAGAGGTCTGGTCTCAGGAATCATCAATATTCCCTTTCCCCCTCTTTTCTGTGGGGTTTCTCTACCAATCAAGAGCAACCTGGTTGCCCTTTGGAAGTCTGAGCTACTCCCAGTAGCCTCCTGGCTGACCCTGTTTTTTCCTTCATGTACCCATCAAGACAGATCTGGCTTTTCACCCATGCTCTCAGGGCCCTGCTCCCCTGTCCAACAGGGCAGTTACTACATTGACTAAACCTTAACAATGGCTCAATTTGTCATACTTCTTAACAGGAGCAATACTCCAAAGGTGTAACAATTGACTTAACACAGGCACTGACAGATCAGAATGGACACAGATGGAGACTCCACAACCTGGTGGCTCCTTCAGGCCAGGTGTGGCTCCCCCAGTTGCTGGCTCTTGGGGTGGTCAGAATGAATCTTGTGGGAAGGATGCGGTGGCCAGGTGATAAAGGGAAGGCAGGCACTGGTGGGATCTCAGGCAGTTGCTATTCACAAATTAGAAGTGCTTCAATATATTAACAACATATTGCCATGTAGTACATGTTTGCAGAATATCATCTCTCACTCCTGAGGGTTTTGTATTTTGACAGAAGACTCCTGGGTTCTCCAAATCTTATATAAAACAAAGAATGAAATTTGGGGAACCATGGCACAGTAGTGAGGAGTGACTTTTGACATGTAAAATTTTTAAATTAGTATATAGCCAAATTACTGTTCTTGTTGATTTCATTTTTTTTGTTTCAGGGTTTGTTTTTTTTTCATTGTTTTGTTCTGGGTTTTTTTGGTATCATCTCTATCAGTGAGGATAGCATTTGAATTAATGTTTTTTGAATAGCTAGTTCTTACAACATCCTTCCTACACTGGCCTCAGTTTTAGGTCTTTCTAAACAATTTCATTCTTCTGTCTGTTGTTTCTTGTGCCAACCCCTGCCTCCAGTTTTGATTTTTATGGCTTCATTAACAGATTTGATATAATATGAGGTAGTGTTATCACTCTCAAATTTTCTCAGCAATTTTTCTGAATGAACTTTTGTATAGTTTTATCAAATTTCTCTCCCCCATTAACCCCCCTATGATGGTCAATTTTATGTGTCAACTTGATTGAGCTCATGGGTGCTGGTAAAACATTATTTCTGAGTGTGTTGCTAAGGGTGTTTTCAGAAGAGGTTAAAATTTGACTCTGAAGACTGAGTAAAGAATATTGTCTTCCTCAATGTGGGTGGACATCATCCAATCAATTTAGGGCCTCAGCAGGAGGAAAAAGCAGAAGTGAGTAGTGCTTTTTGCTTGATCTGAGACAGCTATTTTTTCCTGCCCTTGGACATTAGTGCTCCTGGTTCTCAGGCCTTCAAACTCAGTCTGAATTACATGCCAGCTTTCTTGAATCTTCAGCTTACAGGTAGCAGGTTGAAGGACTTCTTGGCCTCCTTAATCATGTGAGCCAATTCCTGTAATAAATCTCCTCATATGTATTATCTCTCTCTCTATTTATTCTATTGGTTCTGTTTTTCTGAAGAACCCTGAATAATACAAGTTTTATTAGAATTGTATTTGATGTATATATTTGTTTTGGAAAAACACTCCTGTGTGTTTTTCCTCCATTCTCAATACTTCTGTACTCTGGTCATAAAATGTGCAGGGTTTTATTTCCCACACTACCAAGCAATTCTACAATACCAACTGAATGTCCATGACTAAACTCAATTCTGCCACTGTGTACCTGGAGATAGTGTCAGATCCCACAAGTCAAAAGCTCAGTCCACAAGACTGCCTCCATCCCCTCTGCAGATGCCAACTACAATTCTAGACTGTTACCTGTGCTTTGGACTAAATGGCTGTAAAACAGAGGATCCCATGACTCTTTCCTCAGATTTGATTAAACTGGTAGAATGGCTCAGAGAGCTCAGGAAAATACTTTATTTACTATATTACCAGTTTATTATAAAACAAAACAACTCAGGAATAGTCAGCTAGCAGAGATACATAGAGCTCATTCTATTGGAAGGGGAGCAAAACTTCCAAGCCCTCTATGGGTGTACCATCCTCCCAGTAACTTCGCATGTTCACTGACCTAGAAGCTCTCTGAACTCCATCCTTTTGGGGTTTTATGGAGGCTTCGCTACAAAGGTATGATTGATTAAATCATTAAATATTAGTGATTAACTCAACCTCTACCTCTTCAAGCATACCAATATTCACATCGTAGAGGGGCCAGAAAGAGAAGAAAAATAGCAAGAAATGAGAAACCTGTTTACAAAATAATGAAAGAAAATTGCCTTAATTTGTTGAAGGAAATAGACATGCAATTCTAGGAAGCACAGAGAGTCCCAAACAAGATGGATGCAAAGAGTCCCACTTGAGATACATCATAATTAAAATGCTGAAGTTTAAAGATAAAGAGAGAATCTTAAAAGCAGTAAGAGAAAAGCAATTAGCTATTACAGGGGAGTTCCCATAAGACTGTCAGCTAGCTGATTTCTCAAAAGAAACTTTGCAGGCTGGAAGGGATTGGCAAGAAATATTACAAGTCATGAAAAGCAGGGATGTACAATCAAGATTTTTCTATACAGCAAAGCTATCATTTGGAAACTGAAGGGCAGATAAAGAGCTTCCCAGACAAGAAAAAGCTAAAGCAGTTCATAACTATGTTAAAGGAACTTATTTAAGAAAAAGACAAAGATCAAAACTATGAACAATAAAATGGCAATAAATACACATCTATCAACAACTGAATCTAAAAAACAAACTAAGCAAATAAGCAGAGCAGAGACAGAATCATGGATATGGAGAGCATTCTGATGATTGCCAAATGGGATGGGGATTTGGGGGAATGGGTAAAGAGGCAAAGGGATTAAGAAGTACAAATTGACAGTTACAGAATAGCCATAAGGATATAAAATACAGTACAGAAAATGGAGTGGCCAAAGAACTTATATACATGACCCACGGACATGAACAAAGGTGTGGGGATTGCCTGAGGCAGTGGGGGTGCCTGTGGAGGGGGTGAAGGGAAAATTGTGACAACCATAATAGCATAATCAATAAAATATACTTAAAATATAAAATAAAAAACAATATTAAAAAGGAAAAAAATCCTGTTTTTAATCTATTCAGTCTTTTCCATTAGAAACATTTTATATCTATCCTTGTATAAAAGCCTTCATTTGTATTTCCCAGTAAACTTTTTGAATTTTCTTGTTGTAGGCCCTATATATTTATTTTTGGTTTCCTCTTAAGCATTTTTCTTTTGGCTATTTTTGTTAATGATATAATTTTCCCCTTTGGCACCAACTAAACCAACCAACCCCTTGGCAGAGGCAGGCATCGGGGCCTTCGAACGAGATCACTCTACTATACCCTGGGACTGGCAGGCACTGCCAGGTGGTCTCTCCAAGGTGCAACGTGGACTCCCTTCCTTGGAAAGTGTATTCTAACAAGAGCACATGAAACCGGGAAACTGCCTATGGTGCAATTTGATATTATTTTAAGCTTGCTTCTGGTGAATAAATCATTAGAAGAAATAAAAATAATTGCCTACTTTGACTAAATATGACTTTTTCTTAAATAGTCACAATGGGAAGACAGGTGCTCTCATCTCTTAGGAGTTCTTGTTAACACTTATGAAAGGGCTCAGAAGGCATGTTCAATAATGGTTTCTTCTAAATGCTGGTTATTTAGTAAAAAGGAGGGTAGTTGCAGAAGGATTAAAAGATTTCTTTTCTTTTGAAATCTACGGCTTCTTTAAAGTCTAGGGATAAACGTGCAATTGCCTGTGCCTTACCTGCATCCTTGTAAACAACCAACAAACCTGCTCCGGAAGAAATGCAATTTCCCCCTGAAGGAGTGTGAGTGAAGAGAGGCTCACTCAAATTCAGAGGTGGATCACCTCGACAAGCTCTCCAACAGGGAATGAAGCCAGATGGGGATTGAAATAGCTAGGGGCCACTGATTGGTCCCCATTTAATTGTGTTAGCTGTACTCTGGATGCAAGGAAGAAAGAAATCATGGCTCAGGGAGAGGTGCCCTTAAAAGACGCAGGATCCTACATCATTGTAATGATGTCATTGCATGACTAATCCCAGAACTCAAATAAAAGAATTTGATACCTGGTATTCTCTTTTCAGCTGGCTAGAGGAGCCTGGAGGGGAGATCCATTACTTTTTTGTTGCCAGTTACAATGATATTTCTATGCTTTGGGTTTTTAAAAAGTATGGGCTATTGGCAAAACCATATTAGGTTAAACATACCAGTGGCCGTATGTGTTTACCAATACACAATTCTTTCAGTCCCCTTAGCTAGGAAATGACCAAGGTGCCTGGGATGCTGGGATGCTGGGATGCTGGTTGACATCTGACAGCAGGTGTTGCTTAAATGTATTCAGTGAGGCTGTTCTAATAACTTCTGACCGTAACTTGGGTATATTGCGAAGGCAGTGTAAGTGGCTGGGGAGAAAGAATTGTAACATTTGAGACTTCTGTTCTTGAATATGTTCCCTTTCTGCCCCTGAAGAAAACTATAGCCCTTCATAAAAAGCAGCCACCTTTACTTTCTGGCTAAGGTAATTAGTCCCTGACCAAAGGCGTCAGAATCTCTAGGGAGCTTGTTAGAAATACAGATTATCAGCCCTGTTTCAAATCTACTAAATCAGAAATTCTGGGTGTGGGGCAATGTGTCTTTGAACAAACCGTCCGAATGATTCTGATGTCCTTAGGTTTGAGAATCCTCGGTACAGGAAATTGTGTCCATCCCCACCTCTCTCCTGGTCCTTTGACTCTCAATTCATTCTGGTTTCTGTAGCCTTTCCTTGGTGACCTGTTACCTGCAGCTTTTCTTGGTGTCCAGCCCCTTTGAACAGATGCCATCTTTAGTTGGTCAACCTGCCTTTCTCTACAGAGGGCTTCATAGGACTGTAAGGCTAATTGTTATGGATCCATATGTGAAAACACATAAACACATCCCTTGTTGATGCCCAGCTCAGGAGCCAGCCTGGCTAATCAAAACCTGGGCATTCTCCCATTTTAGCAAGACCACCACCCACATCTCCAAGGCTGATAAAGTCAGCACCAGCAACTATAAAAGCAGGTTGATTCATGAGAGGGAGAAGATAGCATGGGATCAAACAGAGCAGATTCAAATGCTGGCTTTACCATTTACAAAGTATGTGAGCTCGTGAAGCAACTCACAGAAAATATTTATCTCCAAGTATTATCTTGCAGAGTAAATGAAACAATCTATCAGGGCCAGGACTTACTTTCATACTATAAAAGGGATCAAAGTAAGTTGAGATATTGTCCCCTCGGCCCTCAGGGCTCCTTCCCAGAAGAACTGGAGCTCTAAGCTAGTCACCTCCAGCCCAGGCAGCCTCATCCATTTATAGTAATGTGCTATAAAAACATTATCAATTTCTGTGTAGGCCATGATGTGAAAATGATGATAATCACAATTTTACCTAAGTACCTGTTCAGCTTGTGGTGCCCAATAAAGCCTCAATAAATGGTGGCAGTTGTGTCTCTGATATAGGTTAGGACCACCATGAGGACTAGTGGCAAGTAGTGTGTTAGCTGCTCCGAAGACCTTAGTGGTCTCCAGGGAAAACACTGCTAGAGGGAAAAAGGAACCCAGAGGGGCCCATGACCTCAGCCACTCCATAAATTGGGGGTCAGTGTCAAAGGCTATGTTTATTACCATGTTATTGCCCTCTGCCACTAATTGTGGATACCTTGCCCTTGGCTTGGTGGATCCTTGGGAAACAAGAGTTTCCAAAGCACACAGGTCTCTTCTTCCTTTGCTTTGCCTAATGAGCATCCTGGCCTGCCCAGTTGTTTCTACTACTGCAGATGGCAAACCTCATATGGTCTAGACTGTCTCTGTCCAGTAGAAGCATATGCAATCCTTGTAAGTTTTATACATTTTTATTTCTTAACCATCAATTTAGCAGGATTTCTGGAATGAGTAAAGAGAAGGCACAAGGTCATTAGGTAGACCAGTATTTGCTTTTGAGAACTGATTTTCTTTAGCATGAAGTATAAAAATCTCCTCTCAAGTAAGGTGATGACAGGGAGGGTGCATATTTTGTGATGTTTATCTTTTATTTACATTCACAGTTTAAATATATAGGCTCTTTGATCTGATGCCAAGGGAAAAAAATCATCAGGATACCTTTGGACCATGCATGGAGCTTAGGAGGTGGGAAATGAATGACACTAGAAACTGGGTAATTAGTTTCAGTGCATAAATGAAAAAGCTGATGCTCAGGGTTTTAAGTAACTAGGTTAAGGTCATGCAGCTAATAAGAGCAAACTGAGACTTACACCTGGTGCTGTCTAATCTGGTTTACCATACTCTAAAGCATGTTTTCAATGGCTCCTCTGTGCTGCCTTCCTAGAGATTGAAGTGGAAGGGGTGTGGACAGGAGACCTCCCTGAGGAGACACACTGGGGCAGGTATTAAAGTTGCAGAAAATGACTTAGTTAAAGACTTGGGCGCAATGCAAGCAAAGCATGTGGGGATGGAGCTTAGTTGGATCCCTGGGTGGAATATGTGGATCAGGGCATACAGGAAATAGAGTCAATTAGGGAAGGATGCATATCTCAGTTAAGCTATCGAAGCCCATAATTTGGGGGTTTTATTAAATTATAAAGGAATTTTAAAATAGTGTATCAATCTTTTAAACACATTATGTTTCAGGCTATGGCTTCAATCACTTTTTAAATTCTTGTATGTTGAGTATTAAATAAGTGGAAGATACAGATATTGGCTATATTTTATGTTACAGATTTATCTCTTGCATGTAATGGTATAAATTACACATTAAAGAAAGGCAAAGAAAGGAAGACAGATGAAGAAGGAAATAACATCAGGGATGTGCCTGCCAACCTTTCCAATTTGTCTGAGTTATATAAGTGGGTAGTAAAAACATACCCAATAATGGGACTGAAGAGCAATAACTAATACATATGTGACAGTGTCCCCACCATGATCTGAACTCAAATGGCAGCTCAAGTGACTGTCTAAGGAGCAGCAGGCAGAGCCTGGCTACTAGCGTGGAACATGCGGACTAGTGGGCCACTCAAGATGGGTAATGGAGTAACCACGAGCTCACGGACCTGTCATGACAAAAT
This sequence comes from Tonatia bakeri, assembly GCA_004024845.1. Classification (NCBI taxonomy): domain Eukaryota; kingdom Metazoa; phylum Chordata; class Mammalia; order Chiroptera; family Phyllostomidae; genus Tonatia; species Tonatia bakeri. Next base: position 205,186 of record PVIA01000850.1, read on the forward strand.
TACGACACCTTCATCACACTTCAGGTTTGAGATTCACAGAGCAGAGGCAGGATGCCATCTGAGTTGTTCCAGAGGCAATGAATGCAAAACCAAAGCGAAACCTTGCCCACCACTTGTTCACCAAAATGAGCGTCAGTTCTCCTGTAAGTGGTTTCTCTACTGAGCAAGAGTCACAGCCTCAGACAGTGGTTTTTTCACACTTCTAATTTAAGTTGTAACACTTTTCCACCCATCTACCTTGCACACTCCAGCAGAGAGGAGTGTCATGACTATATTCAGACAGTGGTGTTAAAACGCCATTTAGAAAAGGAGCACTGGCTTCAGGAGTGAAACAAACAAGAAACCACAGAAATCAAGACCATGAAGTTAAGCAGGAACAGAGGAGGGAAGGCAGTCGCAGACATAAGCTCTTTCTGAGCTCTGCAGTCCTGATTGGCTCTTCTGATGAAACATTTCTATGGCTCCAAGGTGAACATGCTGTGAAAAGTTAACCAGTTACAGACACTTGAATAGTAGATGCTACTGATGCCCTGCTCATACAGCCTTGGCATTCACTCTTCCTCTTAAATGCCAATGGCTTTTTACAGCCAGCTCCTACAACTCACAACTCTTGGCTGGAGAGCCTTGTCAGGTTAGGAGCATGCTCAGCTCATCTGAAGCAGGCCAGAAATTAATGCCCCTGGAAACAGACCTCATCAGTGACCAAGGAGAGTTGGGGGATAAATAGCTTAGTCTCCTTACCATCAGGTGGGATAACACAGAAGTGGGCTCTCTGCAATCTCCCAGAGCTTCCCAGTGGGGCTGAGCCCCTGCTGATCACAATGATAACTTATTCACAAATGCATCTATCTTGATATTTTTCCCTTCCCCATCTCACTTCCTTCCTTACCAGTGCCACCTGGATCACTACGCAAATATGTCACTTGCTCTCAAATCCTTATCTCAGACTGGGATTCTGGGAGAATCTATCCTAAAACATTAGGTTAATTGAGAGACAGGAAATAATAAAGAACACATCTCCAACGTATTAATGTATAGCATTTTAGAGTTGGAAGTCTCAGAATTTTCAGTCTTAGGAAGGAAAGTGATTCATCAAAGACCATATGTTTCTCAGGTCCCTGGCTTTGGCTACACCACCATCATTGTTTTAGTTATTCTTCTTGGAAATCCAGAATTTTGGCCTTGAGCACAGCGGCAAATACCTGAAACAGTGGGCCGGTGTCCTCCTGGTGACAGGGTTCTGAAGAAACTCACAGATTTTGTAGCCTAGATCATTGGGTTCCCATGGTTTTTCACCTTTTCCTTGGGTTCTCTGAGCTGCGCATAACCTTTCATTATTGTGGGGTTTTGTGTTTTGTCTTTTGAAAGTGAGCATCAGTTTCTGTGGTTGACAAAGAACTGTAACAGATACCTCCTCCTCTACATGCCACACTTCCAGTTTCCAAGTCCTTTTCGATTTGTTCTTCAAAATGCCCGGGATCCTCACCATATCCTAATGCAGACGCGTGCTTTTCTCTAACTTCCCTTCACTTCATTGCAGTCTCACCTCTCCCAGCCCCTGGGGCCAACAATCTTTGAACCAGGGTCCCAGCATCCATGCTCCTGTGCCCCAGAACTTGTTCTAAATCTCTTAAAGGTCTTGGGGAGGCTGGATCTGGTCTTCACTTCTCTTATCTACAAAATAGGGAGTTTCATTGAAGTCGTTGATTCCCACTTGAGTCCTCGGTCCATTCATTGTATTTCAAATAACACAGCTGTATTATTCTTCTGTGAACATAGGCTCACTTAAGCATGTGGCTGACTTATTTTGGCTCTAATTATATCAGCTTGGTGCAAACAACACTGGTCAGCTCATGTTCATTAGAAGCCCTAGTAGACAACTCAGTGTTTCTGATGAGTGAAAATAACGAATGGCTACTAAGTAAATATACATTGTTTCAAATCATGGGCTCCAGTGGGGTAAGGGAGGCAGGTGAGCAGGTGAAAGAGGAGTGGGTATGAAAGGCCCAGAAATTACTTGATATAATGTCCTATAAGTTACCTTCTTAGCTGTTTGACTCCTCATTGTGTACATGCTTTATGACCTCTATCACCTCTAGGTCACACACTTTTCTCTGACCTTCAGGGTCCCCCACAGTCCTTAGGGTTCCCTGAATCCTTAACCCTCATGTGGTCGTGAGTTCATTATACTCACTCCTGACTCAGTTGGAAAGTCATCCCTACTGTTCTTTGCCATAGAATATCTGGTCCATATTTTAAGACCCAAATCACATTCATCCTCTTCTGGGAGGTCTTCTCTGGCTGTCCCAGCCCTCTCTGAACTTCTCTGTTGGGACTTGGTGGCTGACGAGTATCTATACCCCATAATTAACACTGGGTTTTGCCCTATTTCACATGATTCCCTTCACCACAAGCATATTGATCTTGTATCTTCAACCAGATGTTAAGCTTTCATTTACCGTATTCTTCTATATCTCCCATAGCACCAGGTAGTATTGAAAGATGGTCTATAAATAGGTGGAATGTTAGAATCAGGAAGGTGTGATGGCCCAGTGAAGTCACACAGAGTTAGTGGCGGTATTGAGATGGGAGCACAGGTTTTCTGACTTCATCCAGTTTTCCTTCTGCTGAACCACAGTACTCTCTGTGATTGCTGGCAGATCAAACAGTTGAAGCTCACCTTCTGGAAGTCACAAGTGACCAGAATCTGAAAGGTACCCACAGTCTAATGGTTCCAAGCAGTGTCTGCAGCAACATACATGCAAATTATATAAGGGTAGACAACGGGTAACGGGTAACGAGAGTTCTGAAGTTACTGATAAATGGGATAACTTTAAGCAATGTGGGAGAGAAAATGTATTAATGATGCCTGAGGCCTGACCCCATGCTGAACAGAACAGCCTTGGCATCCTGAGACAGCCGAGGAACAGGCAAGCATAGCCACCGGGCTTGACTGCAGCTTTTATAAACAATGCGAGTTCTGCGGGATAGGTAAGCCAGTTAGTGAGCAAAAAGGGATGGTGCCTGATGTCATGCCCTTCAAGTTATGAGATGTTATATGCATAGTCTGGCTAAAGAGTTGATCACATGTTGGCTCTCCAACTTCTTGAGAGTATCCTCTTCAAATGAGAGACATTGAGGTACATTTTTGCTTTGCTTTGCTAAGTGCTACGGTCCACCCTGATAGCTGTAGATGAGGGTATTGCCAGCGCAAGCTTTCTCTATCTGTAGCTTTAAGTGGGGAGAAACAACTCTCTCCATTTGAAGAGGGATATATGGGAGACCTTCTCTCTTTGTCATTAGGTGAGGTCTTGTAAAGTATTCTGAAATTGTGGGCCAGGAGAACTGTGCTGAATAGGCAGAGACCGTTGGGTGGGGCTGACTAATATGCAGTCTTTTATAGAGTAAAAGAATGTCTACAGGTCTTTGTCAAGGACCTTGAGGACTTGAGAAGAGATTTGAGCTCTCTGCTGAGAGCTAAGATGACCTCAAACAGATAGCTAAGTTTCAAGTACCAGGGCCACCTCCACAAAATGCTTCTGGACAATAATTAAAGTAGCTACTATTGGGCCAAGATGGAGGTGTAGGTAGAAACCCTTCACTTCCTTGCACAATCAAAAGGAGGATAAAAACTAATCTGAAATCAATAAACAACCCAAACCGCCAGAAGATCAAACTGCATGGAACTCCGACAACCAAGGAATTAAAGAAAAAATCAACCAGCACAACCAGACCAGTAAGGCAGACCTTTCCGGCTGACTCAGAAAAACCGTGATGAGGTGGCTGAAGAGCAGGGCTGATTTCTGAGCTGGCAGAGCTTCAAAGGAGGGGCTGACTTTAGGGAAAAACTGAGACTCAGAGCTGACTGTGGGCTATGGCTGGGATTCCCGCATGGGAGATACTTCCAGTCTGACATGAGAGTCTGTTGGAAAGTGCGCTAGAGAGGAACATGTGAGCTGCACTGTTCCCTCTATGGCCCCTCCCCCACAGGCATCCAGCAAAGAGAGTCACCCTGCCCAGGTGAATACCTAAGGCCCCACCTCTTATAACCTATCAGGTGCACCAAACAAAAAAATATGGCCCAAATGAAAGAACACAGAGAAAACTCAGAAAGAGAGCTAAACAAAGAGGAGATTACCAACCTATCTGATGAAGAATTTAAAGCCCTGATAATCAAAATGCTCACAGAACTGACTGAGCCTGGGAGAAAAATGAAAGAACAAATGAGAGATACCCAAAATGAAATAAAGCAAAATATCCAGGGAACCAACAGTGACAAGAAGAAAACCAGGATTCAAGCAACGATTTGGAACAAAAGGAAAAAATAAACATCCACCTGGATCAGAACGAAGAAACTAGAATTGAAAAAAATGAAGAGAGGCTGAGGATTCTCTGGGACAACCTGAAAAATTGCAATATCCGAATTATCACAAAAAATTGAAAACTTCTTTGAACAAATAATGAAGGAAAACTTCCCCAATCTGGCAAAGGAAATAGACTTCCAGGAAATCCAGGAAGCCCAGAAAGTCCCAAAGAAGTTGGACCCAAAAAGTTGGACACCAAGGCACATCATCATTAAGTTACCTAAGATTAAAGACAAAGAGAAAATCCTAAAAGCCGCAAGAGAAAAGGAGACAGTTACCTATCAGCTGATTTCTCAAAAGAAATCTTACAGGCAAGAAGAGCCTGGAAAGAAGTATTTGAAGTCATGAAAGGCAAGGACCTACATCCAAGATTGCTCTATCCAGCAAAGCTTTTATTTAGAATGGAAGGGTAGATAAAGTGCTTCCCAGATTATGTGAGGCCGCTCTGTGTGGTGTGGACCTAGCTCCCACTGGGAGATACACAGGATCCACGCCCATGGATAGGTTTTCCCGTTGGGAATCAGGCCTGCAATGTACTTAGGCTGCTATGAGTCTTTTTGCTAAAAGTTACTCACCCTGAATTGAGGACATTTACTGCAAAGCAACTTCCTAAAAACCCTGCTAAACCTTCCGAGGATGAGTGTAACTGTCCAACTACTTTTGCCTTTTCATTTGCAAATATCCCTCTTCTGTGATGTGATTACCAGCATCCTTTCCTTTGTTTTCTGTAAAAGATAACCACCTAAAGCTAGCCTGTGCATAGTTAATGAGGACCTTCTTGTAATGTGCCCAGTAAGACAATAAAAGCTCATTGGAGCGAAGGCCAAGGTTTTTCCTCCCCTTGAGAGAAAAGCCATGCCATCCCTTTTCCTCCACTGGACTCGGGGTAGTCTGTGTGAATTTGTCTCATATTTCATCCATAACGTTACAGAACAAACAAGGGGGGCTGGGACAATAATACTATTACTGAAAGAGACTCAGGTCCGTCATGTCCGCCGCCTTAAAGGAAAGATATTTCTCAATGCCAGAGATTCGTGAAAAGGAAAGGAAACGTTTATTTAGTGCTATACAAACATAAAGTAGTGACCTAATGCCTTTATCAAAATCTTAAAGTCCCTTAAAACACCCACAAACGCACACAGTCCTTCTTTCCCCTTTGCCCAGTCTGGGGTACCGTATCTCAGGAAAGGAAATAGAAGTCCAGGCTCAGGCAACCCCTGGTTCTTCCCAGTAATCTGTGCTCAGCTGGTAGACCTCTCTCAGTTCTTGGCACCCTCAGCTGTGTCACTGGAATCTCTGCTAAAGCTGGGTGGTGGTTCCCCCTACTACTGCTGTGGGGGTCCCCACTCTGGCAAAGGTGTGTGGTCCTCTCTCCACTGCTCCAGCCACGTGGTCCTCTCTCCCGCAGGACCACGGGAGTCCCCACTCAGCCAAATCCGCGTGGTTCTCTCCTCTATGGCTGCCGTGTCTGGGTTTAAATCCCCGCGCCAATCTTCCTCTGCAGCCCCATTTCTGACTCCTCCCACACTAGGTCACACTTGCCCTCAATCTGCTGTCCTTTCCAGCTTTTCTGGTCACCATCATGGGTCTGGGCAAGTGTCACCTCATGTCGTGGAGCCAATCTTCTCTGAGCTCCCACACAGGCGCTGTAACTCAGGGTACCTGCCCCCCAGGCACATATTGGGGGGTGTCCCTTTCCATCCTCCTGGCCCAGAGCATGGCCACAGCTGTTTAGCATATTCAAGCAACCAGCCTAAGGCTATAGGTATGTTAAATGACCATGCCATGGATTAGCTGCAAAGCTGCCCTGCATGTTCTTGCTCTGTGTGCCCCTTCCCCCAACTCACACCTGTGGTGGGGGGAAGAGGTAAAAAAAAAAACATCTTAGAATCTCTGGACACCTTGAGTTCTGGGCCCCATTTCAAATGTCCATTTGGGGCCCCCCCTCTTGGCTGCACCCTGTAACAATAGTGACATGGATCCCACAAGCCAGGGTCCACATCACCAGATAAGGTCAAGTTAAAGGAGGTCATCATCACCAAACCCTTAATATATGAAATGTTAAAGGGACTTATCTAAGAAAAAGAAGATAAAATATATCAACATTAGCCCTGGCTGGTGTAGCTCAGTGGATTGAGCACGGGCTGAGAACTAAAGCATTGCAGGTTTGATTCCCAGTCAGGGCACATGCCTGGGTTGCAGGCCATGGCTCCCAGCAACCGCACATTGATGTTTCTTTCTCTCTCTTTCTCCCTCTCTAAGGATAAATAAATAAAATCTTAAAAAAAATATGAACATTAGAATGACAACAAACTCACAACTATCATCAAATAAACCTAAAAGAGAAAAAAAACAATGAAAATAAAAACTAAGCAAACAACCAGAACAGGAACAGAATCAGAGAAATGGACATCACACAGAGGGAGTTCAGTGGGGAAGGGGAAGGGGGGAAGGCAGGGAAAAGGTACAGGGAAGAAGAAGCATAATTAGTAGGCATAAAATAGATGAGGAGAAATAAAAAATGGTATAGGAAACAGGACTCAAAGAACTTATATGTGCAACCTGTAGACATGAACTAAGGGGAGTGGGGAATGCTGAAGAGTTGAGAGGGTAGAGTGGAGGGGGGATAAAGGGGGAAAATTTGTGAAAACTATAATAGCATAATCAATAAAAAAAATACTTAAAAAAATAAGGTAGCTACTATTCAGTAAGTGCCTGCCATGTGCCAACTGGCCAGGCACGTGTTATCTAATTTAGCACATTTAATCTTTCCTAAGTCCTGCAAAGTGGACATCAGTACCTCCATTTTGCAGACACAGAAACTGAGTCAGTAGCTGGCTCAAGGCTTCACATTAGTCAGTGGCTGGGACAGGTTATCAAAATTAATTGCTCTAACAGAGCCTGAACTAGCTAAATCCAAGCCTTTCTCACTGCCCAGCGAAGTTTCATGAGACAAGCCTGAGGCAAGCCATGCTGGAGTTCATGAGTGCTATGGAGAGAAACAAAGCAGAGCGGGGCAGGGCAGGGTGGTGTAGGTGGGAAGTGTTAGGGGTGGAGCAGGACAATGACAATTTTACATGGGTAGTCCAGGAAGGTCTCCAATGATGGTGATGTTTGAAACAAAGCCCTTTTGAAGAGGTAAGGGAGTTAGCCATGCTGATGTCTGGGAAGAGGTCCAGGCAGAAAAACTGCAAGAGCAAAGGCCTTGAGCAGGAGTGTGCCAGGCACAGGCTAGGAATAGCAAAGGGAACAAAGTTCCTGGAAAGCAGCCATCCAAGTGGAGATTAGTAAGAGGTGAAGTCAAGAGGTAATGGTAAGGTTGTGTTGGGCTGTATGAGCTTTGCAAAGAGCATGCCTCTTTCTCTGGACAATCCAGAGCAAGTCTTCTGGACATTTGGAATTCAGCTGATCCTCCTTCTCCCAGTATGTCAAGATATCATGGAATGCACTGAGGAAACCACTGCCCATGGCCACACCTAACCAGGCAGACTGGGTTTTGTTTTGTTTCATCGTTAGAGTCTAAGACTGGGTCTCCCAGAAACAGACACCGATTCAAGGATTTGAGTACAAGTAATGTATTGAGTCATAAAGGAGACACCAGCAGAGGATTTGGGAAGGGAAAGTAACCAGTAAAGGGTGTGTTTCTGAATCAGTTACTACCCAAGGCAAGGGAAACATAACACTGGGAGCCAATGTAAAACACAATCATCCTGTTGGTAACTGTTCTACAGTGAAGTCTTAGGGTTATTCCACCCAAGGGGGTGAGAAGTGTGGTATTTATACACCCATCCCGGCTAATCAGTGAGAGAGGGCTGCTTCTGGGAGAGCTTACTTTTCCAGCATTCCAGTGAGCTGTATGGGTGAAAAAAATGGCTCAGTGCCAGAGTGCCAGGAAATACCTTCTACAAAGCAATGGCAGTCCTGGTAGTTGAAAGTCAGAGTTTGGGCCCTAAATTGTTAAGGGTAGGACAAGGGGAGGGCACCAACAGAGTTGCTAGCCTCTCTTTAATGCTTTTGAATTTTGTCTCTTTACCACTTACTAAAAGAGGAGAAACAGGAAGCTCCCCACTTCTCCATTATGGTAAGAAAACTTTGGTTGAATTTCTCAGAGGCAATAATTGAAAACGTGAGATCAACACATAGATCACCTGTACCCACCTTTTTAAAAAAGATTTTATTTACTTATTTTTAGAGAGAGGGGAAGGGAGGGAGAAAGAGAGAGGAACATCAATGTGTGGTTGCCTCTTACATGCCCCCTACTGGGGACCCAGCCTGCAAACCCAGACATGTGCCCTGACTGGGAATCAAACTGACGACCCTTTGATTTGCAGTCTGGCATGCAACCCACTGAGCCACACCAGCCAGGGCCCACCTTTTATTTATTTATTTATTTTTTAGCAAATGATAACTAATTTATAAAGCATACATCAGTTTCAAAAACCAGTCTTTTAAAAGAAAAGAGAGAGAACATTTATTGCTAATTGCTGTTGTCAGGGTGAGGATTATTTCTTGGCAAACAGCACAGAGAGCATTTGCAAAGATGCTCATTATCGTGATCCTCAATTCATGAAAACCTAATCTGACAGATGAGCAACCCTGCAATTCACACTGTCAGGGATACTGACCGTAAGAATCAGGGGGAAGGAGTGTTTCTTTTTATGAGGAACTCTAGCCTGCTCAACTCAGTCCAGGATGTCCCCTCTGGAATGAGATGCATGCTGCAGCACAGTAAGGAGAGTGATCAGTAAATTCTCCCTCCTCCAGTGAGCCTCCTGTGCCAAACATCATGCCCAGGGTGAGGTATACGGCCCTTGGGAGTGCTGGGTAGGTGCTGCAGAGTGGGGCTTCTATGTGTCCCAGTCAGTTGCTGGTGTTCTGGTAGCTTGGGATAGTTTGGTATGGATAACATGCTAAGAATGCTTTTTACATTTTTTAAAGGTTGAAAAGAAATCAAAAGAAGAAGAATTCAGGACAACTGAAAATTCTATGATATTCAAATTCCAGTATCCATCAGTAACTTTTTATTGGAACCCAACTGGGTTCGTTTGCTTATATGTTATCTCTGGCTGCTTTTGCTCTACAGCCACAGAGTTGTGTAGTTATGCCAGAGACCACACGGTCCACAAAGTCTAAAGTATTTACTATCTGGCCCTTCATAGACAAGTGTGCTGACCTGTGCAATGAAGAATGACCTTGTTGAGAATCTGTTCCCCTTGGTTAATCTCTAGCACTGAGAATGAGATACATGTTCAAACCCAAATGACCACAGTTGGGTAAATCCACTTTCCAGGATAATGAGAACAGAACTGAATAAAGACCAGGTCTCAGTCCTGAAACAGACCCACTCTTGTGTTAGAAAAGTTTTGTGTTTGTCACCCTGATTCCTGTGTTTCTTAAGCTGAGAGGCTTCTCCTAAAGTACACAGGTCCCACAGAGGGCAGTTTGTAGGCCTTACCATAGCCCATCTTCCCATTTCCTACTTATGCTGAAGCTGCCATTTCAGATATGTGAGATTATTGGAATGCAGCTGTTCACCAGTCCTATAACTCATCACTCTATAGTGCAAATTGTAAATGAAATAAAAAGCCCGGTGAAGATATTGCTAGAGTATTCTAGGATATTGCAGAGCTGCACAGAATGTCCCCTTAGTAGCATTGAGCACACAGGTTCTGGAGTCAGAGTCCCTAAATTCAAATTCCAGCTCATTCTCTTGCTAGCTGTGCAACCCTGGACGTGTTACTTAATCACTCTGTTCCCTACTCCCACATTTTTAAAGCAAAAACAATAATAGAATCTCCCTCCTAGGGATTCTCTGGGGTTAGTGACATATATATTCAAAGCAGCCTAGCATGGTGTCTGGCACATAGAAAGAACCCAAAGAATTTTAGTGATGAATTTTAGTGATTGCTATTGTTTCCAAATCGGTATATGGGAAATTTTGACAACATATTGTGGAATCTGTGTGCAAATGATATTCATAAAGAAGCACTTTGCCAGCACTTCCTGACTCACCAAATGACATTTATGTGGCTTCAAACGCTGAGTTTCTCCTTCACGCTCCTCACTGTCGCTATGTGCGGACCTCACTGCTTCATACACACTTCATGCAGTTGATCTACTAAGATGACCTATTCCTCTAATAAATTGTAGCTTTTAGGGCCAGAGTAAATTTTAGTCGTATTTTATACTCAGTTCTAACACTTAAATTTGAGTGTAATAAATGTTGAATTAAAACTGGCATAATAATATATCGCTGTATGTCACAGAAATCAAAGCTTCTAACATCTATGCTAGCTATAATACCAGCTATAAAACTCTTGCCAAGAGGATCAACATTTAATCTGTATGAGTATTTATGGTGCATCTACTGTGTACCAACTACTGCAGTAGTGCCTGACTACACAAAGATAAATAAGAAATAATCCTTGAACTCCAGGAACTCACAGTGTAGTGACTATTGAGAAGAACAGAGGAAATATCTGTAGATCAGTTCATACCCTATTCTCACTCTGGCCTGGCCAGACTGAAAGGCTGTAGAGGTAAGGGTTTAAGATGTTGGGTAGGTTAGAAGGGCCACCTTGGAAAAGCAAGCTTTCCACAACCCACTAGAATGAAGTCCAGGAACTGTTATAACAATATATTACTTGATATGAACAAATCATTCATAAATCAATAATTCCTGTGTTCCTGATGCTATGGCTCTCTCAGCTGTCAAGCAGGGTGTCTGAGAGCTGGGTGGCATTTGCAGGGATTCTCAGCCTGAGGCATGGGGGCCAGGTAGGAGTTGGCTCTGAGTATTCTGTCTCAGTAACCACTAACTGTAGTTTCCACAGTACATCTCTCAAAGCCCATCCCTGCTGTCACATGGTGGCATCACAGTGCTGTTGCTGGGCTGTGTGGGCCGCATATAGTGTGCTCTGCCATGGAGATCTCTGCTAGGCAGCACAGGGGCCCAGTGGTCCATGTGACCAGGGGGCCAGCTCAAGGCAGCCTATCACTGAATAGCCAGTCTGCAGAAAGTTGTTAATTGTATTGGTCTCAACATATTCTAACAATTGCACCAACTCACTCCATGTTTAGGAATCTAAGTTTTAAGAAACAAAGTGGGGAGAGAACAAAAAGTTGAGCTTGCACATTCAGTTAAACACAAGCATTTACCCACAAATCACTTACAAATCTGGTAATATAAGCTGTGCATAGATGTCTTAGTGACAAAGGCAATGGTAAAATGTGAAGGAGATTCAGCCAAAGCATTCTGCATAGAGAGTTATCATTTGTGAGTGTGTGCCTGTGTGTATGTGTGTGTGTGAGATCAACAGTGATATTGATCAGAACACCAACGAAAAGCCAGTTTCTCCTGAAGCAATATCCATCATTTATAGCAGAGCTAGCATATATATCCCAAAGATAGAGACAAAGGCACGTGTGGGGCCTATGGAATTTCCAAGGATTTGGCTTCTGTTTTCAGATGTGCAGACCACCTGGCTGGAGCTCCAGGTGGCATAGCTCTGATGTCCAGTCCAAGTTTGGGCACCATGATAAGATACACCCAGCTACCACCAGCTGTCAGGTGTATGAGGTGATGTTCATGAAAGGTTGAGAACAGAAGAAATTATGGGTAACTCTCAATAGCAGCTAAACAAGTTCAGGCAAAACTTTGTCTACAATAGATTTAATGAACAACAATTTACTTAAAATGGCATCTAATATTTAGGAACACATTTCCTGTTCTACAGATGCTACCAAAGTAACCATATAAACATAACACAAGAATAATGCATAAGGGACTCTAAACATCACATGCATTGATGAAAAGTGGAAAAATAATCTCTTTATTGTCAGCTTCTTGGTGAAGTTCTTCTTTTATTGAACATTAGAATAAAGTGACATCAGATTGTCACTTAGCAAATGGTCCTCTGCTTCCTAAGTTATCCAGCAAATGGTCTAGGTGATAAAATGTAGCACCAGCTTGATGCGGGTTTTGCTAGCCGCCTCTGCCCAGTGCTGCTGCAGTCATTCAGAACCTCTCTCTCCGCCAGGCGACCTCGCCCTGTGTCACTGCTCAGTGTCTCACAGCCCAGGCCCCATGCACCACAGTCAAGCCGCACAGCTCTGCAGGTAAATTACTCACCTTCTTAACAGCAGCTCCTTCAATGTCTTCTCCTCCCCGTTGGCTGGCTGCAGGTTTGGTCCCTCAGTGTTCGAGTACTAAATTAAATCTCCAGATCCTGAGGTTTTGCAACAAGATTCAAGTTTTGCTCGGCAGAGAACCCCTCTCCTCTCTGTAATCTTGGAATGAAAGGACATAAAATGTGAAGAGAGGGGGAGAGTTAAGGACCCCTTGGTTGACCAAAACTCAAAGGAAAGGAACTATGCACTGGTGTGAGTTTACAATCAGCCAGAAATCCAGGCTGCTGGTGGGATCTTGTACTCCTTCCTCTCAGCCCCACCTGTGCGTGGATGAAAACATGGAGTTCCCAGCAGAGGCGAGTGTTTACAGTAGGCTGGGTAGCAGTGGCATCTTAGGTATACAGACTCAAATAGTTGATCTCTTTTAAAATATAAAGATTCCTGTTGGTTTATATTGTTACATTGTTTTTAAAAATATTTATTGACTTATTTTTTAGGAAGAGAGGAAGGGAGGGAAAAAGAGAGGGAGAGAAACATCTGTGTGAGAGAGAAACATCGATCAGTTGTCTCACACTGATGGGAACCAAACTGCAACCCAGGTATGTGCACTGACTGGGAATCAAACTGGTGGCCCTACCCTTGGCGGGACGATGCCCAACCAACTGAGCCATGCCTGCCAGGGCTATTGTTACATTTTTTATTAATCTACTAACCATAATATTTTTTCCATGGTGAATCCATAAGCTAGTTATTGTTGAATAAGAGCCAAGAATTGACTATGCTTGAGAGCCAGAAAAGATAATACACAGAAAGGGGGAAGAAGGGGTGGCCCCTACAGGCGAAGCCGCCAGCTCTGCGGAAGTTCTACTCACCTCTTCACAGAGGGCAAAGGCACCTGTGCATATGGGTGCATAATTAATATCCAAATGTGTTTCTTTCAGTTTAGAGTGTCTATGAGTAGACTGTGAATAAGCACATGTAGTTGGTGTTCATACATATCTAAATTATACTGATCTGTGAAAGTAAGACGTGATTCTATTATAGTTATTTCAGAGTTATTAAAAGGCCAAGAGTGGAGTGCTGATATAAATTTAAGCAACCCAGTACCCTCAATAACAGTACCTATATCCATGACCTAGTAACATAGTGCCTTTTGTTTCATGCTTAGGGGCAAATCAAGGGGTGGTGCTGGTGGTGGTGTGTTAGTCTCCTTGGGCTGCCTTAACAAAGCATCACAGGCTGAATGGCTTACACAACAGAAATTTATTTTTGCACAGTTCTGGAGACTGGAAGCCTAAGATCATCATGGGTTGGTTGCTGCTGAGGCCACTTTCCTTCGCTTACAGACGGCTGCCTTCTCTCTGTGTCCTCACATGGTCTTGCCTTTGTGCACACGCCCCTGGTGTCTTTGTGTCCCCAGATGTCCTCATATCCTAAAGACCTCAGCCATATTGGACTAGCCCACCCTAATGGCTTCGTTTTAAGTTATTCACCCCTTTACAGGCCCTATTTCCAAATACAGTCACGTTCTGAGGTACTTCGGGGTTAGGGATTCAACATAGGAATTTCGGAAGGACACAAATCAGGTCATAACAGGAGGGATGGGAAAGGCTGTAGGATTTTTTTTGGCTAAAATTTCTATAAGGTTTGGTAGTTTTAAATGCTCCATGTAAAGCTTAATTTCTAGGATTCTAGCGACTATATTTTAATCATGCCAGACAGCAAAACTTTAGAAGTCTTTCCTCAGAGATGAGAGTTAACAAAAAAGATAAATAGGAATTTACATTTTCATTGTATGGCCATAATAGGCATAAAGTTTTACTCCTCATGTTCAACTGTATAAGAAATATTATATGTTTTTAAACTTATTATTCTGAATCCGAGCCCTCATCTGACCCATCTGGTATGAATTTCCACCCCAGTGGGATCCCCCTTTCTGCACCAAAGTGGCCATTTAAGACCACAAGTGTCCCAGGCAGAGCAGAACATGAGGAAGACCTTCTGGTCCTAGGTCTACACTGGCCACCTGAGTATTCAAAAATATTTGTTGTCTGGCTCATATGTTCTTGTTCTAATATAAAGCATGTATTAGCCTCATGGTCTCTTATAAGCAAATGATTTCTGTATTAAGCTTGAGCCAAGAATATTTGTCCAATCTGGGGTCTAGCTGCCCAGAGGAAGCCTTCTCGCAGAGGTCTTCTGGAGCACTGTGAAGGTGCTGGTGAGGTTGCAATGCTGTCTTCCTTTCCATCTTAAAGGGCCACTCTCCACCTTCTTTTCTTGAGGCTTTGCACCAGTTATGATTGCATGCACCTTCAAGTAACAGAACACTTAACTATATACAAATAGGTTTATTTGGCTTAAGAAGTCTAGGGGTGGGCAAAATAGGGCTACTCTGATGGATCAGTGACAGCCTCAAGAATCCAAATTCTATTTATCTTCCCCTTCTGCTACCCTTAATCATCACTTTTATCCTTGGGATCTCAAAATAAACATCACATGCAACATTTGAGGAAAAAATTAAAAGGCCAATAGCTGCATATCAAGTACCAGGGGCCGAGTTGATTTGTTCCTGTAAAGATGCTACATCTTAGACAGCAGCTGCAATTAGTGTCACCACCTGATTAAGTTTACAATAGTCCACAGTTGTTCTCCGAGTTTCCCCTGACTCCTGCACAGGCCAGACTGTGAGGTTGTAATAGGCATCGCCACTCCTTCTTCTTCCAAGTCCATGATGGAGTCACTTTCCCCAAGGACACAGTATCACTTAGGATTTACTATTTGGTATGAAGGGAAAGTTCCCAAGGTTTCCTCTTAGCCCTTCCTACAATTATGACCCTCACGCTGTGGGTCAGAGAAACCAATACACAGGGAGGAGAAAAATATGGAAAAGTTGTTCATATGGGAAATAATACCATAATTGATAAATAACAATATAAGAATATAAGAACTCAGGATTTCACATACTCACAACTGTAAACCTACTTTTGCCCCACCCTGCTGAGTTTCTGCTAGTCGACAAGTATACCTATTCCAATTATGCATTCAGGAACTGGGGGAATGAGAGCTCTCTGCACCCAGGGACTGACTTTACCCACCATGTGTCAGAGTTGAGCTAAGACTCATCTATCACCTGACCACTCTGAACTCCCACTGTGGTCAGTCACAGTGGAATTTTGGATCCCTAGGAATTAGCATCAAATCTGAGTTGGCACCTAGTAATCCCTGAAAGGTCTGGGCATTTCTTTCTTCCAGGGCACAATCACTCTAGTAAATGGCATCAGGTCTCTTTGGGAAATGCTTGTAGGAAGATTTATGGTGTATACTGTAGTAATGGTGCTGGGTTCTTCCTCACGGAGATCCAACCTCTTTTTCAGTCAAGAGGCTCCAAGTCTGTGAATGAGTTCTGTAAACTGGTAGAGGAATGTGACTCACCACTGTGGCATTTCAATCAGGTTTTTGGGTACCAGACTTAGAGTTTCTTTCTGTTATATTTATCAAGCAGTAACCTAGTGGGCTGTCCATCTGCTTTATTCCTGGCAACATCGTGACAATGAACCACCTCCAAAGATTTTTGTGAGCCAAAACATTCTGCCTACTGGAATGTCCCTGCAGCCTTTTGTGGTAGATGCACCCACTTTTTCTTTGGCAGTTCCTACTCCATCCCATCAAAATCAGAGAAGTCATCTCCATGATGGCATCCCCCAAGCCATACCTGGTCTACAGAAAGGTCAACCACAGAGCTTTTCAGTGAAGCAGGCACACATCTTTAGTAATGTATTTCTCATTGTTATCAAAGACAGTGTTTTTTGGCTCTCATTGTGGAACATAGCTGAGGGTGGGTATGCATGATAAATCCAACCCAGTATTCCTATCTCCCTATCCTTGTGAATTTGTTCCTCAACATCATGCAAGTGCTGCTCTGGTGTCTCAATATTATCAACTGTTGAGTTTACATTTCAGTTAATCAAACAGATGTTAGAACTACTTCCAGCTATACAAGCTAACATAACAAATTTTGGATCTCTAGTAAACTCACCTGTATCAATGAATTTGGCCTGATATAATGCTATATTTTCCACTCTCCTTGGTCAAATGCCCTTATAGTTCACTTCCATACATGCTCTCCACACATACCCATGTACATTTGCAAATTCCTGCAAGTCCTTTGCTTTGTAAACTATTCTGGATTATAGTGTGCACCTATCTCTTTGGAGCATGCTGACATTTGACCCTAGTCATGGGTTTAACGGCAACACAGGATGGATGTGGTGGGTCTTGTGGAGAATGAGCATCATTTTTCAAGACATCTGCCTCAAATGAGGTATTATGCGGTGTTAAGTAAAGGAAGATTAGTCTTCTTAAACACCAGAGGGAAAGCTACTTTTATTGATAAAGAAGTCTCAAGGAACTTGGGTGTTCAAGAGTATCAGGTTTATGTGTCCAACCAGATGTCCCTATTCCAAGTTTCAAGATCCCATTCATTCCCATCTGATGTTCCAACTTTTCATGAGATACTTGGTGAGATTGTGAACTCAACTATTGTTGTAATTCAGTAAACTGAACAGTTAAATTTTGTGTTTGACTCTCAGCATTATCAGCTCTATGGCTGATATCATGGCTATATCATGTAGACTTTCTGGGTCTCAGACTATGACTCAAGTATAGATTTGCTTGTACTCACAAAGATTAAAAATTCAAGTGAATGACTTGAAAATTGATGATCCACTGTCACAATGACCTCAGCCCTGGAGCCTGCTGGGACCTTATCAGAGGCCCACAGAGGAGAGTTGCTGGCCCGGGGAAGGCCTGGAATGGGCAGAGCAGGTGGTGACTTTGTATACTGCAATTTACATAGTACAGGTTGAACACACATGTTCAGACATGTCTGTGGATTGACTTTTTAAAACCGAGCGAAATATACCTTGTAGTATAGTTCCTATGTACACATACCCATGTACATTTGCATCCACCATGTGAATTCTTGAAGTTCCTTCAAGCTCCTTTTTCAGTCACTTTGTGAGAGGTGATGTAAGATCTTTAAGACACAGTGTCATAAAAGCCCAACATAGGTGACCCTCAAAAATAACACATGAAATTATTTAATCATCTCCATTTCTCTGTAAATGGGAATGTTACAGTGTTATTATTTCAGTTGTAGACATCCAGGAAATCAGGTTGAAAGGCTAAGCAAATTGGGCAAGACCACATAGCCCGCTGCAGCAGAGCCAGGTGTTTCCCAGGTCAGCTTGATGCCCAGGCTGGCCGGTGGTCGGCCGCTCCTCTGCAGGAAAGAAGTCCATGACTCATGACCGCATGCCCCGTTAGCTCCCAGGGCACTGGCCCAGAGGCAGGTCATTTTAAATATGTTCTTCTCTTCTCAGCTCTTCCTCCCTTTCCTTGGATAAGCTCATTTCATCCATTCCTTTTTTGATTATTCCTTGTGCAGTGGCTGGAAAACCAATAAGGTATTGGTCCCCTCCCCTATCCCTTTCTCCTGCTTTTTAATTCTGTGAACAGTTTATTGTCAAAGGGCAAAAGGAGCGTGGCAAAGGTGAAAGGGTTACTTATTAGGGCTGGAGAGAAGAAAGAGGAACTGCGCACTAGCAAGGCCATTATGTAAGAGACTGAGGGCTGTGCACATACAGTTGAATTTTCACAGAGCCTTTTTTCTTCTGATTTCTCTTCATTCATTTTTTTCTTTTTAATTGTTATTCAAATACAGTTGTCTCTTTCTCCTCACCACTCCCCCCACCCCACCCATCCCCACCTTCTACCTTTGATCCTATCCCCCTTTGTCTTTGTCCATGTGTCCTTTATGCACATTCCTTGATGACCCTTCTCCTGTTTTCCTGCATTATCACCCTCCCACTCCTCTCTGATTACTCTCTGTTTGTTCTTTCTTTCTTTATTTATTTTAATGTCTCTGGTTATATTTTGCTTGCTTGTTTCTTTTGTTGATTAGGTTCCACTTATAGGTGAGATCATATTATGTTTGTCTTTTACCACCTGGCTTATTTCACTTAGCATAATGCTCTTCAGATCCACCCATGCTGTCACTAAGGGTAGGAGCTCCTTCTTTCTTTCTGCTGTGTAGTGTTCCACTGTATAAATGTACCACAGTTTTTTTTATTGTTCAAGTACAGTTATCTCCATTTTCCCCCTACCACTTCCCACCCATACCAATCACCCCCACCTCCAAACTTCAATCCTACCTCACTTTGGCTTTGTCCATGTGTCCTTAATATCACATTCATGTACAGAGCTCATAAAAACCTTTTTCTTAATTCTCTTGAATGGTTAGGATCAGGTGGTCATACATATACAGTGTAATCATTATGCTAACCATGAAGAAATTCACAGTTTTCTGAGCCTCGGTTAGGAACCAGGAGCCATGGAGCCAAGCCAGGCAGGCAAGGGTTCCCAGCAATGAAACTGCATTACCCTGGCAGTCCCGGTGTAAGCCAGTGGGAGAACAGGATTTCAGAGGCTCAGAGGACAGAAATCCTGAGATGATCTCTAGCCACTGTCCCAGATGGATCATTTAAAAACATGTCCTCCCAAAGCAGGACATCCTGCACTACCCTCGGTCACCTATTTTAATGTTTCCAAGCAGCTCAGTGATCACAATAAGAAAGGATGGCTTTATAATAATTCCTCCTGGTGGCACTTGAATTAAAACAAAATCCTTCTATGTTCTATAGCATTTCAAAGCTTCATTGTAATAAATGTTTGCAGAAATAAAGCTTTCTTTTGTGTTCCTTTGCAACACAGGGAAAGCTGGTTACATTTCCATTGTAGTGGGGGATGCTGAACAGAGAGGGCCTCTTGAATGTGCTATGCAAATTTATGAAAACAACATGCAAATCAGTATAGTTCTAGTGATTCAAAAAACAAACAAACAAACAAATGGCAGTAAAGGGAGTGATTAGTGTGCCTGTGGAGGATTCCTGACTCTACTCATGGGGTTGTCCAGGTGTGTGTGAATATCTCAGTACATATGTGTGTATGTACATCTGTAATGTGACAAAGTAATGACATTAATGCACCAAGGAAATTAGCACTTCAACTGTGTTTGCTATTTCCCCAATCCCAAGAACTCCCTCCCTTGACAGGAATAATAATTATGATCAGGTAACATAAGATTACAGGAACGTTCAATTGTGCAGAAAGAAGTGCTGTAACATGGAAAAAGCAGGCCTGGAGAAGAATTCCCCTTAAATGCCAGTAGGAGTTGCCCTGTCCAGGTAGTACTTTAAAGGACCCAGCTCTGGCCCTTTTCTGGTCTGTGTCTCTGCCACCAGGGAGGAGTGGGGACAATGGGACATGCCTCTCCAGAGTTCACATCTCCTTTCTGAGTCACATTCTGGGTACCCAGAAAAATCCCAGAATTCTATCATGGAATCTGGTCCACTGGGTTGTTAAGAGGGTATGTTTGTCAAGAGAGGGGGATAGACTAAACCATTTGTCAGGTTGTCTTGTGACATTTAGATGGCCAGTCCTACAGCACATCATTAGCCTCTAGCACTCAAGACTGGTCACCACCACTGTGAGGAGCAGGCCTGGCCAGGGGACATTTTCCAGGGCTGAGTCAGCCCTGTTTCCTCTCTGGGCCTAAGTTCCACTTTGGCCAGTAGGAGTCAGGGTGAGGTTGGACCAGATGAATACTAAAAGTTTCGAAAGATAAACACCTCTAAGAAAGGTAGGACATTTACAAACATCATCCTGGCCCTGGCTGGGTAGCTCAGTTGGTTAGAGCATCATTCAGTTATACAAAGGTTGCAGGTTTGATCCCTGGTTATGGCACATACAAGAATCGACCAACAAATGTATAAATAAGTGGAGTAACAAATCTATGTCTCTCTCTTTCTCTCGAATCAATTAAGTAATAATAACTAAAAAAAGTCCTCCTGTGCCTGATGATTGACAGGGTTTGGGATGTTCAAAGGAGGGTGCGTATTGCCAGTTCCATGAAGGCAGTGTATTCATGGCTTATGAGTTGGAATGGAATTCACTGGTTGAAAAATGTTATATCATCACAGGCATTAATCTTGGAATATTAGATTTGCACACAAAGGTAGGGTGTTGCACTAATTAATTTAATTGAATTTAATTGTGCATACTTGGATTTATAACATTCTGAACTTACTATGCAAGCTTATGCAAATAACATGCAAATAAGAATTTGAGTGCTTTAAATAACCCACCCAAAGACTATAGCACCAAAACCCAGAGCTCATAATCATCAACATTTATCCAACATTTAAATACTGTACCAGGTGATGCAGCTTATGAATGAATTCTTGCAAGTCCTCTTTATTCAGGATGAACAGGTGCCCTGCAAGCTCAGTTTGTGGTGAATTTGGAGGTGAACTGCCACAGCAGTTACCCTGAACAAGTGTATTTCCTCTTCTCACTCCCAGGTCAGCCCCTCTCACGTTTGCTCCCGTTCCCTTCTCCCCTCATGAATGCTTAGCTTACAGGTCTGACAGGCAGGCAGGTGCCTACCAAGATGGGGTGTGATAAACCCATGGTTTGCTTCCTCTTCATTCTGCAGGTGAGTAGCCCAAATATTCCAGCTGCTTCATTTTCCTTTATTTTAAAAAGCGACTGGTACCCAAGGAGGTGGTCACCTCAGGGTGCTGAGGATTGCCTGCTCACTTGATTCCCCACCATCCTTCACAACATGGAGAAGCAGCTTTGGGCTACCCTCCCTTATATTTCACAGGTGGGAGAGTCACAGCAGCAGAGGTGGCCCAGGAAGCCCTAGTGATGCCCTCCTTGTTTCTAGCTTCCTCTCAGCTCCTGCAAGCAGGTTCCATAGACCAGAGTGACAATGTGGCTCGGCCCCCTTCCTCCAAAAAAAGAAAATGAGCCACAAATATGAAAAAGTAAAAAAGGAACAGGGAAAATCAATTTTAATAATAAATTGTGTTTAACTCAAGTTATCTAGAATTTTATCATTTTCATTTGTAATCAATATAAAAATTATTGAGATATTTTATATTCTTTTTCTCCCCCAAAATTAAGCCTTCAAAATCTGGTGTCTGTTTTACACTGGCAGCACACGTCATCTGGGACTACAACATTGGAAGAACTCAGTAGCCATGCGTGGCTAGTGACAGTTGGGGTAGATAGACATTGGAGGTGCAGAGTCTCTAGGAGGGCAGCTGCAGGAGACCAGCTGCTGGAGGCCGGAGATGGGAGGAGGGGAGAAGCCTGGTTCTCAAGTGAATGTGCTGCCTGTTTATCTTTGCAGTAATATGAATAAGCACCCATCCTGATAGGCCTGCTTATGTAATTAGTTAACATTTATATAGCAGTTGATGTTTGCAGAGTGTTTTATTGATATAGTTGCCAGTATATTTATCTACTTGCTTGTTACACTTCCATGTGTGCCAACCTGTGCTAATTACTGCTATAATTATTGAAGTTATTTAAGAACACAACTCATAGTTACCTTCAAGAAGCCAGCCACCACTTTAATAGCAACTATAAATTCCATTTTCCATCTCCAAATTCTGCCTAATTCACAAAGAAATGTTATACCTTCCCCCAACATTATACAAGTTCTTGGTTCGCCTCAGAGTGAAAAAAATGCATTTAAAAGCAATGTAGTAATTGTCTTTTCCCCCGTCAGCTTAAATTTCATGTGAACGAGATAAAAATATAATGGCATATCTTCCAGCAACAACAGCCTCCATACACAGCATTCCAACATGAAAAGGATAATTACAAAGAATGATCACTACCATCAAATAATGCCATCTCTAATACCAAATGATATTTTCCACTCTCAATCCAAAACTTCTCTCGCAAACAAGGGACTTCAGGAGCAGGAGGGGGCAAGAGCTCAGGCAAGGCAGAGCCTGGGGTTCTGTGCCCCGGTCACCAGGTCACTCTGGCTTTTCTGAGACAAGAAGCAGCCTGGGCCTGTTGAAGAAACTGGCAGGCAAATGGAGCAATGAGGGAGCTTGAATGAGCAGTTCTGAGGAAGAAGAAACATAGAATTGTGCTGTGGTTGGGAGATTTGAAAGAGCATTCCACCTTACCCATTCCCCTCTCCAGCCCTTGTCTCCCTCCCCCCAAATCAATGAGGGGGGAAAATTACAGTGCTCCAATTCATTCGTGCTTCTGCTGCTCTCAGTGATTGGAAATGCCAGGGAGCGGAATGATATACATCATGTGGTGAAAGGAAAGTACAGAAAATATTCACCAGCAGCTATGCAATGCAGCTGCCTCCACAGCAGAACTGGGAGGCTCCGAATAGAGCACAGCACCGCCACCCAAGAGACGTAAGACCAACTGTGCTCCAAAGCAATTTTGTGAGCCCAATATTAGGGATTAAAGGTGAACATAAGAAATCTTATGCCACAAATCACTACACACCCAGTGCTTCTGCTACCTACTCAGGTCTCCCCTGGGGAGAATCATTAAGCCTCTTTCTGTCTCTCTTTAAAATGGGAGCTAAATTAGTAACTTATCACAAAGGAGTGTTTTCTTAATTATTTGCATACAGATTGCTTGATATTATTGAATGAAAGGTATCAAGGAAAAATGTAAGCTATTACCATGATTATTATTGTTCTAATATAAAGTATTGGACCCAAACCTTTGCTGTCTTTTGGATTATGTTCCAGTTCAGTGATACTTCAGGGAATGGCCTCCTATGGCTCTGACCGCCATTAGTACAAGCAGCATTTCAAAGGCAGACCCAGACAGACAAGAGGCCAGTATCCCCAGGCCCAGGCCTGATTGATGTAGAAATGCAATCGGAAAAAAAGGGAGTGAGGGCCTGAGTGGTGGCCTTGTCCCAGACAGCCACAAAGTGAACATAGTGATCTTTTGTAACCCACTGCTTTCCTCCCTCTGGGCGTGTCCAGAGGGAGGGCTAGCCTGGAGGGTTGGGGCACCCAGACTGATCACTGTCAGAATGACATTCTCACACATACTCATTCTGGGGCATCAGGCCTGATCACAGGCATCATAAATAAACATGGGTTGACACACTGTTTCTTTCCTAGAGAAGATGAGAGACAAGCTTTCCTCTGTTATCTCTGAGGTCACGTGGAAGAAGGAAAGTGAGAAATGTGAGAACTGCAGTTTCCCGGAAATCTTACTGGAGCCAGGGGTTTGTCCTTCTGCAGCCCAGTACCTGAGTGAGCAGCAGTCATTAAAAAAACCAAAGGTCCTGAGTAGGAGGGTCTGTGAACCCAACCAGTGGGCCTGGGAATTTTGTGCTGATACGACTGGCCCTGATTTGTTATGGCATCTTTGAATCATACTGTGATTGCGTCTTCAGGAAGAATGTGGGATAAAGAAAAAGTGACACAGATAGTAATTGTCCTAGAAAATTGATGGCATTAGAATAAGGCCTTGGAATGGTTTCTATAGAACTCTTGATCAAACATTGGCTCTGTTGGAAAGGCTACTATAGGATGCTTTTGAACAATTGGACCAGTTCCATAGTCCAGTGGGAAGGAAGGGAAAGGAAGTCTATCACTTGCTGGATCTCTGTTACACATAGAGATGTGTATTCATTTTGTTAAAAAAAATCTTCCTTATGAATTTCAGTATATTATTGTTGCTATTAATGTCTTAATGTAGTGGCAGGAGAATGTTGAAAGCCCATTTAGCTTCTGACTTCCCATGTAAAAAAATTATTTCTCTTCCCATATGCAATTTTCTGTCCATTCATTAATTGTACTGCTGCTTTCCTAAGTTTATTTACTACTTTCTAAATACATATCTTACTTTACACTTGTAGTCCCATAGGGAACCTATAAAATGTAAAATCTTATACAATAGCTGGAGAAGCCACAAATATTTTAATATCCAGAGCTGCATCTGAATCCTCATTTTGCAGATGGTGTGAAGTTCATTTTATAAGAGCAATTGAAAAAGAATAAATGCCATCCACATCACTCAGCATTGTCAATAATCCACCAAATTGTGCGCCCAGGGATTCTGGGGAAGCAGGAGCAGCTTCCAGCCCTTCCCTAGCCAGCCTCCAGCTGTAGACCCTATAGCTACTTTGCCTTGTCAGCTGCCACAATTCTATTCAGGTCAGTGATGAGGTGCGTCTTTTTGAATTTCTAATCAGCCAGTGGAGAGATACTCAGGAGAGGATAATTGCTGCACAGTACGTGTAGGGGAGAGAGGTGAGCTAGTGCCTCCCTGCTTATTCTATCTGTGCTCCTCAAATGCAAGAGAGAAGCAGAGGGGGCAGAGCAGCAGGATAAGGGCAGTGAAACCACCACCACATTTGGTTGGAAGCTAGCTGAGTTGTTTAGACTGTTTATGTCTCCTCCAAATCACATGTTGAAACCCTAACCCCTAATGAGTTGATGTTAGTGGGTGGGGCCTTTGCAGATAATTAGGTTGACTTGGGGTTATGAGAGTGGGGCCCCAGGATGAGATGAGTGCTCTTATAAAACAAGAGACACTAGAGCTAGGTCTCTCTCTCCCTCTCTCTCTCTCTCTCCTCCTCTCCCCACCTTTCTCTCTGCCATGCACTAAGGAAAGGCCATGTGAGCACATAGCAAAAAGGTGGCCCTCTCCAAGGCAGGAAGAGGGCTCTCAAACCCACCATCCTGGCAACCTGACCTCAGACTTCCAGCATCTGAAGCTGTGACAAAATTCGAATCTGTGATTAAGCCATCCAGTCTATGGAATTTTGTTATAGCAGCCCGAGCTGACAAAGTCAGAAGTCACATATCCTTTATTTTAGAATTTCTTTTTTTCCTTTTTGATAAATTATCCCTTTGAGGAAGGAAAAAAAAAAGCTCACACGATGATAGAAGAGTAAGGGGGTCAGAAACAGATTCAGTGAATTTATCATTTATCCTTCCATTTGTTCTTTTGACAAATAGTTATCAAGTTCTTACTGTGTCCCAGGCACTATGCAAGATATATACTGTACATCATATTCATATGTAGATGAATTTTTAGATTTATATATTATGTTTATGTTAACCTACATGTAGTTATAAGTTATATAAGGATTCCCAAGTAACCCTTGCTCTCAAGGAACTCACAGTCTAGAAGGGGAGATCATCATAGAAGCAAGTCTAGCAGTAGGCAGTGCCTGAGGGATGAGGGCAAACATTTCCAGGCTCCAAGGGGTAGGGGAAGAAGGGAGGAATCCAAAGAGTCCTACAGGGAAGATGTTGTGTGAAGAAAGTGGTCCTCTGACCCTGTAGTCCTGAGAGGTCACTTAATGTCCACCCACTCAGAGGCCCAGCCCCTCTCCTCGCTCTCCTCTGCTTCTCGTACAGCTTGCTGGTCATCCTCTTGTGAAATCTCCTTTGCTATTCCCTTTAAAGGCTGCTTTTGAGGTCTCCTGGAGCTGGGTTTCATCTGGAATCCAAATTCAAACAGAGTATGAGGGTAATCTGCTTTTAGGCAGCCCCAGGAGATGGTCAGCTAACCTCAGGGCAGAGCAGCGCCTCGTCAGTTTGATGAAATGTGTTAGTTCAGAAAAGGCAGAGAACACCTGGTCCCAGAGCAGCTTGGATGCAGAGGAGCAAGCAAATGATCCAGGCAAGTTCTGTCTTCAGATTCATCCAAGTTACCTGGGCGGCACTTACCAGGAGGGGAAGCCTGAGTGCAGAGGTTCTCTACTGGGCAGTGCCCCTGGTCTTAAACGGTACCAGTCTTTTATTAGAGATGAAACACGTACGGGTCTACCATGGATTCTCTATTGTGAAGCCATCTTTTACCAGAAGCAATTTTAAATTGACCTGTGGTAAAATTTCATCTTTCTGTGGCCTCCCTCCTATCTTCTTTGTCTCCTCCTGTCCTTCCCTGTCTCTTTCTCTTTTTCAGCTTTGTGCAAAGAGGCAAAATAAAAGAATCAAAATATCAAAGCAGCATGCCATTGCTCCTTGGCAGGAAAGAGGTCATCCTCTCCAGTGACACTCACCATTGTTTTCCTACCAGACAGAAAATCCCCACAGTGTGGGAGCCCCCTGATTTCACCAGCAGCATGTCAGTGAGGGCCTCAGGATGTGGTGTGGAGGCATCACGAAGGCTGGGCTGGGAAAGGTCCCATCAAGTCGTGTGCTAGAGCTCTCTAGAAAGTGTCGGGCCCTGTCTTAGAGCAACAACAGGAACCAGGTGCATGTCGTGAAAAACTTTTTTTGTCGTTGTTAAAGGAACTGCAATGGTCCCCTTTTATTGTTTTTGGTTATCTGTGGTCAACTGTGGTCCAAAAATATTAAATGGAAAATTTCGGAAATAAATAATTCATAAGTTTAAATTATGTTTCTGAGCAGTGTGATGAAACCTTACGCCATTCTCGCCGGGACGTGAGTCATCTCTTTGCGCAGCATAGCCCTGGTTTACACCCTACCTGCCACCCACCCGTTAGTCACTTAGAGGCTGTCTTGATTATCAGATCGACCATCATGTTTCACAGCGCTTGTATTCAGGTGACCCTCACAGTAGCCTAGCACTAGGTCACAACGCCTGCATTGCTCACCTCCCTCCGTCTCATCACCCAGGCACTGTGTCGTCTCACATCAGCATGAGAAGAAGGGTGAGTGCAGTGCAAGTAGATATTTTAAGAGCGAGAGACCACATTCACATAACTTTTATTACAGCATATTGTTATGTGTTTTATCTTATTATTAGTTGTTGGTAATCTCTTCCTATGCCCAATTTATAAATTAAACTTCATCATAGGTATGTGTATATACACAGGAAAAACCACAAGTGTATATGGGGTTTGGTGTGGTGCCAACGATCCACTAGGGGTCTTGAAATGTATCCCCAGTGGACAAGGAGGGATGGCTGTAGAAAATGTTGGAGCTGGAAGGGACATCTGGTTCAACCACCCCATTATGTAGATAAGGAAACTGAGGCCCAGAGGGTGAGGTCATTTGCTCACACTCATGGCAATTAGTTGTGGGTGCAGCTAAGATAAGAAACCAGAAAGCAGTGGAAAATGGAATCATTAATATTCTGGATCTCCCGAGTAAAGCATTCAGATGGTGGCTCTTTACAGTTATGCAGAATGCTGACCATAGTCCCCTTCTGGGGCCGGCAGAAAGAAGCGATGTCCAAGCCAACTGATGTAAACGTGCCTCACTGCCTCACTTAGTATGGCCATAAGACAATGTCCGTGCTGGTAGACTGGTACCTGGGAACTCAGGCACTATGCATCCTTGGCATTATGGATTTGGCACGAAGGTGATGGAGCAGGAACTTGGGGACATTTGCCTGGTGGCCCAGGATAAGTAGGATGTAGGGTTCTCACATGGCTGAGTAGATAATCCCAAGGGGCCATCTGGTAGCTTGGGTGCTATTTACCAGTGAGTGGTCCTAGACCTAGGGTGCTTACTGTACCATAATATATGTTTATAAATGTATAAGATAGAGAGTAAATAAAAATATGTAAATATTTACAGTATATATAAGGATAAATATATGAGAGATTTCATTTTATGTATTTTAATTTTTGAGAGAGCATGTGCACTTGAATTAGCCTAAATTAAATGCCTATATCATACCACTTGACTAAGATATCACATAGTCTTAAGGTAACTGGAGCAAAGATTAGAGCCAGTATGTGTGGGACTCTCTGCCACTAAAAGAACAATTCTAGCACAAACCTAGCATGTGCCTTCAATAAATGGGTGCTATTTTCCCTCTTATTATGACACTGAGATTCAGTAGCCAAGAGGGTGGGGCCATTATTCTCTGAAGAATCTGTATTTCAGTAGCAGGACTCCAGCCCCGGAAGCCTGCATCCCAGTTCTCTGCCAAGGGAAGGTACAATAATGGTCCTGTCTTACAAGGGACTATGAACTAGGATGAGGAACTGTCAAAACTAAGCAGAAAGCCTGAAGCTGGAAGCCTGTTCCTGGGACTGGGCCGCTGTGGTGTGCAGTGTTAGCAGACAAGGAACCAGGAGCCAGAGAGTCAGACACCCAAGAATCCTTGGGACCACCATGGACTCTTGGGTTGTTCCGTAAGAGAAGACCTCATTGGAGGCAATAGTGGAGGCCAGCGCTCATGCTGGGCCTGGGCCTCAGGCCTGGGAGGAAGGGGCCGTAATTCCCAGCACATCTGAAAGAAGCAGGGGTGCAGGGGAGACTTATGGAGGGACAGAGGCATCAGGAGTCCAGCTATGAGCTAAAAGCATGTGCTCTCTACAGCTCGGTATAAATTCCTCTTGTTAGCATTGTTGTTCCTGGTGGGAGACAGAGCAATGGGCTTTCCAGTGCAACTCAGAACATCCCGAAGGATCCAGTGCTGAAATGGTGAGCCAGGATGGTGACTTATCTATGAGAACACAACAGAAAACAAAGATACGTATGATCTAGAATGAGAAAGACAAGGCTTGTGAAAAGCACTTATTTCTGTCTGCAGCCTGAGTTATACCATCAAATACAACTTCCTTCACACCAACCAAATCCACTGAAAGAACACTCCATTTTTATTTTAAGGTAGTGAAAGTTACTGTATTTAAAATAATCATCTAAGAGAAGAGTTGATAAATGAGCTCAGTCTGCATACTGACTTGTAAGAGCAGAGTTGTGTATAATTACAAGATTGCCCTGGGGGCTTTCCACTCTGCTGAGAGGAAAAGGCATTGATTTGTGGGATGGGAGGCACTGGTTTGTGAGACGTCATAGGATTTTTACACGTGTATACACCCAAAGTTGCTACGATAAGGCCTCCAACACAGACGTATTAAAAGAGATGCAAGGTAGGATTAATCAACATCTACTGAAAAGATAGAAATCATAATGAGAGGGAGAATGAATGTGAGTGGAACTGAGAAACAAAAGTCCCAAAGAATGATGAAAGCAGCCAGGAGAAAACTGTTATCTGTCACCCACAATCATTAGCTGTGTGTTTCTGCTTCTGGTACTCGGTTCCTCCACGAAACAGATTCTTTCCTTGGCTGCTACCCTTCTTCATCCTTCATTATTCATTAGGCTTTCTCTCTATTTTTTGTCTTAAATATTTTATTTATTTATTTTTAGAGAGAGAAAAAACAAAGGAGAAAGAGGGAGAGAGACATAGATGCGAAAGAGAAACATTGATCTGTCGTCTCTCATACTCACCCTGACCTGGGACCGAACCCACAGCCTGGGCACGTGCTCTGACTGGGAGTGAACCGGTGACCTTTTGCTTTGCTGGACGATACCCAACCAACTGACCCACACTGAATGTGGCTCATTAGATTTTCTCTTTCAGCCTATTGGATTTCTTTTTTTTTTTAAACTTCCCTACCCATGGAATAAAGTTGAAAACCTCATGCTATATCCTTATTTCACACTGAAAGCCAACACCCAGGGCTTCAAACTCAAATTTTATGGGGGAACGTGGGATTAGAGGTATGAAAAAAACACTGGAGAGCTAAGTCATTTGAATTATTTTATTCTGGAATGAATTTCATCATCACATCCACTCACTCTCATGGCTCCTGCCCCTCCCATTTTAATGTGAGCCTATTGATTTTGTATTAAAATTGGCCACTTTACTCAAAAGTTTATGAAGTATTCGTGGTATAATTTTGTGAATTCCAAAGTACTATACAACTGTGGTTGAATCTCCTATACTAAAATTATTTGGGAACTGGGTGGTTCAGGAAAGAAAGCATTTGCTTGCTGACATTCTGGGAGTCCTTTAGAAGGGAGACCCCATTTCAATCCTTGGAAACACTGCTCTTCTGATTATATCACACCAAATAAGGCTCACCACGGGGCCATTTCTGTTTGGTGTTCTCATTGGATGCTATGTAGCAGACACTTAATAGTCTCCCCAAATGTACTCTTTTCTTTTTCTTTTAGTAACAGACTTCCCTTGAATTTTAGTAGGCAAAAGATTGTCCATGAAATAGGGCTACATTTTATAGGTTACCTAACTGCTGTATGCAGCCATCTGGTTAAATTTTAACACACAAAAGGAAGCAGGTATCTCATATCTCACTTTTATGGCTGAGATGCAAAGGAGAAGGCAGGAGCCAGGGCAGCCATTTTGAACCAAGAGAATAACCACTAGCTGAGATTTGCTCAATGTGATTGGAAAGAAAATAAAGTTCTGGTGAAGTGTTGGGCCAGGAGTAAGATCCCTGGAAGGTGGTAGTCACATTGCTCACTAACAAGGCATATGACTTTGAGGAAGTCATGCAATGCCTAAAGCCTTTCAATATCTTTATGCACTAAATTATGGCTTTAAGACATGCTCTCACTACTCCAGAGGGTTTTTGTGGGGACTCAGTGATATCATTTACATAGGAGCTATAAACGAGTCATTTTATAACTGAGGTAGGTATTGTATGGCTGATACAATTATAACCAAAATTTATCCTTTTGAGTAAAAGCAGATATTTTAATGATGATATATTATAAAAGAAGCTTCTCAGTTCACAGTCTTCCAGAGATTTGCCTGTTCAAGAATAATATCAACAAGAGAAATAATTTGTTTCCAAGGTCTGAAACTTGTCTGAGTTCTTAGTGGTCTTCCAGTGACCCTACACTTTTCCCTGCAAAGGAAAATTCTGCTGTTATCAGTAACAGATAGATGGGTTTCCCATTTTTGACAGATTTGATGAAGAAAATTATTCTGCCAGGAATCTGATAGATATATAATAGCTGTACCCATATGTGACAAATTGATTGTCATGGTGGCTATCTGTGCACCTATATTTGTAAAGTTGAAATTGGAGACCCCTAATATTGTAAAGCTTGAGTGCAGTTGTCTGTAATTCTGCTCACTGAATGTGGTCTAGTTTCATTTCAGGTGATTTAGTTCAGCCTCCTGATACCCAGCAAGATGCTCACACTACTGATGCTTACAGACATCAGTAAGTATGGCATCCAAAGGCTGAACACATTCCCTGACTTTCTGCATACCTCTGAATGCAAAATTCAACATCACCCAATTTTGACCCATTCTTTTTATCAGTACCATTTAAGTGTCACAAGGTAGCTTTTGAGCCATCCCTTAAGACTCCATACAAAACTTCTGGAGCCAGAAGGCATTGGGAAGAATTTTACCTGACCACTTAACAAGCCCAGGGAAGACTTCTTAAAATGGGCAATACCATTGGCAAATATAAAATCATTGGTAGGGTCTTATTATATCATATCTGTTACCTATCTTATTCCTAAAGAATTAAATGTATCAAATGGTGTTTATATAGGTTGTTCCACAAAGTAACCCTGTTGAGCATTGTACAAAGATGAATAAACCTAAGACAGAGAACATTTGCCAGAGGACAAATGGAAGGAGAAATCAAAGTGATATGATTGTCACCCACCACTGCCATAACATTAAAATCAGGCATAGGTGTGTAGAATCTCAGATGGTAACGTGGGTGCTGTCTTTCTTAAACTTGGTACAAAAATGAGATTGCTGAAATACCTCATTACTCTAGTTGGACATAAGCTGGAGGTATCGTTATGCTAAAAACAGAGCATCTGGTAAATTGTTGACTTGTCTTGTTGACAATTTTATAGTATAGAATTTAGAGGAAGCATGAGGACAATTTCTACTTGATTCCCAATTTTGACCAATAGGAAGAAATGGCCAACGATGTGAAAATAATAGAAATTTTGGCAGAAATTTACCCCATCATCTTGAAATTGGTGATAGCAA
Organism: Tonatia bakeri; assembly: GCA_004024845.1. Classification (NCBI taxonomy): domain Eukaryota; kingdom Metazoa; phylum Chordata; class Mammalia; order Chiroptera; family Phyllostomidae; genus Tonatia; species Tonatia bakeri. Next base: position 237,294 of record PVIA01000850.1, read on the forward strand.
AGGAAGATTTCATAGTCAGAGACATATTCTAAGTTTTATCAAAGCAAATTTTATATAAATTCAGAGAAATAAAGTACAGAGATATATTTTGGGGTGTCTACCTTGACCACAGTCCACTTTTCTGGGCACTTTGTCCATCAGTGATCCCATCAATGACAGCATCCATTAATGACTTGAGACCAAGAAATCAGCCTAGAGAACCCTGCCTTCACCCCATAACCTGGATGGGAGATGACCTCTGACCCAAAACCAGCAAATTCATGGACTGGCTAACTGTAAACTTTTAGTTGGTACACTCCAGAACTGAAAGGTCATAAAGAATCAGAAGCAGATTCTGTGATACATTGAGCCAAAACCGATCCCTGCTGGTGTTATGGAGAAACTGAGACTAAGAGTAAACCAGCAAAAGTAATTTGTAAAGAGAAGAATGAAAAGGTGTCAGATGGCCCCAAGGGGTAGAAATGTGAGAGAAAAGAAATGAATGCTAGAATGCCAGAATGCAAGATTCTACAAGGATGCAATATTTGAATGCTTGTTTTACTGATGTAGATTTCAATAAAATGTGTTAACTGGGAAGGACAGGGAGAGGAAGATCTCAGGACCTCAGTTACTGGCTCTTAAGTTCCAAACTTGGGGCCCTGTGGGGCCCAGCTGGGCTTTGTTTTATGTCCATGGGAGTCTGGGGTTGCCAGATGAGGTTTATCAATAATGACCTTCCTGTTTGGTTTATGCTTGTCTGTTTTTGGATTTTAGTTTGCGCTGGTTAGAGTGGGCATTCACTCTTTGTAACCAAAGAACTTTTGTCATGTCTAGATATGTCCCAAGACTCTAAGAGAGAATACACTCTAAATCGTCACTTTAAAGACCCTCTCCTGAGTCTCAGCTAACCAAAATTATTCTGTCCTATGGCTGATGCTTCAGGAAACTTTCCAATATGGAATCATTTGCAATCTGCTAAGCAAGATATTCTTGGCAGCCAGTAGCCTAATCATGATTCCTTTAAATAAGTTTTCCCATGTCTTTTCCCAATTGAGGTTCTACTTCTCAAAAGCATTCCTATAATATTCTCCCAAGTCTTTGATCAGATCTTGTGTGTTTAGTAAACTTGTTTTTTAAGCCTTTCTCCATCTCAGATGAAACAATCCAGAAAACCACAATATTCCCACTAGAAGGCTTCAAAGTCCCAATGAGTCAGCCTGACTTGTCAGTGACACCAGAGCTGGACAACCCAGAGATTCAAGTTCCAAAGCACAAATGGGAATGTCATTCCGTGTATCTCTGAGGATTCTGTCTCCTGTCCCGGAATATAGCTAGAGGGGAAGCAAATATAATTCTACTATTTCTCTAATCTTTTCACTTAACTCTTAGATTATGCTATTTGGTGATACCAAGTTTGAGGATATTTCTTTATTGTGGAAAATACAAAAGTAACTGACCTTTTCCTATTATGTCTTTTTGTTAGAGGCTGAAAACATGTATTCACTTAGAAAATGCAAACTGGGCCTCAATTTCCATGCCTGTAAAATGGGAATATTGGACTAGATAATGATCTTTAAGTTTCCTTTAGTTCTGATTACTTTATGCAATGTACTGATATCAAATAAGATTTAATAAGGAATGGAAAAGGGAGGGTATCACCACAGGGAGTATGATCTACCCTGGTCTATCATGATTGGAACCCTATGGATTTAATTTGTTTGGGAATGAAATAGCCTTCTGATCAAAGGAGCTGGTGTTTTCTTCATGGGATCTCTTCCAAAAGCTGAAGAAGTGGTAAACTGAAAAGTGTAAACCTGGTCCAACAGGTTCTGAGATTTCAAAGCTGAACCATATTACAGGTTTCTGTCAAGCTACACTATGTAAGCCCATGGGGAAAAAAAATCAACCTATTCATAGTGATTTGCAATTCCCATTCAGATTCTTGTTTCCCAGTAAGAGGTCTGCCCTCTTAAGAGCCAACCTGGTGGTGGTGAGTAAAGGAGTTCTCAGCTCCTTTGATTGGTCCAGCTCCATGCTTTGCCATTGCAGGGCTGCTATCTAAAAAGAAATCTATCTCTTCATGATCTGTTTGCCTTTCAAAATCCCTGTCGCTCTACAGTTTGTAGGCTGACATTAGAAAAGCTTGACCCTTCTTCAGTTGTCTGGATAGAGGAGTTTCGTTTGCCTTCTTCCTTTCTTTCTTTCTCTTGACTGACTTGTGATCAGCTTCTGTGGGCCAGGACTCCTCGTATTCTTTTGAAAGAGAAATTTTCTCTCTTAAAAAAGACATTTTAAGGGAGAAATTCAATGAACAGGGAATGAAAAGATTAAGATTGTTTACCCAGTAAATGTAGCAGGTTGCCATACTCTGGCCGGCCCAGTGCTCTTGAAGTTAGGAACCCTAGGCGCTGAACATGAAGGTCTGGGTGCATTTAACAGGTTTCTCTCAGTGTTGATTCAGTGGAAGAAGGTACATGGATGTTTGTTGGACAAACCTATAGGCAACCCACACTGTCACTCAGGACACCATAAGCATGACATCCAAATCTTGACACCAACTCTCCTTCAACCCAGCTCATTTTAAATGCATGCACTGTCCCTTACCAAGTCCTAGAGGTTCTGGGAACCACAGGGGCCACTGCCAAGGCAAGGGTGGTCAGCTGGGATCCAACCCTTGGGGGATAGTTGGAGCCTGGCACACTGTGACCAACACAATGAGCCACTGGATGGCACTGTGGGTCCATGCAAATGTGTCTGGAAGGACATTTATCTTTCTTTTAAAAAGGCTGTTGAGCCTTGACAGGTAATTTGGCACATTTTGAAATGAAATGTGCCAAATGATTTGGCAAATATTTCACTTACCTGCTGTTCTTGTCTTCAGAGAATGGAGGTGGGTAGCTTTCCCCTCATCCCTCTGTTGTTGCTAATTTCTGAACCTAAAACAAGATTTTGGTCAAGGATATGTGGGATAACCCCATTTTAATGTGGTCCATGTTTTAAAAGAGTAGGAAAAGTTCAGCATTTGTAATAAAATTAGTCTCTTCAGTCCAAAGAGAGCATCTCTTCATCTCTCTAGAGTTGTCCATCCTGCCAGTAGCTGACTCATCTGGCTCATGACCAGATGGAATGGGATTCAGGTGAAGGGCTATGTCCCCTACTGGTCCTCCAACCAAGAGCATTGAGGAAAATTTGTTTCCAAACTTTCCTGTTCCAAAGAAATTTCTGCCTCACATTTAGTGTACTTAATAGCAAGAAAAGCAAAGCAGTGTGAGAACATCTCAGAAGGAACATCTGAGCTGCCTCTTGGGTATCATGAAACCGCGGCTTTGCAGAACATCGTGGTAATATTCACTAGTGGACATTCTCATTCCCGCTGGCGAGCACAGATGACAGAAGCATTGCTAAGAAGAGCTTCATATTAGATCAGTTTCCTGGTGCACTAGCTCTAACTCCACCACCCAGTTATTTGCTAAGTACTCAAGAGAGCATATTGGGATGCAACTGAGTAAAAGTGGTTATTAACTGTGAAGGAATCTAATTTTTTAAATGGCAAAACATTTGGAAGCTCAATGACTGTATCTAACATATCTAAAAAATAACTTGGACTACTTCCCAAGTGGCCAAAACACATACTGGGTTGGCAATAGGTGGTTTAGAAAGGAGAGGTTCACAACTCTCTTTGAGTATTGGCTCGACTAATAAAAGGCACATCCCATTGTATCAAATACTCCTGTTTAGAAATACATCAAAGGACCACAGTATTACAGGACTCTAGCTTTGAGTTCAGAGACTTGGCTTCTAGTCTTAGGTCTACCAATACCTGCTATGTGATCTTCGGTGAATCATTAACCCTCTAACCAACAAGCAAGGCAATTTACAATGGATGAGCCCCTATGGCTATACAATATTGGAATCTTATTTAGCTTAGGCAGCCTCAGCAAATTAACATAATCTCAGTATATGTTAGAGTGATAGTAGTGATAGTGAAATTGGAGGCTGTATTTGTTTAAATAAGATTTAAACTACTTACCAATTTTCTTGAACATAATAAATACCAGTGTAGTAAGGCAAAGAAACTCTTGTGGTAGTATGATAGTTTACAGAAAGTAATGTATTTCTGTTTAATGATGTATTTGCCTTCTATACTTAGCTTAAGAGTTTCAATGAGGATATTTCATAAATTATTGTTTTGATCTGTGGATTCCTATTTTTACCTGTTCTTCTGTTTCATGGTGAATATTATGGAGTTTGTGGGTGGCCTTGACGAGAGAGGTTTCTGTGGACCGATGGGGCAAAAGCCCCATCAGAGCAGGCTGGGGGAGTAAGGGAAACGAGGAATGGCGGCAGCACTACAGGCTGCGCACAAGAAGAGTTTGCAATAAGAAGCGGCAAGCAGAGGCTTGTAGCTGGCACAGGGAATCTAGGGAGGGATTCTTTTTTTGAGATAGAAGAAAAGACATTCTAAGAACCACTACATACAGAGGAATTCATGGATATGTTTATTCACAAACACACAGGGAGTTCTAACCAAAAGATTGAGATCTGGTTATAGAGCTTGAACTCTTACTGAATGGAGATCACAGCTCTCTGCTGCTGTTCCACGCCTGGAAATAGAGTTGTCAGGGGTTTTAGAGAGTGGCTGGAGACAGGCTCAGGGGCCCTCCTTTTTCCTGCTAAGTTAGCAGGGTTTTCCTTAACAGATCAGAACTGGGAGATAGTATCCTCCAGTCTCCTCATTAAACTGGTTGAGGAATCCGAGGCTTAGGATAAATCAGGTCTTGAGATCTGCTCTCAGATCAGTGTTGGGTAAGAATTAAGAAAATAGTTTTGGTGCCAGAAATCTTAGGTTTGGGTCCCAGTTCTTCCTCCTCTTGTTAGCTGTGTGACCTTGAGCAAGTCATCCTCAGTTTTCTCCTCAGTTAAATAAGAGGATTGTGTGGTATTTCACAAATAAATATCCTGAGGGGATCTTTTCTTATAAGGTTATTGTGAAAATAAACTGAGATAAGGCAAATAATACATTTAGTACAATACCAAGTATGCAGTCAGAGCTCGACCACATAATTCTCGCCATTATGTGAGCATTTGCATTCGTGAAAATGATACAATACAAACTTGCATGCATACAAAGATTCTTAAATATGGAGATTTCTACAAAAGGAATGTAATAAACACTAAAGACACATAGTCCACATTGTTTAGTCTAAGCCTTGTTAAAGGACAGGCCCGGCTGCAGTCACTCTATTCGAAGATTATTACTCATGATTGACTCAGGCCTAGGCCCCTTTCAAGCGCCTGTTTGTTTGATGTAGAGTCAATACCTCTTACACAAAAAACTTCCAAGTTGTCCCCCAACTGTCTGCATGCCATCTATCTCTTTTTCCTTTTTCTCTCTTTCTTTTTTCCCCTGCTTTCCCTTCTGAAGCCAGCCATGGGTTTAAGTAAAGCTGGTTATGGGCAGCCCGCTGGCTGGTGAGAGAAATAGTCAATCCTCTTTCAACAGCTTTAGGGGTGGCTCAATTGGAATGAAATTAGAGAGACATGAATGCATGGCAGAAAAAAGGGAAAGGTAGCAGGAGAGAAAACCAGCCCTGCTAGTCTCTCTATAGTCCCTGGATGTGTGTTGGGAAGATCTGTTTGCCTTCTGCAGGCCTGCCAAGCACAATCCATGATTCTGTTACAGCCATTGGGGTGGGCGTCTACCTTCATTGTCAGCCCTTACTTAGCCCAAGCACTGTGAGGTTATCAGAGATTCTGTTTATAAAAGTCAAAGTAGCTTAGAATGTTTGTTCTCCCTCTTGGGGACTTTTTTTTTTTTTAACAAATTCCCAGCCACCACTTTGCTTAACCTCATTTCCTATATTGGTTTTCTTCTCACTGAAGATGAGCAGCACAAGCCTGATTTAAAACCAACATAACAGCATATATTTAGAGTGTGAAAAGATCAAGACACTTGAAGCCTGTGTGCATAAAACTGCACAGGATTTGGGAATGAGCTTATGGGAACCAAAAAAATCTGGTTTCCATTGCCCCAGGGGTCCATTTACCAACTTTCTATAGTAATCCCTGGGCTATAACTGAATGCTTAGGTTTAAGTAAACAATATGTTTGTGCCTCTATTTTACAAATACTGTTGGAAGTGTGGTTGCATAAAGAAATACAAAAAAACAAAACAAAACAAACAACTGTTAGTCTTTCTAGCTACTGACTCAAGCTCTAATATAGTAGGAAAACATAAGAAGGTTGTTTAGTCTAACAATAGTCTAATTGTAGTCTATAGTCTAATCATATTTAAATGAGAAAAAACAAATGTATGTCAGCTCATATATTTGTCATATATGTCAAGTATGTATTTGGTGCTGGCATATAGTTATTTTTTATTTAAATATATCAAAAAGTATTATACTATCTTTTAGCCTTGTCTAATATACACTGTGTATATTTTTACCGTTTCTAAACCTTACGTTGCTGAAAGAAATATGTTGTTTCCCACTAAAGAGAAAGTGTTCTAACCTTCAAACAGTAAGAAATTTGACAAAGAATCTAATGGAGGCTATCGCAACATGAATAGGAACTACCAGCCTGGGCTGCTGGGTAATGGGAAACAGAACTGCTAGCCTTTAGTCTATCAGCTGAATTTTGGCTCTGGATATAATGACACAAAGTCATTACCCCCTGAAGGTCCATGGTCTTTGGGGAAATGAATGTATAGTGGTTTCAGCTCCGTCCCTAACAGCCCAGAGTCTCCATCACACTGGCTGCCATTACAATTAGAGTTAATTGTCACGAGTGCAGCCGAGAAGGGGGATTGAAGGAGATGGGAGAGTGAACTGCTTCGCCTTTGCTACTGAAGGTGGTCCCTGAGCAGGTAAGGGCTGTTCTTCTCCTAGGCTGTTGAAAACCTGTTTTAGAAATTTAAAGAAAATGAATAGAAGGCTTGAAAATGTCTATTCATATGTTCAGTCACAAAGTCTTGCTTTTCACACAGAATAATGTTTTAAATAGTAGGTGTCATTTCAAATTATGTTTGATTAAAGTCCCGTCTGTGTTCAGTCCACAGAAGAGGGAATGGTAAATCAGCTACTCCACTTCCAATGAGAATCAAGTATCTCCTCTGAAGGGTTTCACCGAGTCTGAGTTCTTTCAGGTGGTAGCTTTATTTTACAAATTGCTTATCCAGACAATAAGAAGTCAATGCTGTCTCTTCAGAAGAGGCCCTGTTGGAGAGTTTTTAAAATTGACTTTGGTTGGACATTTTAGAGGCATGGTTTGTTCATTTTCCTGTTTATTGTAGGTTGCATATAAGCTTCAAATAGCAACAATGGTGTAGTTTTAGAATAAAAAGGGTGACTAAATATAAACAGTGGATAGAAATAACCCTAACCTCTTTCTTCACATATTTATAAAAGATGTTCCTCCTCTTTAACCTTATGCTAAATACCATGAGGAATCTTGGATAACTTCTCTTCCGATTGATGCTTCTAAATTGGTGACATGCAATTACCTTCTCCCTGTTCACACTGCTGAATGAGCTGAATCTTTAAATTATATACTTGTAGCTGGTTGAAATCTTCCCTAAGTATAAAATGGATGTTAAGTGTCTAGAAAGTTGATTGTAAGATGTTTAATTTTTTGCTCTCCTGACAGGCAAAACTAGTCTTACTAGAAAACTCTTAAGAAAGATTACTGCCATGCTAACCATTTTGTGATTTTTGGAACTATCCCCTGATTGTTTCTCATGTTTCTGTGTGACTGTCATCAGGTGAACTCTAACCAATGGGAAATTCTCAAGATACTCACAATCTGAGAACCAGAGACTTAGAGTTTGAGTGGGGGTGGGGCAGGTGGATTCTATGATGTGGTGACATGTGTGGTGATCTCATGAATTTTTGGGTTATTTGTAAGACAGCCTGACATAATTGGGTAAGTTCCAACATGTTCTAACACAAGTGCTTGAGAAATAGCAGAAACTGAGTCATTCAGGTTTATTTTTGTTTTAATTGCCCAGTTGTGAAAAGTGAAATCATCACTTGGAGAGCTGTTCACAAGTGACATGAGGTCCCATCTCTTACCCTCAACAAATCAACCAGGGTGGAACTGGATGGGAGTTCTGGAAGAGGTGGTGATGTCAATGAACATAGCCATGCCGATTCCAAGATACACAGAAGGGAGTGAGTTGGGCACTGCAGGGAAGGCTGGAGGGAAGCCTTGGATTTGGACACAAGAAGTAGAGAAGCCATAGATCCGGGCAAGTTCATCCATACAGCACATAGAAAGGAAGAAGGTCAGGTGGCTCACAATGGAACCCTGGGACACAGCAGTATTTAAGGGGAGAGCAAAGGTACCAATGAAGGAAACAGAAGGAAATCATATGAGGACCAAAAATTTAGAAAGCATAGTATCACGGAAGCTAAAGAAACATTTTCAAGCAGGAATAAGTAGTGTACAGTGTCAGTGTTGCAGAGAAGTTAAATAAGGATGGGAGCATGTCCGTTAGATGCTTGAACACCGAGGCCATCAGTGACTTCAAGGCTCAGAAAAGCAGTTTCCGTGGCATGGCAGGGCAGAAGCCACATTGCAAACTGTTAGATATTTGTGGGGAGAGAGGAAGTTTGGCTATGAAGGGAAATAAGGAATAGGGAGCCAGTGTGAATGATATTTGGGATTCAAATGTTTAGACATTTTTACATTATTATATTCAATATTTTAAGGAATTGAGAGCCCTAGGTTGTGTTTATACTCAGGAGTCCAGTGTGTGTAGCAGGAGCAAGACTGAATGCACAGGAAGGAGAGGTGGGGATTGACGGAGTGAGGTCCTGAAGGTGGTGGAGTGGCTGAGACTGACCGGATGGACTGAGGAGCCCCAGAGTCGAGAAGCAGCGCCTGACTCATGGCCTGGATTGCTGTGAGGAAAGAAGAGAAAGGAATAGATATGGATACATTTGTGGGAGAGGGTACAATAGGGAGTCCTATAATGACCTTTTTTTTCTGTGAAGAGAAGTTAAGATTCTTCTGAAGAGAGCAGGGAGAAAGTGAAAAGAAGGGAGGTCTTAAAGGGGGGTTGAATCTGCAATAGCCATGGAGGGTAATGGGGGAGGTAACTAACTACACAGGTAGGGGTAAGAGCTTTTACTTGACTACTTTGTGGCTAAATCAACTAATGTGATTGAGATACTGAAGCCAATGAACTTAATTTTGTTTCTCATAGAATGCACCCCAATTCATGTCACAAATGTATGTTGTTAAAAAGAAGAGACAACAGATGAGAGACTATGGAGGGACCTAGCATTTGGGGGGCGAGGGAAGACAGCAGGTAAAGGATGAAAATAGCTTAAGTGGCATCTTTCATCCTCATGGCATTCAGCATGCATATCTCCCCGGACCTGGCAAATCACTAGCTGCACTTTATATTTGAAGCACAGTTTATGGTCACTATTATTGTTGGACTTCCTATTAAAATAAGAACTAGTCCCTTAATTTAAGAAAGGAAAATTGTTGTATTCCCCCAAATGGTACCATTTTCTATTATTTTGAGCACACACAAAAAATCACTTTTACCAATTTGATTTTGGTGACTTAGAGAACTCGATTATTATATGATTCTTCAGAAAGTCTTAGCCATTTGGTAATTTAGTATTGAGAGGATATTTTTACATTTTTTAGCTAAATTTGAATGTTTGTTAAACTTTCTATTTATTTTCAACTGTTAGGTATTTTCTTTTTCTTTTTTTAATGTAATTGTGATGGAGGGATTTCTGTTTACTTCACTTGGAAGAAAGAGTGACTCATGATGAGAACTTTTTCTTCCTGTAGGCATTTGTCACACAACTAATACTACCTCACTTATTTTTAAAGCTATTTTTTATGTGTTCTCTTTAAAATTTCTAGGATGTCAAAATTTTTTTTGGTTAAGAGTAAGATTTTTATTCACTCCCTGAGATAGCAGAGAGTCCTGGTGTGTAGAAATACACCAGCCTCAAAGTATCTTTAAAAACAAGAGAAAAAAAAAGACAAATGAAACTATTGTCTTATTTTCTCCTCTTTAAACAATTTTCGTGCTGGTAATGCATTCACACCAATGCCAAATGAAGTTTTCTAGTAGTTTAAGTTCTTATTTTCAAGATAAAGTAGGGAAAGTAGCATTAAACTAATTCATTCGTGAAAACATCTTAACATTATAAGTGAACAAAGTCGTACAAAATGTATTCAGCCTCACGGATTTCTCGAGATGGTAACCAGAATAGAAAATGGCAGAATGTATTAATTCCTAAGATAAAATTATAATGAGAACAGAAAATGGTGCGAGATGAATTAATGTAGTGGCAGGCTTCTGTCTGCAGAGCCCCGTGCTCTCTGAATACCACATTGCGGCACTTTGTCGTCAGCCTCTCTCTTGTAATCTATATTTTAAAGATGCTCTAAAGATACAGCTAGACTATACTCTTCTCCCCAGGAGCACTGCCCCGGTGCTGCGGACACTGAATGGCCTCAGGGAAGCGCAGAATGAACTTACCTTGCAGGAACAAAGGAGATTTAAGTTAGATAGCAGGAAGATTTTTATTACTGCAAATGGATATTGACATACTTCCTTCGACAGCAGGTCATCTTTAAGTCTGGCACTCCAGGGAAAATTTAGTTGAAATGGTTGTGGTTATATAAGAAAAATTTGCTTTTGGTCCAAGAAAATAAATGCACCTCCACCCCTCAAAAGACCCCATAACACTTCACATTTTACAATATATAAAAAATTACTTGGTATCATGGCTGGTCAGGAGTCCAGGTTTTAAAGAGGAATGACCACCTTGTGTGTCTGGTCTGATTTTCAAATGGGTGCTGCCCAAAGTATGTGTCTAAAAGTAGAGTACCTTTTACAGTATCTTTATTCATGTTATAAATCTACTTATTAATAGGCCCAGTGTGGATTTAGGCAGAGAGTTAGTTACTAAATGCCAATGAATATTATATACCTGCAGTGTCATTCTGATGCATATTTTTAGAAGCTTTGTAATGTTTAATGAAGGCAAATGTGTCCCAATAATAGGCATCTGAGACTCACAGCTTCAAACACTTCAAAGGTGACTACAACTCCAGAAGCCACCGGGGAAAACCTCTAGTGGCTATACTAGAAGTTTGAAATGTTTAATGATGCTTGGTCCACATAGCTTTGTATCTTCTAAAACCAGACTGCATTTTTTTACATTTAGAAAAATATTTTATTTCTTTATATTTAGTGAGAGGGGAAGGGAGAGAGAAAAAGAGGGGGAGAAACATTGATGTAAGAGAGAAACAAAGATCGGTTGCTCCTCGCATGCCCCCAACCAGGGGCTTGGCCTGCAACCCAGGCTCATGCCCCAACCGGGAATTGAACTGTCAACCTTTCGGTTTGCAGGATGATGCCCAACCCACTGAGCCATGCCAGTCAGGGCACATTGCAAAATTTTGATTAGGAAATCTGGTCTTTGAATCAGAATGGCTTTGACAATTTAATTGACAGCAATATTCCTTTTGTTTTGAATTTCCATGATGCAGGAAATTTGAGTTCACATTTTTCCCTCTCTGCATTAATACTGCTGCATAGAGCATGGTAGATTATCCAAACTGTGAATTAGAGTTTTTAATAACATCAGCATAAGGCATTAGCAGTGCTGTCTTATCATGGCTGGTTGTGATTGTGGAAGAAATCTGCTAACTTGAGGATAATAAGCAAGAGTAAATTGTGAATTACCAGAATGTGCTAGCCCCAAATGATATTGTGGTGCAGGCTTAGGCACTTTTTAGTTTTGCTTTTTACATATTAGCAGTGCAGACAGTACTGTGACATAATCTGTAGCTATGGCTGTGCCTTTCCTGGGGCAGATTCTTGCCCCCACATCCCTTCTACCCTGCCCCCACACAGTCAGGCATCCCCACCTTAGGAGTGCCTTGGAAATAAAGCTGCTTATTTCTTCTCAGCCCTCTGACCTGTCTCTAAAGATTCAACTAACGGTATTGTAGCCCCTTTGATGTTTCCCTGGAAGAAAGAGGGACTCAGAGAATAAAAACCCAAGATTGCCTTAAGTTTTGAGAAATCAAAATCTTTAAACAAATAGTGCTTTGGAAACTGAATGAATCAAGCAGCCTCTCTTTCTGGAGAAATTTAACCTAAAATATGTTCTCCCCACTGTTTGCGTGGCTGATGTATATAATATTTGCATTTTCTTTTAAAACCATAATAAGGAGAATTAAAACATTATAATTAAGCATTTAGCATAAAATTAAAAAACCTTGGTTATTCATTAGGAAAGTAGTATGTACCTAGAATTCAGTCAAATTTCAATAGACTTCTTTCTTTCTATACAAATTGCATGTCACAGATTTGACATTTCTTTCTATCCTCTTTGTTTTTAAGGCACATTTACAATATCTTATTTATACTGCAGTGTTTTAGGGGCGGGATGCCAAAGTTTGGCAAATTTCGCATGAGCTGGGCTTTCAATTTTTGGCAAGAATTTCAATTCACCTTTGTTCCGAGTTTCTTTAGGCAAAACAGAGAGTCATATACAATGGGCATGAGGCGACTCTGCAATACATACACCTGCCTGCGTGAAGCCTGTGGTCTAGAAGGGAAGACACAGTTCAGAAACAGACCTTTGTACATGCAAGGACCTCATGCATGCTGAAAGAGCTATAATAATTTCACAGGACAGGCTGAATATTTAGAAACAGAATTTAATGTGGATCCTAGTTTTCTGCCATATCCCATGATCTATCCCAACAGGTTAAAATAAAAATCATGAACAGAAATCGAACGGTTAATATTTACTGGTCTCCATATGGGAAAGAATTGTTTACATTTGAAATCAGGAGAAAAGTAATATAGGGAAAGAAAGTAAGTTTGAATAATTTTTTAAAACCCAATTAAAAGTAAATAAAATTAAGAGACTGAAAATAAACAAGAAAAAGTATTTGCCACCATAAAAAACAAGGTCAAAACTATTGATTATAATGAGTTCATACAAACCAATACACAAAGAAGACCGCAACATGAAAATGGGCAAAGGACACAGACAAATTACAAAGGAGGGAATTTCAAAGTCCAAAGTGAAAAAAAAGCATTTAATTTCACAAATGGGAAAATAAGTACAGAGTAAAGCTACAGTAAGTTACCATTAAATAGCAAAGATTATAGCAGAATCAGTATTTTGTGATGACGGTAGTTGAGTGAAATAGGCACTTAATGTCCTTTTGATGAGAGTGGGCATGATGGGGACTTTCTGGACACCGATTTAACGTCTACAATAACAAAAGCATATCTTTAAGATATTATGCTTTTTGTGTGTACAGTATATTTCTAAGTGGAAAAAAAGCAAATTACAAAACATTTTTAAGTAATAGGATTCTACTTTTCTTCTTACAAAGCAGGGAAGGAAGAAAGAAATGATGAAAGGGTGAAAAGAAGGAAGGAAAGAAAAAGGAACTGTGTGTGTAGGTAAGGACAAATAGTGGTAATTTTGTTTTCTTCTTTAAATGTCAGGGTTTTTTGTTTGTTTCTTTGTTTTTGCAATATGTTGTATTGCAATCAAAAGAGAGAATAAAATTATCTTTAAAATGAGGAAGAAACTTTAAAAAAAATGATCCTAGCCTTTGACCTACTAGCTCTCCATTTATAAAATCATCCAAAGAAAAAAGAAAAATATAGACAAAGATTTATATACAAATCTGTGGTTAGAAAATGAAAACAACATCAGGAGTCCCTTTAAATAAATTCTGGGACATCTAAAAGATAGACTGTTATGCAGCTGTTATAAACTGTATGTCAGAAAGATTTTCAATGATATGGTAAACTACATTTGACAAATTTTAAGCAAACAGAATAAAACAAAACAGGGTATAAAATTGTATAAGAAGAACGATCCCTACTTCAAAAAATGTGAAAAAGACTATAAAAAATCACACCAGCATCTTAATGGTGGTTGCCTGTGGGTAGATTAGTTATGGAGGATTTTCATTTGCTTCTTCCTTGTCTTTTGTTATGTTTGAAAATTATTATGTACTACCTTTATAATCGGGGGGAAATACCCTATATCTTCTGACTCCCCAAATTAAGTCTTTCCATAATACCAGAGTATAAAAGTTTTCTTCAATAAAGACCTTTGTGCCCTGGCTGGTGTGGCTCAGTGGATTGAGCATGGGCCAGTGAAGCAAAGGGTCCCCAGTTCAATTCCCAGTCAGGGCACATGCCTGGGTTACAGGCCAGGTCCCCAGTAGGGGGCACATGAGAGACAACCACACAATGATGTTTCTCTCCTTCTCTTTCTCCCTCCCTTCCCTTCTCTCTAAAAATAAATAAATAAAATCTTAAAAAAAAAAAAAAAGAACTTTGCCTTAGACAAGAAATTGTAATGTCTCAGAAAGGGGTCATAAAGTCTGCATGCCACTGGCGAAATGAAATTCCTACCAATAAGAAGCAGGCATCAGTGTCCTCCACCTACTTTGCCCAATGACACACCGGCCAGTGAATGTCCATTATTTAGAATGACATACTATTCCACTAAACACAAGCAGCCAATAATCCACACTCAGGGGCACATCATTTCTAGAGACACAACCTCCAGAAGGTCTGCTTTCCGTGAATGATGCTCTAACTCTCAGAAGCGATGATCAGTGGGCATTGCTGTGTGCAGTATCTTGGATGGCTGCATCGCTGGGTGCATTGAGTAATCGCTAGATAAACATCTGAGCACCAAATGCAAAAAGATACTCCTGTGGGTAGTAAAAAATGTTCTCTGTTTGCAAGTCAAGGCTTACCCCTGTGTTTTGGAAATACCTGAATTGGTTTGGCTCTTTTCCAATTACAATCTGTTCGTAATCACCCAGGGTCTGTAACATCAAGCAGTGTTATGAGGGAATTAATTCTTTCTATGTGACAGTTGTTAGTGTAATTCATGTCCTTGTTTTTAATTGCTGGATCAAATTACTTTGTAGATTATTTCATATTTTATCCCAAGAGAAAGAAATAGAAAAAAAATGCACACTGCCTGTGGTGACTTATTTGTTTAGTCTACCCCAGGAAAAAAAAAGGCAAAATTAAAAAGATTGACTTTCTAAACAGAATGGCTTTTCTCTATCCTTAGAGTATATTTTGGATGATTTTAGATGGAAAGTTAGCCTGAGTACATTCTTTCTGTTTAAACATTCTGAGAACTAAGTTTATTTTCATAACAGTTCTGCCAAAATAATGGCCATAAAGGTCACAAAGCAACATCTCCTAATAAATACCTTGGAAGGATTTACAATTCAATGCTCCTTCATTAAAAGAAGCACCTTGAAGATAAGAAATTAATGAGATCTAGAATAATTTATTAAGGAACACCTAATAAACTCTCATGAGATTCAAATGTCAAGATGTTAAAAAAAAAAGACACAAAAGAAACTTAGCAAATGCAAATTCTATTTGGAAGTAAAAGGCAAAGAGTATTTGAAAAATCTTATAAACGTTTGTTTTTGCAGCACTGAAATTTAATTCATGTATTTAAATACATACCAAAGAGACATTTCATCCATTTTTGAGTCATACCCATTAAATGCTTTTCACCCTAATGTTTGGAATTTCAGAAAGGATCAGTAACTGTTTCTCAGGTGTCTGATGAGTTGAGTTCACATATAGGCTGACAGGGAGGTGAAAGCCTAGACAAGACATAACTGAAAAGCTATAGAGAAAAATTCATTGTTCTATTTATTTCCACTTTGTGATGAGTTGAGTGGAGAGCAAAATGAATCTATAACAATGGGACACATGAAGTGAACTGTTGCTGTTACTGTCCAAGGCCAGCCAACATTCATATTGCCTTGTAAATAGTCGTCTGTTAAAATAGACCTGAGTGATAAACTAAAGAGGAATTATAGATCAGTGATCACTTAAAAGCAAGCAGCAGGGAAATTGATAAATACTGCCCGGCTGCCTGGCAAATAAAAAACCCAGTCTTCATTACAGAGGGAGCTGGAACTTGCTGATTGCTGGGAAATCACGGCCATAGACAAATGAACAGACCTGCTCACTCAGGGCAAAGGTACCGTGTAGTTCAGGTAACAAAGCACTGTCAACATGGAAAGGTTCTTGAAATAGGAGCAGAACCTGCTACACAAAAACAGGAGACATATATACAGATGCGGTGTTGAAAGGCTGGCAGCCCTGAATCAATTTTCTCAGCCAGAGTGCCGAATGTATTATTGTCACTGTCGTCTTTGAAAAGGGTAAAGAGATATCCATAAAAATAGATGTCTTTTCCACCACTGGTACTATCAAATGATGACAAAGAATTCCTGTGGTCACTTAACATCTCTCATTATACACCCTGTCCATTTTAGTATATTATAAGAAACAAAAATGGTTATATTGGTTTAAACATTGGTTCTATGGTTCTCTATTTAAAATATGTTGGCTTGTTTCATCAAATGAAGCAAGTACCTGTTACAGGCTAAGCTGATGACTATGGGTTTTCCAGCTATACTTGGGCCACAAAAAAGCAAGTTTCCATTGTTGAATCAGCTCAAATGCATCCAAATAAGTCCCTCTAGGAAGACAAGGAGAAAGTGTGGAATCGCAGAGACAATGTGGGAGGATGCCACTTCACTTTCGTGCTCCAGACCAATTTCATTTTGATTGCAGCACAAAACCATGTGAGGACCCAAGGACTGCTCATGTGTAACAATAACTTACTGTATGAAATGTGTTAGCATTTGCAAAGCTAATTGGCATAGTCAGGACAGCTCTGTGAAGTATGTTACTATCCCCTATATGAAGGGAGACTGAAGCTCGAGAGATCTGGGACTTGTCCATAGTAGCAGAGATGGAATCTCAGTTCTACCAGTTACCAGCTCAGATTTTCTGATTCTAGCTTCCAGTGGCCTTCCCCCAATATTAGCTGTAGTTAAAACATTATTGCTCCCGTCCCATTCTGTTTGATTCACATAAAGACCTGTAGAAGAAGTAAAGGTCAGACATGTTTTTCTTTCTATTGCTGTCCTTATCACAGACATTCATGGTTCAAATAACGAAGAGAATTAATTGAGAATGATCAAATGGCAACATTAGAAAGAGAATACCTGCACACTTGCAGGTAGCTAAACTTGCAGACCTGATGAAGCAATTGTGAACCCAGAACTAGAAGAGTTGTAATATCAAAGAGGTTCAAACATCATCACAGTGTGGGGGAGCTTTGCCCGCAGAACCCCCCATCCGCCACAGATGAGAATAAGTCTACCAAGACATGATCTGCTTGGGGAGGAAAGGTGGCCAATCTCTCAAAGGAGAAGGGCCAAGAGCCTTTTCCTCAATGGGCTTTTAATGGGTTCATTTGCCCAGGAATACAGGTAAAGTTCATTAATCATTGTCAGGCAGTAAGGATCAAACAATAGATAACATACAAAGAACTCTGGGGGCCTATTTTGAGTCAGGGTCAGATAGTTAAAGAACCATAAAACTTTGAGGAACAAACTCACTTCTTGTTTGGCCCCTTATTATTTAATTGAGAACATTCTAAACAAAGCAGTTTTCACAGAATTTTACATATTCTTTCTTAGGCCTGATCGCCTGGGGAACCCACCCTTTCCAACACAGGGCTGCACCACCCTCTGTCATTGTTTCAGGCTTAAGTCAGGCAGGGGAAGTAAGGCAGCCAAGAGATTAGGAGACTTCTCACAGACAGAATGAGGACTCAGGCTTTGTCAAAGCCGAGGAGCAAGGGTCCATCACCCCCTTTTGCTATAGCCCCCCAAGTCCTTCCCTAGGGTCTCCCTGTGATCATGCCTGTCTTAAATCATTCCTCCTTTGGGAAATCTTACCTGTCATTGGCTAACCGATTAAGCATTGGGAGCCAGGCAGGGTGAAGTAAAAGGAGCAGAAGCAGCATTCCCGCCAAGGAGATAAGCTTCGTCTCCTTAGTGGCTTCTTGTCTGAAGGTCACTCACTCAGCCTTAGCCACAGGGGCAGGGTGGGTGGGGGTGGGGTTTACAGCTTCTGAAACTAGGCAGGGCGGTTCCTAATATCACAGCATTACAAATATTAAATTATTGGTAAAAGGAGAGTCAGTGTAAGAGGTGCCCAACATAGAGAGATTTCAGTTTGTTTTTGTATACTTGACCCAAAGGGAGAGTTTTTATTTCAAAATATAGCTATAATGATGAGTTATTTTGAGATACTTGCTATAAGATTTCACATAAAGATTGAGTATTACATGGATTATCTTTTGCTCTATAACCAACCATCCAAAACTTGAAAGTTTATAACATCTCTTTAATTTACTTCATAATTTTGTGGGTTGGCTGAAATAATTGGGATATGCGAAGCGGCAATTTTGGTTGGGGTGAGCTTGGCTGGGACCAAATGGTCTAAAATGGCCGTATGTCTCATTTTTGGCAGATTGGCTATGAGGGCCTCAGTTGGATGGCTTGTCTTGCTTCTATGTGGTTTCCCATCCTTTAGTAGGACTGCGTAGTCTTCTCATGCTAGTCTCAAAGTTCTGAAATTCAAAGAAGGAGAGGACAAGACCTCACATGGTAGTGCTTTCCAAGACTCCACTTGTATTGTGTTTGCCAAGGGAGTGAAGGTGTTTTTTTAGGGAGGAGACAGCATGTTGAAACCTACAGGATGAGTAAGACACACTGAAGAAGAGCTGGGGTCCAGGGTTGTTGGGTGTAAAGTCAAGAGGAATAAGAAGAGAAAATGTCTGGTTTATATGAGGGACTAGCAGACTTTTGCTGTGGCTCAAGCATGAGGAAAGTGATAGAAAGTTGTGAGGAGTGAATCTGGAGAAGAAGGCAAGGGTCACACCTTGGAGTGGACTGAGGCTGTTTTTTACGGACAGTGGGAAACCAGCGAAGGGATTTAATAGGGATATAATAAAAATAGGCTAGTGCTCCAGATGAACAACTTCAACTCTAGCTAAATTTGATCAGAGGGAGAACAACTGTAGTAGAAGAGGCTAATTAGAAGGCTGGTGTGGCAACCCTTGCCTTGAATCTATTTTTGTTAGATGTTAGTTTAGCTATTCCAACTTTCCCCCCTTTTCGGTTATCGTTTCCATGGTCTATTTTTTTCATCATTTTCCTTCCAACCTATTTATATATTTGTATTTATGATGTATTTCAGATAAGCAAAATATAATTGTGTTTTACTTTTCATTAAGTCTGATAATGAACTTAATTGGAATATTTTTAATTGGAATATTTAATCCATTCACATTTAATTTAATTTAATTAATGATAGAGTATGTTCACATTTACCATCTTACTATTTTTTAATCTGTTATTGGTATTTTTATTTTTTATTCTTCACACATTTTAGGTTAATCAAACAGTTTTTATTCTATGTCCCTCTCCAATATCTTTTTAATAATATTTATTTTTTTATTCTTTTAATGGTTACCTAGAGATTACAGCATGCATTTTTTACTCATTAGGGTTCCTTTTAAATGATTCTGTATTTAAATTCTTTTTAAAATTTCCTTCTTCAGTTAATGAGTTTTGGGGATGTCTTATTTTTAGATGGTTACACTGTTAGAAACTACTTTCTGAATGTAGTTTGTATAATACAGTGTTTTCAGAGCAATGAAAAATAAATGAGTACTTTTTCAACAAATCACAATGCAAGGACTTTATAAAATTTTAACATGCACACATCTTTTTTACCCTGGAATTACCCTGCTTTTACCTTTTTTCTTGCTCTTTATTCCCCCCTGTATTTTTGTGCTTTCATCTAGGATCATGAAGAACCCCTTCAGTATTTCGTTTAGTGTAGGTCTGATGGTGGTAAATTGGTCAGTTTTTAAAAATACGTCTTTAGCCTTCATTTATCTTTTTTCAAATCTCTATTGTATTTTTTTCATTACCATTTAGTCCTCTTACACCCTGTCCCCCTGCATCAATCACCACACTGTTGTCCGTGCCCATAAGTCCTCTTTCCTTTTTGCTCAGTCCCTCCCCCTTACCTTCCTCCCACTAGCTGTCATCCTGTTCTCCATCTATGAGTCTGTCCCCATTTTGCTTGTTAGTTCAGTTTGTTCATTAGATTCCACACATGAGTGAAATCATATGATATTTGTCTTTCTCTGACTGGCTAATTTCACTTAGCATAATGTTCCCCAGGTCCATCTGTACTGTTGCAAAGAGTAAAAATTTCTTCTTCTTCTTTTTTTTTTTTACAGCCGAGTAGTATTCCATTGTGTAGATGTCCCACAGTTGTTTTATCCACTCATCTACTGATGGACACTTGGGCTGCTTCCATATCTTGGTGATTGTAAATAATGCTGCAGTGAATATAGGGGTGCTTATATTCTTTTGAATTAGTGTTTGGGGTTCCTTCAGATATATTACCAGAAGTGGGATCAACTGGGTCAGAAGACAGTTCCATTTTTAATTTTTTGAGATATCTCCATGATGCAGACACCGGCTTGTAGTGTCCGCATCATTATGGATGAAATGAGACATTCACACGGACTACCGAGTCCGGTGGAGGAAAACGGACAGTACGGCTTTTCTCTCAAGGGGAGCAAAAGCCTCAGCCTCTGCCATGACAGGCCTTTATTTGGTTTCTCCACCCATTATGTGATGGTCCTTATTTAGTATGCACAGATTCACTTTAGGTGGTTACCTTTTGCAGAAAACAAAGGAGCCAATGCAGTTAATCACATCACAGAAGAGGGATATTTGCAATTGAAAAGGCAAAAGTGGTTGGACCAGTTACACTCATCCTTGGAAGGTTTAGCATGGTTTTTAGGAAGTTACTTTGCAGTAAATGTCCTCAATTCAGGGTGAGGGAGCTTTAGCAAAAAGCAAGACTCAAAGCAGCCTAGGCACATTGCAGACCTGATTCCCCACAGGAGAACCTATCCATGGGTGTGGGTCCTGTGCATCTCCGAGTAGGAGCTGGGCCCACGCCACAGAGAACAGTCTACTACAACTCCATACTGCTTCCTACAGTGGGTGCACCAGTCTGCATTACCACCAACAGTGCACAGAGGTTCTCCTTTCTCCACACCCTCACCAGCACTTGTTGTTTGTTGATTTATTAATGATAGCCATTCTGACAGGTATGTGGTAGTATCTCGTTCTGGTTTTAATTTTCATTTCTCTGATGATTAGTGACATTGAGTACCTTTTTCATATGTTTACCAGCCACCTGTATGTCCTCTTCAGAGAAGTGTCTAATGAGGTCCTTTGCCCACTTTTTAATTGAAGTGCTTGTTTTTTTAGCATTGAGTTTTGTAATTCCTTTATAAATTTTGCATATTAAATTCTTATCAGGTGTATCAGTGAATATATGTTCTCCCACTCTGTGGGTTGTCTTTTTATTTTGATGATTTCCTTTGCTGTGCAAAAACTTTTTAGTTTGATGTAGTTCCACTTGTTCATTTTTTCTTTTGTTTCCCTTGCCTAAGGAGATATATCAGATAAAACATTGCTGCAAGGAATGTCCTAGATTTGGCTGCCTATGTTTTCTTCTAGGGTTGTTATGGTTTCAGGTCTAACATTTAAGTCTTTGATCCATTTTGAATTTATTCTTGTGTGTGGTGTAAGAAGGTAGTCTAGTTTCATTTTTCTGCAAGTATCTAACCAATTTGAACAATACCATGTATTAATAAACTATCTTTAGTCCATTGTATGTGCCTGCTTCCTCTGTTAAATACAAATATCAATTGACTATAAAGGTGTGGGTGTATTTCTGGGCTCTCTATTCTGTTCCATTGATTAGTATAGCTTCTGCTTACTCCTCTACCATCTTGATTCTTTATCCTTCATCTTTCAAGGATACTTTTACTGGGTATAGAATTTTATATTTTTGTTTTGTTAACATTTTAAAGATGCACTTTCAGCTACAGATGCCATCCATCACAGAAAGAGGGGGAGAAACTTCCTGACTTCTCACTTCTTTCTGTTCGCCTCTCTCCTGATTGTTTCCCAATGCTTGAACCCAGCCACAGATCAGTACGTGTCAGAGCCCTGGAAACACAACCTATTGGTTTCAGTTCCCTTGTGAGGAACCTCTGAACATAGGGAAGGCAAGGAACAGGCCTGAAGGCAAGCAGGACACATGCATACATAATAGCTAACATTTATGAAGTGTTTACTTTGTATCACGCACCAAGCAAATCATATTATATCAAGTATTCATGAGGATAGACTAGGTTACATGACAATTTAAAAAAACATATATCTCATGATTTAATGAACACAAAAGCTTATTTTTCACTTATTTGCTCCAAAGATGCCAGTGGCAGGCTCTGTTCCACACACAGGGACCCACACTGACAGCAGCTTTATAATCTTGCAGCTACATTATATGGAATATGTCACCTATTTGGTTGCCACAGATGGTGATGAGGTCTTGGGAAATTATGCCTGGGTTCTTTATTTCTCCTCACTCACTCAACAATACTTACCCCATGGTGCCACCTAACTATATAGATGGTAGGAAGTGTTCAGAAACACATGGAATATTTGGTGAGCATGATTGTTTTTGCTATTTATGGGTTATTGCATTTAATACCCAGCTGACAAAATCTGAGGCTTCACTCCACAGACCATTGGAATTTTATTTTTCTACTGGGCTCTCATTGCCATGTGATTTCTGGTTATTCCTCAGTCTTTCCTGGAGGTCACTAAGACCCAGCAGGTAAGTCAGCTTTTGCAACTTATGTTTGAATTCTCTGAGCTACATCAGCTCTCTCTATTCCATTGTCACGTATAGCTCTCTTAACCCGACAAAGCACACATAGATTGGACAGTGATATCCAATGCAATTCTACAGACAGCTTGGGGATACTAGAAGGGAATTACAACACAGAAGAGGAAAACTTAGATATTAGCTATACTCCTGCTTCTAGATTTTGTCCTTTAATAAGTGGTTTCTTTTGGACTATGTCCCTTTCTTGGATTCCTCAACCCACTGCAATGCTTAGAGTGAGCAGCCCATAGTCAGCAGTGCCTTTGCCTGTTCTTCCTACTCAAGAGGACACATTTGTTCCCAGAATTCAAGAGAGGAGAATTACTTCTCTTCCTTGGATTCACAACCACTTTTTTTTCCCAGAG
The DNA here is from genome assembly GCA_004024845.1 of Tonatia bakeri. Lineage (NCBI taxonomy): Eukaryota > Metazoa > Chordata > Mammalia > Chiroptera > Phyllostomidae > Tonatia > Tonatia bakeri. The sequence continues at coordinate 260,340 of PVIA01000850.1, forward strand.
AAAAACTCAGCTCTCACCCAGAATGTGTGGTCTGGTTCTTAGAATTCAGGGCAATCACAAAAGTTGACATTTGATTTCCCCAAATCTAGATTATACCATCTGAAATATCACTACATGTGGGTTTTCAGCACAGAGTAAACTTTAGCATTTCCTATCTGGTTCCTTGTAGGTCCCTACCCCAGCTTAAGGTAAAGATGTGGCTCTCCACCTACACTGTCACTATGTGCTTCCTGTGTGGGCACACACATATTCACACACAAATACATCCCAGGAACAAAGAATAAGGTACAGAGATAACTGAGTGAAAAAAAATCACATTTAAGAAAAAAAGTATTTTCAAGGGTACCATTCTTCTAAAAATACACCAGCTTGCATTGCTAAACAAAATATGTAACATGTCGATTCAAAGCATTTACATCAAAGGTAATGGGTGACAGTCTTCTTAAAAACTGATGTGTGCACATTTGCTTTGCCATTGAATCAAAAAAGGGTCCTTTCCAATTGTTTTTTTTTTTTTTAAACAAAGGAGGTCTTTGCAAAGGTAAATTGACACCTTTACTAGTAGAGTTAGAAACTGGTAGAAACTGGTAGAAACTTCTAAAGGACACCTCACTGATTTTATTTTTTAAATATGTTTTATTGATTATGCTATTACAGTTGTCCCATTCCCCCCCCCCACTTTATTTCCCTTTGCCCTGCACTCACCCCTCACCCACATTCCACCCCCTTAGTTCATGTCCATGGGTCATATATATAAGTTCTTTGGCTTCTCTATTTCCTATAATATCCTTAACATCCACCTGTCTATTTTGTACTAACCATTTATGCTTCTTATTCTTTGTACCTTTCCCCCTATTTATCCCCTCCTCCCTGCACTGATTTTAAAATAAATGTCTATCCCACTGGAGATCTTGCTGCATGTGGGGCTGGTACCTAGAAGAAGGAACTGGGATGAATATATGTCTGGATGTTGTATTATGAAGAACTTTATGGTTGCAAACTGTTATTTGTATTTATGTTTTACAGACTTAAAAAAAGGAAATAAGTGAAAGATCTACAGCATCATAGCCCAATAGAAATATACTATGTGCCACATATGTAATTTTAAATGTTCTAGCCACATTAAATAAGTCATAAAAAAAGAAAAAGGAAAACAGGCAAATTTTACCTTAATAATATATTTTATTTAACTGCTATGTACAAAATATATTAAAGTGTATTTATTATATTTATATCTTATATAAACATAAAATATACTAAAATATACAAAAGGTTCAATGGCCATATGTGGCTTGTGGCTACCAGTTTGGAGTATGTGGGTCTGGAGGCATGGCTGGATGCAGAGATTCAAATGCAGTATCTGGATCCATTTTTCTCTTCTGCTTCTTCTCTGTTAGCTTTGTTCTCAAAGATTCTCTCTCCTCATGGTGTCCAGACAGCTATAACAGCTCCAAGCTACATCTTTTCATACTCAGGGTCCATATTAAAGGGAGCTTCTCTCTCCTTAACAGTAGAAACAAAGTTCTAAACCAGTCAGCTGCATGTCAATTCCTAAAGCAATTCCTAGAGTAAGGAGAATAGAGCAAAGGCCCTAATCACATGACCTCCCCAAATTCCATCCCATCAACTACATACGCTGAGACTAAGGACACGAGAAGGTCCTTAGAGGTCAAAGTAGGTGCTGTCACCACAAGAGTACTGATGCTGAACAGAAAATACTAAAGCAGAAGCAAACAAAAAAATCAGAGTTTCTCTTTCAGGACTCAGCAGAGTATACATGGTAACTGAAGCCCAGGTGTTGATCAAACCTTTCAGGAATATGTGGAGAGAGGGTGAGGCCAGCAGAGCCCTGAAGGACATCCATAGTCCAGGGCTGAGCAGAGAAAGAGGAGACTGAAAGGGGAACAGGAGCCATGAGACTGGTGAGAGGATGATGGGGAAGAGCTAACTAACAGAAGTCAGTGTGAGAAATTGTTGTGAGAAGGCTGCCAAGAGTCAAGCCAGAGAAGCACCAAGAAGTGTTCTATAGATTCAATGAAACATGGGCCCTACTGACCTGAGCAAAAGCAGTTTTGGTGGAGTGCTGGGGCAGAAGGTAGATTGTGCAATAGGTTGAGGGAAGGTCCAGTAAGATGTAAGGAAATGTAGTCAAAATGTGAGAACTTGTATAACTCAACACCAGGAAGACAAACAATCCAATTAAAAAATGGATGAAGAATGAGAATAGACTCTTCAAAGAGGACATACAGAGGCCCATAGACATATGAAAAAATACTCAACATCACTATCCATCAGAGAGACACAAATCAAAACCACAATGAGCTATCACTCACACTTGTCAGAATGGCTTGACTTGTTTGTTAATAAATCAACAAACAAGTGCTGGCAAAGATGCGAAAAAAAAGAGGCCCCTACTGCGCTGTTGGTGGGAATGCAGACTGGTGCAGCCACTGTGGAAAATAGTGTGGAATTTCCTCAAATAATTAAAAACGGAATTGCTTTCTGACTCAGAAATTCCACTGCTGGGATTATATCCTAAGAACCCTAAAACATCAGTTCAAAAGAACCTATGTACCCCAATATTCATAGCAGCACTATTTATAATAACCAAGATTTAGAAACAGCCTAAGTGCCCATCAGTACATGAGTGGATAAAACATCTGTGGTACATTTACACAATGGAATACTATGCAGCAGAAAGAAGGAAGGAGCTCCTTCCCTTCGCAACAGCATGGATGGAACTGGAGAATATTGTGCTAAGTGAAATAAGCCAGATGGTGAAAGACAAATACCACATGATCTCACTTATAAGAGAAATCTAATGAACAAAATAAACTAATGAGCAAAATAGAACCAGAGACACAGACTCATGGAACAGACTGACAGCTGTAAGAATGGAGGAGGGAGGCAGGGACTGATTGGAAGAAGGTAAAGAGATTAGTCAAAGAACATCTATGAATGACCCATGGACATGGACAGTGGTGTGGGGACTGACTACTGAAGTGAGGGGTGGGCTGGGTGGAGGGGAGCAAAGGGGGAAAATTGGGACTTGTTAATAGCATAAACAACAACATATTTTTTAAAAAACATTAAAAATGAGAACTATTTCAAAAAGTTTAAGTGGGAATAGGAGGAAAAATCTAAGATGGTGGTTTAGGGAGGTTGTCATGTTGAAGAAGAGTTTATTAAGTACACTGTATATAATTTATTTAAGTACAAACACTTTTATAGTAAACTAATATAATATGCATTATAATGTTGAACTGGATTTGAATCCTAGCTCAATACTACCTTTAGCACGTCACTGAGTTTATCTGCATCGGTTTTCTCACTTGTAAAATCAAAGTAATTATGCTGATTTCATACACAATTTAGAAGGACTAAATGAGATGATGGGTGTAAAAGGTATTTAGTAAATGTAATTATTATCACTGTTCCTCTTCACTAGCCATTGGTGAATGAACCATGTTGTTGCCTATTTCTGTGCTTTTGCATTTTGCTTTAGAATGTTCCCTCCCTTCTAACACCAGCACGGTGAACTCCTGCAAGACCCAAACATGAATGACCTTCTCTCCCTATTGCTTGTCTGCCCCCTGCCCCACAAATGCCCTTGCAGACGAGCAGGGATTTGTCATCCTGGTTCTTTATTACCCTTGAATTCCACTGCTGCTTGCTGACCCACACTGCCTACCTCCAGTGTCCGTCCATGCTAGTCCCACCCAAAAGGCTATATATATTTTTTTTGTACTAAAGTGGATGTACTATCCCAGACAGGTTTCAAGCCTTCCTGTCTGTGATTCTGGAAATTCAGTCTTCACAACTCAGGGACCTTCCCTTTTGAACTATTCAGACTTTATCATTTGCATTTTTCTCTCTAGATTTTCTGTTTCTATTGGTGACAGACAGCACAATTCTGTGCAACACTGAAAAGCTGGAGGTACAGTTCTCCATGTGCTGCCTTCAGATGACAAATGTATTCTGCTGATGTCTTGGGCAAAATGCCTCCTCCAAAATGCCACTGTCTGTGAAGGCTTCCTCCTGCAGAGCGCCAGCACGGTTCCTGGGTGAAGGGTTTTATGGACAGAAAGAAAAGTTGTGTTTCCCTCTCCGAGATTATTACAAAGTTCACTCCTCTCTGGTTGCTTTCTGTAATCCACTCTGTATGCCTCTCCTAGTCCTTTCTGCACCTTCCACACTCACTCAGCTTCTGCAGTAGAATCTGCTTACTGCCTTCTCAGCAGGTTTTGCTACTTAACTCTTTCCTTGCCATCTCATACATGGTGACAGTGACTTGCCTGTGACACAGAAGAAGTGTAATGGGCTCAAGAAGGCTTCTAGCTTTGTATTTTGTATGTCTTTGTCTCCTCCTTTCAATACATTCTATTTTTTAATTAAAGTAGAAGAATAAAAACCTGGTATATTTATACACTCCGACTTTCTCCATACTTCCTCCCACTTGGGGCAAAACTAAGTGTGGTATTTTTCTGTATTCCTGTGCCCTGGAAGCTGCAGTGCCGTAGTGCAGATGGCAGCAGAGGGTTAAGTCGGGGGAATTAACAATTCTCACCTTTCAAACAATGTTACCATTTTAGATGTTATCATTCTGTTGATTATTTCAAAGTACTGCTATCAAAATATCATTGCTTAGAGACTCTTGGGGAGATGGATGAATAGAGAGAGAGGAAGTAAGAAGGAAGGGAGGGAGGGAGGGGGAGGGAGGGGGAGAGAGAGAAAGAAAGAAAGAAAGATAGGAAGAAAGAAAAATTTTGGACACAGCAGATTGGCTATATTTCTGAGGCTAAATATTTTGCTATTTAGATGTGTTTATTTCCTGATAGGGATTTCTTTATATTCTGGAAACCCAGAAGATTCAGAAATACTCCTTGTCACTGATGAGACACAGACCAGAATGCACTGCACAGTGTCTGGAACGAAGTGGAGGCACAATAAATGTTTATCGGGGGACCTAATGCTCCATTTGGCCTGCTCAAGTTAGTGCCAGCTCCTCTGTGCTCTGTCCTTGTGAACAGACTCTCTCAGCCACGGAGGTAAACCAGAGCTGACTGATGGATTTCACACAAAGCTGTTAATCCGTTAACAATTGGCTGTAGAAGTATGCTTATGGAAACAAAATGGAAAAACGAAAAAAACAGATTTGCAGTTGCAGTATAAAAATATAATTGCCATGCGTTAGCACAAAGAAGGGCCCCTCACAGATTGCAAATGTTATTTTAATACATAAGGAAAATGTACTGAATTGAATGAATTTGCTTTGACCATCAGCAAAATGGAATTTCAAGATTGGAGCGCGGAACTTGACTTTTTGTTGCTGCTGCTATTCATTTTTTTCATTCAATCATTTGGAAGAAAAAAAAGGCTCCTGACAAATTGATCAGGTAGGTCTGCCACTCACTAGGTAGACCTTGGGCACTTAACTCTCTGAGTCTTGATTTCCTCATTTGTAAAATGGGTGTAGATGTCTCTATTTGTTCAGTGATTGTATGAGACCATGTGTGTAAAGCACTAGCACAGTGCCTGGAACACAGAACAGGTACTGAAAAATAGCAGAACCTGCTGTCATGGCTGTTGCTATACTGCTCAACATTGAGTGGGCGTAAGCCCCCTGTATTAGTCCTGGCTCCAGAGAAACAGAATCATAAGATGTGTGTATATACATTGAATAGAAAAAATTTTATTTCAAGGAATTGGCTCACATAATTATGGAGGCTGGCAAGTCCAAAATCCTCAGGGTGAGCTGGCAGACTGGAGACCCAGGAGAGAAAGCCAATGTTGCAGTTCAAGTCCAAAGGCCATCTGCTGCAGAATTCAGTCTTGCTCAGTAAATGCCAGGCTTCCTGCTGATTGGATAAGGCCTACCCACATTATGGAGGGCAATCTGCTTTACTCAAAGTCCACTGGTCTCAATGTCCATCTCTCCAAAGCACCCTCATATAATGTCCAGGATAACGTTTGAGCATATATCTAGGCACGGTGGCCCAGCCAAGTCAGCACATAAAATTAACCATCACACCGCCTTTTCTTTATTAGCTAACATTGCATCAGATGACAGCAGCCTCCTGATGGGTCTCTCTGCTTCCACTCTTTTTTCTTCCAGTGCATTTATAAATAGTAGCAAGAAACAAAACTTGGATTTCTTCTCCCTCAAGCTTAAATCCAATGACCTACCGCTGCAATTAAAATAAAAGCCAGTTTCTTACCAGTGCTTATAAGGCATTGCATGGCCTGGCCTGTGCTGACCTCACTTTACTAGAACCATCAGCTGTTGCTTCCCCCTCTGTTGCTTAAGGTAATGCCAGATGCTGTAACTGATAAAACCTGGACTTTCTGTGGCTTAACATAACAGGTTTACATCTTACTGTGGTAGGCAACTTCTCACACGTCTTCTAAAAATCCCTGCCTCCAGGGATTTGTACCCTAGAGTAACCCCTTCCCCCTGAGTGTAGGCCTGACTGAGTGACTTACTCCTCACAAATAGCGTATGGTAAAGCAATGGGTTGCCATTTTCATGATTAGGCTGCAAAAGACTGTGAGTTCCACCTTGCTAGCCTCCTCTCTCTGGCACTTTGTGTTCTCTTGCTCTGGTGGAGCAAGCTGGAAGGGCCCCCATGGCAAGGACAGAGGGCAGCCTCTGGCCAAGTACCAGCAAGGATCTGAGGCTCACAGTCCAACAGCCCTCGAGGGACCTGATCCTGTCAATAGCTGCGGAAGTGCGCTTAGAGGCATCTTCTTCCCCAACTGAGACATTAGATGAGACCACAGACTCAGATAAATCTTTGATTCATGCCTAGATTCCTGACTCACAGAAACTGTGGGATAATAAATGTGTGTTGTTTTAAGTCACTAAATTGTGAGGTAAGTTGTCACATAGCAGTAGATAACTAAAACATTCACATAATATATTCAGTTGGTAGCTGGGCGCAGTCATTCAGGATGCTGGACTGATGGAAACTGTTGTCTTCATCAGATGACTTCAAGGTCTCCTTGGGTGGAGGGAGAGAAAGAGTGGAACATTGAGAGGGATGGTGAGTCTGGCTTATACATATTATCATTTGATCTCAACTGGGTCACATGGCCTCACCTATCTAGGTGGGCTGGGAAATGTCATCTCTGATTGGGGATCCACTTCCCATCTGCTAATCAGGCCTGTGGAGGGAGACATTTGCTGAAGAGATAGGAGATGTCAGCCCTATTCCTAAACCTGCTTTTTCTCAGTGGCATGACACAAGAAGCTCTGCCCTCCGCTTAGGGTCTCTGCTCTTCCTTTTGTGTGAAATGCTTTCCCCACACAGTGAGCTCTGTCTCATGGGTCTTGGTTTAGATGACACTTCTTTCCTTTGGGCAGGACTTCTGGAGTATTCTACACAGAATAGCCCCCCCCCCGCCCCCCACCAATATTTTCAGTCTCAGCTCTTTCTTTATTCCCAATATGACACTTGTCACAAATTGTGATTATCTTGTAAGTCATTGTTTTTAACTGTCTCCCCTGGTCAAGCCTAAGCTCCACAAAAGCAAGAACTATGTTGGTCCTGCTCCTCACTGCATTCTTGTGCCCTGCGCAGTGTCATTGAATAATGAGTAAGCAGATGGAGTAGTGCTTTAAAAACTGTTAAGTGACACGCTTCCTAAAAATTAACTGATGTTAACCTGGTAAATACCTTGACAAACCGCTAGGGGTTGGAGATAGGAGCTCAGGCAAAGCAAGAGAACAATGTGCTCTGTATGAGGCAAGCAGAGGATTCTGAAATGTTACTCCTGGGATGGGGAGAGAAGAGGAGAAAAGCAGGAGAAAGAAGAGAGAAGAAGCATAAAGAAGTTTCTTTCTCAGTGGCAGAACTATCATGGATGGGAATCTGGTGATCCAGAAATGCCCATGACTTACAAAGCTTTGGTAAGATCTACCTTATTCACATGCACTTTAAATGTGTAAAAAGTGTGTGCATGTGGGTGGAGGATGTGTATGGGTGTGTGTGTGTGTGCATGTGCATGCACAGAACTATTCAAAATTAGGAAGGGGCCACCACTTGCACTTCCACTGACCCACACACAATGGAGCTAGCAGGTACAGTTGTGGAAGTCCAAAGGCAGAGGTCAATCTTGAAAATATAAATCCTTAAGAACTCACCAAGATCTTTGTAAAACTTTCAGCCTCCCTACGGGGTGTGGAATAGTTTCAGTTTTTCACACTGGGTTTTATAGGTCTCAGGGATGCCAGCTGACATGTTTCTCACCAGCCTTCTGGTTTTCTGTTATTGCAGCCTTCAGCACCATCACACTCATGCCCGGCTGGGAGGACATCTGCCAGCCCCACGTGAATGGAGGTAAGATTGTATAACTAGTTCTGGCCAGTGGAACATGACTAGAAGTGACATTCCACAAGAGGCTTGGCATGGGATAAATCTCCCTGTGTTATTCCACTTTTCTCTTCTCCATTGACCAGTCAGGTGTTACTGTTTAGGGTGACCTTGGAAGCTGTACATTAAAGGTGGCATCTGTGAGCCCAGGCTCCTGGATGTCTGCATGTTCCAGAGATTTCAGGTGTTGGTGAAGCAGATGCTAAATCATAATCATGATCCTTCCCTGTATGTATCTTATGTACTTGCAGGAGGTGGACAAAAGACATAGTCATGTAAAAAAACATACAGGCAAGTCAAGTTCTTGGCAAGTAGTGCCCCAAGAGCCTTTAGAACCAAACGGGCTCACTCACTTACTGTCTTATCCCCAAGGGGATCAGCTCATTGTAAGCGAACCATTTCCATGGTCTGTTCAAAACTATTCAATGGTTGGGAAATCCTCTCTGTGTGGGTTTACAGTCCCAGCTCTGGGAGATGTTTGAGTCTCCCCAGCATCCTTTACAGAGAGCGATGAGATAAAGGAACGAGATGGTTCTATGCCCCAGCAGAGTAACATTCTTGCATGACTTTGGAGTAGGAAAAGGAAGGGGCAATTGTTACCCATTCTTTCCCCTCAGGGGAAAGTATTGGGAGAATCTGCAGAGGGCAGTAAAGGCAGCAAGATTTGCTCAGTCTTGAGACAGCTGGAGAGTGAAATGCCACCCTATTGCAGGACGGATAAGAGCAAAGGCCATGGGAGATGCATCAGGACAGAAGTAGTGGTTTCTGATGCTTCGATGGCCCCAAACAAACCTCAGAGTAAACAACACAAGAGTGACTTCCTGAGAGTCCAGGGACCCAATAGACTTTGGCCTTTCCATAGAAAATCTTCACTCCTCATGAGAAGGGATCCTATTTCATTTTTTTCCTTAGAAACGTATACCTTGTGGAGAAATGTATGCCACATCCTTCTCCTTGTTAAATAAAGCACCTAGGAGGAATCTTGGCAGGATCCTAGGTTGAGAACATCTTTTTGGAAGCCGGAATTGTGATTCAAAATTAAAGGAGAAGAAACAGCATTTCTCCAACTTCAGTTCCAGGAAAGCATTTGTCTTCATCAGCCTCAGCCAGACTAACAGTTTGTGCTCAGGAAAGACAGATCTGTCCTGCAGGTCTTTTCCTCCTTCACATGGTGCAGGCGCAGTGCATCATGCCTGGCTTGTGAACAAACAGAGAATATCAGCTTGCGTTTCACAAATACATCCATTCACTGGGAGGAGTTTTCCCCTCTGGCTGAGGGAGCAAAATGCCCATTACAGTGTATTCTCCCTGTCCCCAGGCCTTAATACGTCTCTGAGCAGCTCTCCTCAGCGTTCCACATTATAAAATCAATCTCTATTTAAGTAAGAGGGGGATGTTTATTTCTTAATTTTTTAATAATGTATTTTGTGATTTGTTATAGCTTCAGTGTTATATTATTTATTTATTGTGCCTATAGGGTGCACTGCCACTTGGTAATAGAGGAGCTGTGGAAACTTGAGACCTAAGCAGAAATGAGTTCAGTAATATTGCTACACTCCAGGACTTTATCCAAAATTAACAAAAGAACAAAAGTGCAAGGCAATGATAGCCTATCAGACAGCATTTGGGGAATGTTTGTGTAAACACTGGTGATGGAGCTTTTAAAGGAATGGCAGGCAAAAGGAAGTGACAAATGGGCGGACGGTTTTAAAATTCAGAACCATTTTATAAACCTCGTAAAACTGGATTTACTACGTTTTTGGTGTGTGTGTGTGTGTGTGTGTGTGTCTGTGTGTGTGTATTTATTTAATGTTTCACTAAGGGAAAAGCTGTCCAAGGACCTGATTGAACTTACATGTTTTTCCCCCGTTCTCTTGCAAATCATATAGGTAAGAATGGTGATGAATGTAGCTTGGGACAGAGATGGCTTCACTTTGATCCCAAGGCTAGCAGACAATTGGTTGAAAAGAAGGGAGGTCTTCAAATGGGGAAAAAAAAGGAATGGCTTTATTTGTTTGTTTTTATCATTTGTTAAACATCATAAAATGTGCTTCTTACACTTAATTTTTATCTCCCAAAGTTCAAGTCATAGGAAGTAACCACAGTTAAAAATTCCCTAATATACATACAGATGATGTCATAAAATTGGGGACATTTACAAGAAAACCAGGGTTAAATTGACATGTTTAACTCAAAAGATTTCTATACCTGTAAGACATTACTCAAGCCCTGTTACTAATGATATGACACTAATTAGGATGAATACCCTCCAACCATTTGGATTTCTTTAACTTTCTTAATAATCCTGATGTGCATTTCAGGAAAATTACATCATGCTGATGACACCATTTGACATTAAGCAATAAATAAAGGCAGCAAAGAACACTTGCCCTTGGTGGAGAGATGCCATCTTTAGTCAGTCAGGCAGTCAGCCAGCCTGTCAGCAACATTTATTAAGTGCCTAATGAGAGAAGTGCCGCAAAACAAGGAGGAGACATGGGCTCTGGCCTTGCAGGGCAGCCTGGACAAGGACGGAGTCAGAGAGAAGGCAGGAGACAGGATTACAGAATGCTGGAGAAGCAGCATCGCTGCAAGGGCAGCCAGGGATGGAGCCCCTCTCCTCTGTTGAGCACCCAGGGTGAGGCAGCCCACGCCAAGGGCCTCTTTATCAGTGAGCTCAGTGGATACCCAAGCAGCCCTGGGAGGGAAGTGGCCTTCACTTCTCCAGGTCTCAGTTTCCTCAAGCAGAAAATAAACTCAAATGAGTGGTCAAGGAGTGGCCAAGCCAGGGTCTGTACAGCTTGATTCGCTGCACAGGAGGTCAGAGGGCACTGAAAACTGGCAGGGGAGGGCAAGTAAGAAGAAAAATGCTTCAACTGCAGCTGTTCTAGACTCTTCACCTTTTCAGGTCCACCAAGAAAATGTAAGTTTTCAAAGGAAGAGGAGAGTTATAAGGTTACTGTTTTAAGATCTGGTTGAGGAGGCGACAAAAGAATCATAGTATGCACATTTGGCTTTAGCACATGTTCAGTTCTGTCATATGTGTGTGATTTGTGCTAGTGGAAGCAAATTTATGGCTGGGTGCCTGTGTAATCTAGTAACTTCTCAGTAGCATAGCAGGGCAGAGCCTGCTGACTCTCCCCTCTGTTTTCCTTCATGGTGTAGCTTAGGGTGCTTCTCTTTAATGGGCTGCAGATCTTCATCCATTTCCTGTGCGTCCTGGAGACAGAATCAACAAAGACAGAGGCTGGGGCAAACTCACACCCCACTGTCTTGTAGTAAAGATGGCTCCTCCCACATACTCTCACCAACCCCGTTTCAGGCCCCTTGGAGATCACAGCACAGAAATCTTTGGGAATAGACAAGGCCCCTGAAGACTTGATTTGTAACCATAGGAAGCTATAGAGACTGGTTGAAATAATAGCAATCCTTCATCAATGAGCTGGTTGTTCAGCCTTGCCAAACACACGAAAAGTTTGATTTTTCCTTTTCTCTCTTTTTCATTCAAGTGATTGAGTTGGAAGAGGTAGAGCTGGGCAAAATGACTGTGTTCTGCTCAGCCAGACTCAGCCTTAGGAAGCCAAGTCATAGCTCACATGAATGGGAAGTGAGGCCATCAAAAGTTGGGTATAACATAGCCATATTTGCCTGCTGGAAGACTTGAGTATGGGATGTACTTATTCTTTATTTCCATATACAGTATTTCCAAATAAATTCCTTCCAAATTAAATAGGCTTAACTTTTAGTGTGAATGAATTAGGCCATTCATTCACTTAACAAACACATGTAGACCACCTACCATGGGTCGAATAGATGACCAGGTACTGGAGTTTAGAAAAGACGGTCCTGCTCCTGTTCTCAGAGCTTCATATACGGGGAGGAGCAGGTGTGAAGAGCAGCACAGAGCACAGTGTGACATCTGTGTGTGGTAGACGTATGTTCAAGGTGCCAGGGGAGGCCATGTTTCATGGCAAACATGTAGACAAACTGGAGGATGGTATTAAAGAAAGTGAATGACTTCATGGCTTGGAGGCCTTTGGAAAGCCTCATGGAACTTGTGTAAGGTCTTATGCCCCAGAAGGTGGAGACTTAATTGCTGTGTAGTTGCTATGGACCACTGGGTAAAAATGGGATGGGACAGGCTTGGAGATGTGGAGTTGAAGTTACTAAAAAGCTGAATGTCCATTTTCCCCCATTTCCGCTGCAGGCCTCGCTGGCCTAACCGAATCTCTGAATGGAGAAATTTGCCATGGCCCCTGTAGAAGGGGAGGAAAGTCACCTATCAAAATCATGAAGAGCCAAACAGGAAGTGAATGGATGGGTATTTTATATAATGCACACTTAAACTGGTGGGGGCGGGGCACGTAAAGTGAATTTTGATCAACTGAATCATGATTTTAACAAATTAAAAAATCTGGCTCATTAAAATGCCCTATGAAAAAAATAAAGGCACACTATTTTGAATAAAAAATAGAACCTGAGTCAAATGAAACCAGATTAAAAACAACAACAATGACAGAGCATTACAGAGGCACTGATAAGCAAAATGAAAGAAGACAAGAAGCAGCAGAGGATCTTAAACTTGTTTTTGTTTTTCTCCCTTTAATAACGGAAAATTTTAAACATAATCAGAAGTAGCAGGGCTAGCTTAACAAGTACTCATGTACTTATCACTCTATTTCAATGATCTCGTGAGATCCTGACCAAGCTTGTTTCTTCGACACCCCCCATTCCTCCACTCCCTCTGTCCCCACCAGCCAGGGACGATGATGATAATGTTGAATGTGAATTTGGGACCAGACATTTCAAGTAAAGAGAGTGGTTAGCAAGGAAGAATCTGTGCCAGCTGTGAGGTTGTGCCAGGTGGCACCAAGTGAAGTGGTGGCATCTGTGTCCCCACGCTTATTGGTTCCTTTGCCTGCTTCCAAGCTTTCTGTTTCTTTCCAGGACTTGCAGTTAGAGATTTCAGAAAGTAGGGAGCCAGTGGTTTAGGTATTTTCTGCTCTAATAAGGGACCATATCTGGAAAAGAAGATGGGAAGGAGGAAGGGGGGACTGAGGAGTGGAGCACAGTGATTAAGGTGGCAAGTGGCCAACCCAGGCCTTGGAAGATTAGGCAAACCTAGCAGTCACCCTGGCTCTCACTCCAGCTGTCCTTCACTCCATTCTCCACTGGATGGGCTGAACCACTTCCAATTCCCCAATAATTGTTGATCTCTCTTGATTCCAGATTGCTTCAAGTGCTGCCACACAGCCTGGATTTCCACCCCCTCCCTTTTGTATGACCTCCACCATGGGGTCCCCTGAGCCCCAGGTCTGGGTAGAGTGCCCTTCCCCAGTGTTCCCCAGCTTCCTGCGTTCACGCCCACTGGAGCACTTCTCACATTGTTGGCTAACTCCCAATTCAATCACTCGTCCTCCCCAACAAACCGCAGGCTCCGTGAGGACAGGACTGTGGTTGTTTTGTACTTGTGTTCCCTTGTATACCAAGTGCCCAGAAAGTAGTAAATGGTAAATAAAATTTCTAATGAAAGCATTAAAAATAAGCTGAAAATGAATATGTAGGATCTGTGGCAATACCCATCCAAGAATAAGGGGATGACCTGGGGCCTTCTTGTGGGAATTAGATGAAAGGTGGTCTGTTTTAAGAATAAATACCACCACCAAATAGGACACACTGTGAGGAATTTCAGTCCTCACTGATTTCTAAGTCAGGTGTCCTTCTGCAGTGAGCAACCTGCCCAAACACGTGTAGCAGGCCTGGAAGGATCTTTACACAGCAGTTCTCAATTCTGTCCACGTGTTAGAAAAACACATGCTGCTCTTCGAAAATAACCCTGTCCAAGCTCCATTTTAGAGAGTTAGATTTAATGGATCCTGGGCATTGGTTTATTTTTAAAGCCCTCCAGGTACTGCAGCCTGGGCTACGAACTGCAGTTTTAAACTCCCCTGCAGTTTTAAACTCCCCATTGTGAACATCTCGATGAGCTCCATCACAGGTGTGTGTTTGCATCACAAAGGCACGTACCGACCCGCACCTCGGGTCAGTGTTCCACCTGAAATACTAATGCCAACACCAGCACCAACACCAACACCAACCACTGGCACTTTTAGATTTATGGGCAGGAGCCTTTGCTTTTGTCACCCACCCCCAGATGTCCGGGTACACCCTCCAACCATTCCCTCACTAAGGAGGGAGCCAAATGGCAGCTGAACCATTGCCCCAGAACTGCAACTCAGGGTTCTGGGAGCAGGAGTTCTGAAGTAAAGCCCTGGGCCAGCCTGCACCTAGCTGTGTGACCTTGGGAAAATTCCTTTACAAGTCCCTGCTATGGTTACCTTGGCTATAAAATTAAACTAATGATATGAACCTACTTGCCAGAAATGTCATCGGATTTAATGAGCAAATAATTGTAAAGTGCTCCATGAATATACATTGTTGTGCCATTGCTGAATAACTTCATTGTGTAAAATTCCGCAGAAATCTATGCTGTTCCTTTGGGGCTTTTTTTTATCACTATTTATTTGATTTATGCGTACAAGACAGCATTTGCCTAAAAACCCTTTCTTATAAGGGTATTCTCTTTGATCTATTCTCTTTCACTCTGCCAGCACACAGCCTGACATATGTATAAAGGATTTGCAAGAAAAATTGCTTAATGCATAGCGTTTCCTTTGTTGTGACTGTCTTATCATGAGCTGTTATAGTTGTCACTTACTCTCAGAATTGTTTGTCTAGTTTTCGCTCAGGCTTATAAATACTCACCTTGGACATGGTTTATAGACAGCGTAGAGAAAAACAAATACATATGTTGGAATAGTCAACCTAGATTTATTCTTACCTAAGGAAAAAAAAGGCTTAAAGGTTTAATGTGTGCTTGATAAGCTATAATTCAGCCTGAAAGATGCAAGTGGTTTATATTTATTTACTCTCCTGGGTAGGCTCCACATTTACGGTTTCAACTCTTCACAGTCCCTCTCCAGTAGGTTATGTCTTTCCCAGAAGAACTGATCTCAAAGCACTATTTCCAAGAATGTTATTACCAGAGGAATAGGGACTTTTAACCTACGATACACAGGAGGAGTGAAACACTAGCGACTCAAGAATTTGGGTGTCTGTGAAGCACTGTGAATAGGCTTAGCTACTGAGGGACCTGAGGTGGCTGAGAATACCAGCTTTTTGAAAAGTTTTAAAGTAGACAGTGTAACATTGTCCCCAAATCTCCTGACAGCAACCTCCACTCTTGGCACACGGTTACCATTTCTGTTCCAGAAGAAAGCTGTCCAGTGCCACTGGGCAGGAGTCTTGAGCCTGCTCTCTGGGGTCCCAGTCTCGGGTCTGCTCAGAGCCTGGCGTTAAGGCAGGAGGCACCCCGCATCGCCCTTCCGCAGACATGCCGTGTACCGTGGTTTGGAGCCACGGGACTCGGCTTCTCTTCACACGCAGAGGCTTTGAGTGTGTCACTTCCTTTTTCCAAGCCTGCCGAATTAGTCTGTAAAATGAACATAGTAATACCCAAGAGAATTGTTGTGGGGACCACATGAGATGTCTGGCATGCTAAAAGAATTATTCAAAGGTTTGCTGAACCAGAATAATCAGATGTCCAGGATCCTAATCCACAGAGAAGAGCTACATTTAAAATGAGAGCAGGGTGACACATTGTAAAGGAAAAGGCAACAGGCTTTGGTTTCAGGAGAGCTCTGCACCTCTGCCTGCTACTAAGTTGCTGTGCGACCTTGGGTAAGTCACTTCACCTCTCCTACATGCCATTCCGGGAGTCGGGAAATGGAGATAACGCTCTCTACTTCACAGGGTTACTAGGGTTCCTAGTAAATAAAATAACACAAGTGACTCGCTGAAAAAGTGGAAATGTTTCATAGGGTTGATAACAATGCTTTGCCATATTTTTTAGGAAATAACTCTTCAATAGTCTTGCTATCAGTGGTGAATTAGAGATTTAAAAAACAGTGTGATCTTTACAGACCCCCAGTCTTTACGGACTATACACTGGGAAGCCTCTTACTAGTTGTGCTGTGTAGTCACAGGGAGACAGATCAGCTACTCGGTGCAGTCCGGTGTTCCTCTCAGCTGAGACCCACACAGCAGCACTGATTAAGAGCCACTTGCAAACCTTTCCTCTCATGGCTTGTTAATAGGTTAAGTTTCCTTCGTGATTTCTAATTTCATATGACTTCACGGAATGATTGCATATGTATGTATTATTTATTATGCAAATCTAGCATTATATATTATTTAAAGCCATATTAACAGTATGTATTATTTATGAGGGAACTGTATTAATATATGTTATTTCAAGTAACTTTGGCTTGGGTGTTTTGGTTTTTTTTTTCCTGTGGAAGTTAGTATTCCACTCCAGAATCAATGCAGCTCTCTCTTCAGGGACATTGCCATCAAGTTCCCTATCAGCATAGCCATTGTCTGCTAAATGACTCTAACCTTAAGGGGCAAAGCCTGCAGGGCTCAGAGACTGCCTGCAGTCTTGGCTGGGTAGTGCCACTTCTTTGAAAAACTGTGAAGTAGGTGCTTTGCCATTTGGACTCCACTTCCTCTAACAGTGAATTCCATTCCCAGAACATCATCTGTTCCTATTCTGGAAGAAAGCGACAAGGTAAATGTGAGCCACATGAAAGTAGATATTTGGTTGCCAGGCACAGAAACCCTGAAAAACAGTGTCTAAATATTAGGGATGCATAAGAGTCCTAATGTTTATTAATATTTCTCCAGAGAGTTGGGGTCAACCTCTCTACGATTCTCCTGTCCTTCCTTTCTATGTTTGACAGTATTACGCTAGATTGTCGCCACATAGATGCAAACTGGTTGACACAGATTCAAGCATCAAATCCTCTCTCAAAATCTTCTAAGAATACCTCTGGCTGGTGTGGCTCAGTGGATTGAGTGCCGGCCTGCAAACCGAAGGGTCACAGGTTCCATTCCAAGTCAGGGAACATGCCTGGGTTGCAGGCAAAGCCCCCAGCAGGGGGCACACCAAAGGCAACCACACATTGATGTATCTCTTCCTTGCTTTCTCCCCTGCTTCCTCTCCCTCTAAAAATAAATAAATAAGTAAAATCTTTTTAAAAAATCTTCTAAGAACAGAATGAAGGGGTGGCAGGAAAAGGGCTTTGTTCTATCTCCAGCTCTGTTTAGCCTGAGAGAAAATCTTTTCTAGAAATCCTCCAGTAGACTGAGCCACATCCCACAACTTCACTGCAAAGAGTAGAGATAGGAACTAATGATGGAATTTGCTTGACTGCCGCTTTCCCATGGCTACCTGCAAAAAGGTGGGACAAAGGTAAAGCATTTGCCAATACACTTTCCTTCTGTTGCCCCCCCCAACCTCAGTCTCTGGCCTGAGCTTCTTTGATGAACATTTTAGCCTAACATCAAGGTTCACTGATCAAAGAGCCAGAAGCACAACCAAGGGCCTAAGGGCTGGCCCAAAGGAGCTGCTGGGAAGGGTCAGCTTCAGTGTTCCAAGCTCTCCTTTGATGCTTCTGGTCTTTATGGCCAGAAAAGGATCTGTGTGGGCTTGTCTCATGGGTGGGAGAAGAGGAAGACCAGGTGATTGGTTGCTCTTCAAAAAGTGAAATAAAGAAAGCAAGTAACAGCAACCATCTCAGCTCTCTTTTCTCCACGGCTAAACCGAAGACCTTTAGAAGACCACCTCCAGTCCCTGCAGGTGGTGATGGCCCTGACTCCTTTCCCCTAATTAGCAAAATGGGCTCTTTCTTCCTCTCCTGCTTCCCCACTCATTTAAAGCAGATGAATGTGTCGCCTGCTAGGCCCCAAGCCCAGCCACTCTGCCACTGAGGATCCCCATCAGGAGGCTGGACCCACAGGATGCGTCGGAGAGAGGTTGTCTATTCCTTGTCTGCACAGCTGGTCTTCACGGGGGCCTGCTCGTTCTCACCGGACAATGGCTCTGAGAGTTTTGGGGTGGGGGATGAAGGTAGCCCAGGCCCAGAGTTTCCACCCAATGACAGATGACAGGACAAGTGGGTGGGGGCCGCTCCTTGAAGTCAGGACTTACTCTGCCTCCTGGCTGTCAGCAGAAGCCACTGAGAAAGCTCTTGCTCTGGAGGAGGGAACAGATACCCCCTGTGGAAAAGATGGCCCTTCTCTGGAGAGTTCTCTACTACTTCACCATGGATGATTATTTCTATAGGACGACCCATTCAGTGGCTTACGTGCAGTTGCCCCACACAGCTGAGACTCCCCTACTTTCCCTTCCACTCAGGAAAGCAAATTGTTGGGTAAGGGAATGGGAGCTACATTACTTTAGGTTTAACTCTAAATCCATGTGCATGTATTAAAATTCAATTATTTTCCATCTTTGGTACATATTTACTACAAATAATTTGCAAAACAACTTCTGAAAGTGAATTACAAAAGTGTAATTAAGACTCTGTGATTAGAGTGAGGTGGGGCGGTGAGAGGCATGTGTGTTTAAAGACTGTAAAAAAGAAGTGTCTACTTCTCCTTCCTTTCCACCCTTAGTCACAGGCTTTGGTGTGGATTGCTGCCCCAGAAATGTAGAAAGGCCAGGAAAAGGACTGAGAGAAATCTTTGCTTCTGAATTGGAAAATACAAGTATAAGACGCTTTAAAAAGTAGAAATTGGTGTTGAAGAAAACAGTGACTATTGAGTTTGTCATTTAACTGGATATTACGTCATATAAACTAACTGCATAATTTTTAGGTATCTCTGGAAAGAATGGGGAAAGAGCTGTAGCATCCTTTAAAAAAAAAGTTTCACAGGAATTATCTAGTATTTCCCTACATTCATCATGGCAATGGTTTCACTAGGTCCCACCCAGAAAAGATGTTTCCCTACACCAAGCAGACAGCATCCCTTTGGGAGACATTTATGTACATAAAATGAATTTTGAAACTTCAAACATCAGATAAATAATGCAAATTATTTAAATAGTCTCGTCATTTGATGGCAGAATGACTCGGACTCAAATCAGAAAATAGTCAAGTAGAAAAAATCCAGATGGGTCTGAAAGGAGTGGTGGAAGAATCTGGCTGCTAATCATCCCTAACTTACTTCCTACTCCTCTTGGATCAAAAAAGAGTCTGAAGCTCTAATAGTACTGTAAATGAGAGAAAAAATTTCTGGAAACAAAATTAGCATGACTCAGAGCAGAAGAGTCTGGAAGGCCGGACTGGCCTGGCACATACTCTGGGTGGACTCTGTTACCAGCGGGAGAGAGAGGAAGCTGCCCACATAGCTCCAGTGTGGGTGGAGCAAGATCAACAGACTGGAAGCCCATAGACAAGCCAAAAAGAAGACAAACACAGGAGGGGCAGACCTGGGCACAGACCTGGATGCTGAGAGTTTGAACAGGGATGGTCTGAAGTCAGGTGGGCAGCCCACTGATATGGCACAGGTACCAGAGGTTGGAAAATAGTTAGGAGTCATAGAGAAAGCAGAGTTAGCGACTACGCTGTAATTTCACATGTACACATGTATGTGCATGTGCACGCACAAACACAGTGAGCATCTTGATTACAGACAGTCTCTTACTCTCTCGATATCCCCAGCACTCACAATAGTGCCAGGCAACAACAGGTGCTCACTAAGTGATTTGAAATGGAAAATGTGCGAGTTAGTTCCTATGGGCAGGTCTGGAAAGATACGGATACAGATGTCAAGTCAAACACAATGGTCAAATGCAGGTGTCAAATCAAACACAGTGCGCTGGCTTTGGTGGATGAGCTAGGAATCAGAGGGAACAGAAGCGTTGCAGGCAGCAGCACAGTTAGAAATCCTGGCAGCAGGTCCAGGCAGCTATGACTGGCTCTGGCAACAAGGAACTCTCAATTTTGAGCTATTTTTTGGCAAGAGACACTATAGCACAGTGTTGACAAGGACAGGGCTGGGGTCAGGGTCCCTGGGTTCATGTCCTTGCCTGCTGCTTACTAACTATGAGACTGTGGGCCACTTTTGTCAATTCTCTCAATGCACAATTTCCTCATCTGTAAAATGAAAATAATAGTACTTAGTATAAAGTATTGTGAGGACTAAATGAGAGATTATACATTAGGTATTTAGAGCAGTGCCTGGAATATAGCAAGTAATCGATAAATATTTGAGATTACTGTTATTACCTTTCATTGCCATCCAGAAAGTTTCTGTGTGATTTGTGCCAGCACGGAATGCATCCTAGGACTTAGAGTACCCAGGGCTGGGTTGGAAATGTAAGCTGATCTACCTCTTAAGTGTCTGTCCTTCAGTGCCACTTGCATAGTTCAAGACATCACCTTTTTTTGCATATAGTCTTTCTTTTTTGCAATAATCTTTCTGAGTCTCTGCCAGTAGTCTCAGCCTTATCCAGCCAGAAGTGATCTTTCTAAAATGCAAACCTAATCAGACTGTCTCACTTGCCTGACTAATATACTTCATGATTTCCATTTGTCCTCAAGATCCTTTGGGTTTCCATTCCTAAATGGGATTGGAGAGCTCCTTGGGGACATAACTGACTCTAGGACTGGGCAGGAAATACATAAAAAGCACCCAGAACATCTTGTCTTGCCAGGAAGTAAGGAAGAACTCAAATACAAACACCTATAGTGATGGAGGTCTGTCAAAGAGACCCAGGAACCAACTTAAAAGATCTCCAAATGGCCAAGGCTAGAACAATTTAGACTACAAAATAAATAACATAGCATTAGGTTGTAACTCAAAGTCTAAAATAAATATCCATGATTTCATATTAATGTAATTAAATGATTGGATAAATAAATAAATAAGTAAATGGTGGAAAAAAAGACAAGTTTCCCCTACAGAATTCCAAATAAATTATATAGCTACTTTGCCTTTGAGGTGGGAGCATAGCTCCCCACTCCTAAAGTGTGGGCTGTGCATGGTGGATTCCTTCCAAAGCATGTAGTATGGTAAGTGGGGGAAAGAGTGGCCTTATGGTAGAGAAACCTGACAAGCACTGTCCCAGCCAGGTGGTCAAAGTCAGCCTCAACAGTGTAACTCTCGTGATAAAGTGCATGTGTTAAACAGCATGTGTTTCTGATATGATGTGATAGGAATGGACCTTTCTCTAGAGTGTTTCTTCTAAAACTCATAACTCCAGTCTAATTATGAGAAAAACACCAGGAAAACCCGGTAGAGGGACATTCTCACCAATACTTCTCAAAACTGTCAAGATCATTAAAAAGGAGAAAATCCGAGAAACTGCCACAGCCAAAAGGAGCCCAAGGAGATATAACAGCTAAGGGTTATGTGGGTCCTGGGACATCAAGTAAACACTAGGCAAAAACTAAAGAAATCTAAATAAAGTGTGGGGGTGAACAAAAGCAGGTTTATGATCGTTCATATGGAAAATATATAATAGAAGAATAAATAGTAAAAGAATAAACTCTGTGTTTTGCACACTCACAACTGTATGCCTACTTTTGGCCACCCCTGCACTTAATTAATAACAACACTTCATATTGGTTTGTCAGTTTGACAAATGTGCCATATTAATGTAAGATATTAATAACAGAAGACAAAGCAAACAAAAAACCAAACTCACAGACCCAGACAACTGAACGGTGGTTACCAGAGGTGGCGGGGTAAGGAGAGGATGAAGTGGGTAAAGAGGTTAAATATAAATATAACAGAGAACAGACCTCAGGTGGTGAACACCCAGTAGTGTGTAAGATGTTCTATAATAAATTTGTACACCCAAAATTTACAGAATGTTATTAACCAATACATATAATATAATAATAATAATAATAAGTTAAAACTCAGAATTAAAATTAAAAGAAATAAAGAATAACAGTAGAAACTGAATGTTGGATTATACATGGGATCTATTTGTACATTTTCATAATTTTCCGGTAAATCTAAAGCCGTACAAAAAGTTACAGTTCATTAGAATGAAAGAAAATACACAGAAGAGAAACAAAAGATAAATTCATCTGTTTCAGAGTTCTGGTAGACTCAGTTACTGTTAGACTAAACACATTCCTCAGTCAGCAGCAACCTCTCCTTCACCTGTAGACACGCCCTTACTCAGTTCCTCAGAGCCATGACAAGGGTGATTACCCCACTCTCTCCATTTAGAACTCAGAAAGCACCCAGATTAATTGACCCATCTTATATAGAGTGTAGGACATAAAGCTGATGGACAACTTGGGCTCTGGAATGAGGCCAACTGGCACTGCCATGAACTTGGGCAAATTCCTGACCCTCTCCAAACCTGATTCCTCATCTATAAAATGATAAAGTAATAATTACTTAGCACACTGAATTATTGAGATAACTTAGTTAGATTATGTATAAAAATGCTTAATGTGGTGCCTAGCATGAGAGTGTTATCTCCTTCTCAGACCTACATATGAGAGCCCAGTGTAGACTGCATGAGGGAAAACAGAGATGGTGGCTGTTCTCTAGAAGATTCTTGTCAAAACCAGAGTGTACAGATACAGCTGTGCTTAGAGGATACATGAGACAGTGAACTGTCTAAGAGACTGGGCTGGAGCTAGCTGAGGACCACAGGCTATGGTTTGCTGTGGAACCGCCTTCAGAGGCTGCGCATTTGGAGGGGTGGCCTAATGTGCACCCCAATGCAACTCTCTTGGCCATCTCTGGCTGCAGGGATTTCCACGGGATCAGGAAGCTCTGTTTTAAAATATTCCAGCCAGTGTTCTGCCTGCACAATCATTACAATCAGGCCCAAACCAGTCTGAGCAGAATTTGCCAGTAAAATGTCATGAGACTGCACAGCCAATTCTTCATTACTTCCTACATCTAAACATACAACAGCTACAGTTTTACCAACTACTAGCCTTGTTTTTGTCATTTTAACATGAATAGCAATTGTGTCTGGTATCATGTGTTCTCACAGTTTTGAGATCACCCTGCTGATTGAGCTAATTCCATCCTCCCCGCTGATGTTGACCAAGGTTCTCCTCCTTTATAACCGTTTGGCTATTTGAGCAGGTAGGTGCCAGGGGAAGAAGCATAGCTGCTGGCATCATTGTCCTTCCTTTCCGAGGAACAGAGAACAGTTCCCCGTCTCTATCCAGCTGGCAATTTCCCAGCCAAGCAGAGAGGCTCCCAGAATACCCGATCTTGCAGCCAAGCGTTCAGCCTATGCGGGCCCCTGCTTGTGCTCCTGCTCCCTTAAGCCAGACTCTCAAAAAGGTGCACAATGGAAGATTCCTCAGGACCATCAGGCCAAGGCCAAGCCACATTGTAGGATGCTGTGCAGTCCTGCCTTCTTCTAGAATCTTGGCACATTCTTATTTCTTTCTCATTAAAAATTACATGTTGAGTAGGCACAGAAGACAGTTCCTTTTAATACAGTATCAATCAATCTCTCTATTGTGAATCCACTGTGTCTAGCATCATGGTAGAGGCTTAGATTATTCTCAGATCAGGTCATTTATAAGATGAGTTTTCTTTTTTCTTTTAGCATTATTTTTCCTGTTTTAGGTACCTCACAATTTTCACAATAGATTTAACATTTTATATTTTAACGTTTTCTTTGTTTCTCTTTCATTTTATTTTTTCACATTATAAGTTAGATCTGTGTTCATATTGGGGTGATAAAATGATGAATTAAACAGTTGTCTGATAAATAAATTTAAGTACAATAATAATGTGGGTCCTTCTCGGTAAATGAAGTGAGTGTTTCTAGTAAGAAAGTTTCTAGTAAGAACTTTCCATTCATTCTACTCCATTATCAGTAGTTGATTAATTCTATTCTCAACCATGAGGGGAAAGGTAACTTAAATATTTATTGAGCACCCACTATGTTCCAGTCATCAAAAAGTTGCTATTTCTTTAGTTTCCAGGTAGTTGAATTTCGCATTTCCCTGAAGATGCAATAATACACAAGAACAAGACACCTGATTGGCGCAGACATATGTGACCGTCGCGAGGCCAGTGTGTTCATGTTGAGTGTAGCATTTTCGTATATCAGCTACTCAGTAAGAGTTTCGAACTGAACGTATAATCTCAGTTTAAAATCTTTATATCTACTCATCTCTATGTACAATCATGTAATAAAATCTTGTGGAAACAAAAGCTAGGCTTATACTAAAAATTATTCAACATGTATACAAGTATTTTGGAATGGTTTCTGACATTTACATCTGTCTTTGCTCAATATTTGGATGTCTTGATAAGAAAACAAGAACTAAACAAATATTTGAGGTACTTAAAGGATCAGGTGACAGGTTAACTCCCTTTAAATATAATTTTGGCTTCAAAAAAAAATCCAACAGTGAAAGTGGGAATTAAATGCCTGCAAAGGCTCTGTCTGTGTAAGAGTGCACAGTCAAGTCTGAGTCTATCCCTGCAAAGTGGGCCGCACCGGCTGACCGCACGCGGTGGGCTCAGGCCACATCGCATCGTACGTGTGAGAGAAAGTGAATCATCTGGCCATTCGATCAAAATGGATTTGTTGAAAGTCCACTGTAGAGGTACCTATAAAGTATGATCTGGGGAATACAAAGGGTCACTAAGAGAGGCCTCCTCTCTCTTTTAAGATAAGACTGGCATAGTTAAAGTAAATATAAAGGAATATAAAAGTAGGGTCCAATTCAATTTAATAAATATTATTCTTCACACACACACATTTGATTGAAACCATTGAAAACTTAATTCAACAAATACTTTTTGAGCACTGACTACATACAGAGCTTAGGGAGGCTTATCCTATCCATCTTTGAACCCCTGTTCTCACAAGATGCCTGGCAATTAGCAGGTAAACAGTACATTATTAATAAATGAATGAATACACTTTACTGTATGAAAAACCTTACAAAGGAATAAAATAGTAAGACAAGTACATAAAGAATGGTATTATTTAGTGTCACAGGGCTATGAAAATGTAGAAGTGGAGAAGACACTAAGTTGAAAATGAGGAATATAGACTCAGTGACAGATTATATAATTTGAGTCAATTGCAGGAGAGGGGAGAGGAATACCAGGTGGAGATATGAAGTGCATGTGGCATATAGTGGCGGCCGGCCTTCTTAGGCAATGGGGAGCCCCAGTGGGATTTTAAAAAACAGAACTAATTGAAATATCTAATGTTAAGAATAAGCTGGAAAGTTTGTCAAAGGGATTGGAGTAGGCAGAAAACAGAGCTAGGAAGACTGTTCAGGAGCATCTACTATAATTGTACAGACAATAGGAAATAAGAGGTTGAACTAGAGAGGACAGGGGAAAGAAGTCATTTTCAAATCTGTAGCAAAAGTGAGCTCTTTGCTCTCTAAACATTTCTGGGCAAAGCTGGTTACAGGTTTTGTCTGCTGCAAGTATTGGTGTGAGGGAGATGAGGATACATCTAAATTTGAGGGTGGAAATGAGGAGGTTTCTTTAAAAGTTTTATGTGGCATTGGGGAGGGGAAGAAGAAGAGATGGAGTTTTTAATTTTTTTGTTAAAGATTAGAAACTTATAGTAATTTAGTGAAAGGAGATTTCACTCTGAGCTGGAGAAGCCAGAGAAGGTGAGGCTTGGGGACATGAGCTGAGCTGGACAGAAAGACAAGACAAGCATGTTATTGCTCAGAATGTTATTATTCAATTGTTCTGTTATTGTCGAGCTTATTGAAGCAATTATTTAGATGTTAGATCTGTGCAATGCCAAACACTGTAATATTTTAAAACAACCCAATAAATTAAAAGGATGTTGTTTATTTTGTTTTGTTTTGTTTTTAATCCAAGGGTTTGAGATCATGTAGTAACAGCTTCAGCATTTGGCTTGTTTTTCATATTAAGGTTTTCAGTCTCTTAGAAGATCCATTTAAGCAAGAGATATTAAATGCCATCAATTTAGCTGGGATCTCATATAGAGACCATAAATTATACGGGGATATGTATTTTGGAAAATACTATCTTTCAAGTGAAATTTTTGTTTAGCCTATCAGGAAAATTAAGATCTCCTACAAAACAAAAGAAGATAAGAATCATTTTGTTCATTTTGGAAGTGACTTAATGAGAATTCTAAATTATTTCTAGTGAGGAGAGGCATTTTAATAAAGCAAAAGAAATGAATGAAAGAATATAAAATAAGAAGGCAGTGAATCTGCTGTTTCATTCCGACATTGATAAAGGGTCAATTCTGGGGAAAATTGAATCTGTTCTGTGACGACAAGATCAATTTTGACAATATATCATCATTAGGTTTGTAGTAACATGCCATGGCTGATTTTAAATCGTATTTTATTTAATGCTATAGATAAAAATGTTACCGTTTTGGTCACAGATCACTTGGAGGATCTGTTGAAAACTTCACTCACTGTCCTCGGGAGAATGTACAACTTCAAATAAACAAAGAATGTTGCATAAACGAACTCCAAGGTAACATCCTCTGCCACCCATTCCACTCCTTCAGATCGCCTCTCCTAAGCTTTTGTCTGCAGTTGCTGCATGATCGTAAAGATGGGTCTGAAGGATTTATCGCTCCAATGTTACTTGGGGCTTGGCTAAGTCTGACATGATGATAACAATAATTCTCCTAATCCTACATATTCTTTAAAGACATTGGTGTTCTGTTTTATAAAAACTCTTTGTGGGCTTGAGATGTGAGGTAAACCTGTAAGGATTCATAGACACAAATGGAACCTAATTCGATCTGCCAGGGTTCCTTGTGCAGCAAACGTGCCTGGCTCTGGAGCTGCTGTGCCTGACCTCTGCCTAGCTGCCCTGAGGTGGTGCAGCAAACTCAAGCTATGCAAGATATCTTCTGTTTTCCAGAAAAACACAGTGACACTCAGCAGGCAGCGTGATAACTGCCGGCCCAAGGTAGTGCACAGGTTCGCTGTTTAGATCGCACAACGTCATCTCCGGTGACGTCATGTCTTCGTGCAGCTGCGCTTGCGCAGTTGTTGTGAGAAAAAGCAAGTGCTGCCTGAAACTGAGTGTGCCAGGAGAGATGACAGTGGTGGCTTCCCTTTGAATTCTAAGATTTGAGGGGTGGAGCACTGCCCAACAAGCACACAGGCCACTAGTAGATAATTATGATTTATTTAAGAATGAAATACAAATATTATTTTCCCTTCAATTTATATGTATTTTTTCCAAATGGCTACTGAGTTATTAGGACATAAATATTTATTGGTTGTATTTTGGTCTAACTATTTAATAAATAGAATCAATGGTATTTCTTTTGCTATTTTCATGGGCGCCATGAAAATTGCTGGCACCTTAAGGGCACTGCGAACCAAACACTCTGGGAACAACTGTCCTAAAGGGGAGCTGCCCGGAATAAGATCCAGCCCCTGCCTTCCAGTTGCTCAGAGAGACCTAGGTACTGCTAACCACAAGTAAAAATCAATTAGGACATTTGTCATAAAATAAATATAAACAGAATTCAAAGAGCAGGAAATCTCAGGTGTCATCCTGTTAGACACAGAAAAGAGAGAGTTGATGGGACATAGAACTTTAGTCTTAAAGAAGAGTAAGATTTTTAATAGGTAGGCAAGAGAGGAAGAGCATTCCTCTATGAGAGAATAGCATGAACAATGGCACTGGGGTAAAATAAACATGGTGTTTGCTGGAAAGAGGAAAGGCAAGGAGTAGCAACAGATAATCTGCAGATTTTTACCATGATCAATGGTAAGCTTCTGGGTAAGGATATGATCAGAATCAGGCATTAAAAAGCTAAGTATTACAAGATGGTTTAGAGACTGCACTTCAGGGAGAGAAGGTGTTAAGGATGACTTAGTTTCCAGCTTGGATAAAACCTCTTCTTTGCACAAACTATGCTTTATTAATTTATGTATTGGTATTACCTAGCACAAACCTGGTAATCTGAAGCACTGAATAACTTTTGGAATTTGAAATATCTCACGGTAACTGTGGGGAAATATTCTATAGCACAGGGGAGAGGTATAACTTGCTGTGTCAATTTTGGAATCATCCACCTAGAAATGAGAGAAGGAACTGACAAAACAAAATTTCACAGGGAGCAAACGCAGATTAAAAAGAGAAGCAGCCCAGTGACAGGCCCCTGGGGAAAACCCACCATTGGGAGCAGAGGAGGAGCTGCCAGCAGAAGAGATGGGGGAGGAGAGTGGGTCACTGGTGGTGAGACCCTGAGGGAGTGCAGTCCCAGGAAGCCCAGCGGAGAGTCTGTAACATCACACAGAGGAGGGAAAGTCCTCCTAGGAAGCTACCAGAGGTGGTAATTGGCAGGTGCAGTAGCATTTAGAGGCAGAAGCCAGACTGCAGTAGTGGTGACAAGAGAGGCCCTTTTGGAGAATTTTGGGGTGAAATGGATCAGGACTGGGAGATTTAGGGGAAAAGAGGTTTTCCGGAAGATGGTTTTAGGACAGGAGGGATCTAAAGGAAGCATGCGGTCACACAGGAATAGAGTATGAGCAGATTTGTATACAAAAGAAGGAAGAGATCATTCAAGTTTCCAGTGAAAGAGAAAGAAGTGGGATTAAAAACATGGTTCCTTTTCTCTATTTCTTTCTTTCTTTCTTCCCTCGCTCTTCCTTCCCCACACTCCTGGAGCCTGATCAGGGTCTGGAGGGGGACCAGGCAGGGGTGGGTGAGCACAGCCTGTGCAGGGTGCAGGTGAGTGGGGGGAGGAGGGAATGGAACAGGGAGCTAGGGCCCCAGTACCGTGAGTGAGAAAGCTGTCCCTGCAGGAGCAAAAGTGGGTGAGGAGGCCCCCTGTGCAAGTGGGCAGGTGGCCCAGCACGGGGTGTCAGGCCTGGGGGGTTGACGGGAAGGTTCTCATGTGCTGGGGGGAGCCTGGCAGGGGCGTCAGAGCCAAGCAGGTGAGGAGGACAAACGCACTCGATGAGGTGGGATGGGGATAGCACAGATTTCTTACACACAAGAGGACTGATCAAATAAGTAAATGTGCAAAGACGACGGAGGCCAAGTTGCTCGCTGGTGGAGAAGGAAGTCACACATATGAAAAGGGAGAAATAGAATGAACTCTGTGGTTGTGAATTGGAATTGAAGATATCGGTGTAAGTTCATGGATTTCAACATATATAATTATATGTAAAAACAAACAGATACAAGTGCCTCTGTGTGTTATGAAATACACACACACTCATTTCTCTAGCTCTGTCTACAGAGGAGCTGGAAAATCCTAGAAACAGCAACACTTCAGTAGCAATGAACACATCTAACATAAACTTGGCTTTTATATAGCATTCTTTACTGAAAGAAGCCAGGAGAGACGCTGACTGCAGGGTCGGGGTGGGAAGTACATGATGAAACCAGCATCTGTTGTCAGAAAGCAAGAGAGTGCTCACGGGGGCCATGTCAAAAGGACACGGAAGCCAGCCTGACGTGTCTCCCACTGGCCAAAATGGTGACAAGTTGAAATGAAATGCTAATGAAAGGTTATGCCCAGAAAGAAAAATAGATCGTGTGTCTATACAAATAAATACGTAGGTGAATTGATAGAAAGCTTGATGAAGAATGGGATATTTACGTGGTTGGAGAATGCCTCCCACAAAATGCTTATTAACTGCAAAGGAACAAAGGGTAACTTGATACAGAGAAGCCTGGCTGACACCACTTTAATCAAGCAATCTGAGGGAATATCATTAATAACAGGTCAAATTGAAATCACGTGCCACCCGACAGGCGTCAATGAGAGGAACACAGCGCCATTTCTGTGATATTTCTGCTAGAGATGCTTAACTTCAATCTAATCATCAGAAAACATCAGACAAACTCAAATTGAGGGCCATTCTGCAAAATAACCTGCCTGTAATCTTCAACATGCCAAAATCTTCAAATGTGTCATGAAAGTTGAGGAAAGACTAATGAACTGTTTCAGACTTGAAAGGGACTAAAGAGACAACACAACAACCAAACGTAAGGGCTGTGTCTAACCTGAGTCTGTTTGCTATAAAGGACATTATGGGGACAATTGGCTAAACTTAACTGGGAGTCTAAGGATTAAAGGCTACAGTGAATCAATGTAAATTTGCTGATTTTGATGGCTGTGTTTTGTTTACCTCAGAGAATGTCCTTGTTTGCAGAAGTACACATTGAAGTTGCATGTGTGTGTGATCTGAGGTAAGTCTGGTGACTTAATCTCAAATGGTTCAAGAAGGCAGTTTCTAGGCCTGTACTTTCATCTCTTCTATATATTTGAGATTGTTTCAAAATAAAAAAAAACTAATTAAAAATGGTGTTTTTGCACTTCTATCATTGCCACGAAGAGCTTCCCTGTGGGTAGCTAGGCCCTTGAACGAACACACACAGACCAGACAGGAGCCCAACCTGCCGTCCCTGCAGCCTGAGGCAGGGCTGTCCAGCCATGCTCAGCCAAAAGCCGTGAAGCACAGGGACCCACAAATGCAACTTGAATCTTGAGTGGAATAATACAGACTGAAAACTGCGAGCAACTTTCAGTCCAGGTGGAGCATCACACTGCAGAACAGACTCACCAAGGGAACTGCAGCCTCTTCTCTGATCAGCAAACCACTAGCTCCAGTTCTATCATCAGGAAGCCAGAAGGTTCGGAAACAGCCACAGCCAAGATCCTGCTGCCGCTGCTGCTTCTGGAACCATGTAACTGGCTGTGATCTGCACCAGCAGGAAAGAGGCCCCATGTGCTGCTTCTGAGTACCTGCAAACCAAGGTCTGGACACTGGAGCGTCTATCACTGCCACGAAAAACCAGACCCCTCCATGGCTCTGCTGGACAGCAGAAACAGTGGGAACTGCAAAGCCACAGCCATTGCCTCAGTCCTGCCTGCCAGACCTTGTGTAAGTGCACCTGGTTGGCCAGGTCTAAACCACTCTCTCCAAGGGAATCTTGGAAATGCAGTTCTGTATACAGAAAGGCACGCCAGAAGGAGGGTGAATAAACGTTGAGTGTTAAAGCATCATATTCATCAAAGAGGGAAAGGAAAGAAGTGAGAGAGGGAAAGAGGTGGTAATAATATATTATAGTTTATTTAGGCAATGGAATACTACATAGCAATGAAATTGAAGGAACTAAAGCTAAGAAAATCAATCTGTGTAAATTTCAATGTAATAATTTTGTACAAAAAAGGAAGTCATAAAATAATACAAAAAGCTTAATACCATGTATATTGTGAAAACACTGTAAAACAGTACCATATATTTTTTAAAGAAGCACAAATAGGTAGTGACATCCTAAAAGCATGCATTAAAATGATAGTATTTGTGTTTTGGCAAGGAGGAATATAGAGAATGAAATTAGGGGTGTTCCACAGGGTGTCTTGGTTGATGCATAACAGCCCACCCAAAACTTAATGGCTTTAAAGCCATAGCTATGTATTTGCTTGTGATTCTAGGGGATGGCTCTTCTCTGCTCCATGTGATGTCAGCTGGGCTCACTCCTCTGCCTTTCATCTGTCTGCTGGGCTATCAGGTCCCTGACGCTCTCACTTACAAGTCTGGGTATCAGCCCTGATGCCTAGACCTCTCTCAATGAAGTTTCTCTCCATGAACTCTCTCCTCCTCATGGAGACTAGCTTGTGCTTGTTCACAAAGGGTGACAGAGGTAGGTGTGGGTCTCCTCTTTTACTGCCAGAGCCTGTAAGTCATATAATGTCACTTCTACCATATCCTATTATCTAAACAAGTCATGGGACCAACCCAGAGTCAAGGGATGGAGAAATAGGTTCTTGATGGGAGGAGCTACAGAGAATTTGCATCCACATTTAATGTACCACATCAGAGCTCCCATTAGGTATATAGATACAGCCATTTATTACCTTATTTCCTCTACTTGGTTTTTATGTTTGGAATATTTCACAGTGCAGAAAAAATAAACAAACTTAAAATGGTCGCAATGGATCCCCTATAGGCACCTTACAGAGACCATGCAATCATTACATTCCTTGGAGCCTCAGAACTGTTTGGGTTCCCACCCTTTTAGACCCAATTGTCCAGCTGTCTTTTCAGTTCTCGAATATAACCCATAGACTTCCAAAAATATACTTTATGATAAAAAGCAAATAGTAGTTGGAGAAAAGTGTTTTGTATAACAGTTCATGGCCAAGCTGGAGTTGGAGCTACTGGCATGAGCACTGTAGGCATCTATTTGTTGCCATTGGTTTTCATGGAGGTTGAGGAGACTCTTGGCCTTTAGACTAAATTAAGTCTCTAATTAAGGTGCAGAGATATACATATAGAAGGTGAACTGGGGTGGCCCTAGTAGGAGCTACAGAGAATGGAGGGTGATGGGGTCCCTTGATGAACAAGGACCATCAGGGACAAGGGAGGGCAGGAACAGCACGTCAGACTCAGCAGCAGCAAGGCCTGACTGTGAGATGAGGCCATGGTTCCTGGCACATGCAGCTGCTAGTACTGAAAATGGTCCCAGGCCAGCCAGCGCATCAGGAAGAGAAGAACACTTGAGAATTGATGTTTGGGAAACCCCAAAGTGATAGGAAAGTAGTAGTTTTTTTCTTTTCCATTTGAATGAGATGTACCAAAATTCTGACCTCAAAGCATTTGATGCTTGCCCAGTGTCATTAAGAGGGGTGGGGCAAAACTGCCTTATAAGTAAGGCAGTGCCCTCGGGCAGAGAGCCCGCAGCCTACGAGCAGCTTCTCTGTGAACATGCGTGCCTGGTCTAGGTAGTCCAGACCCAGGGGGTGATCAAGCTGTCTGGCCTGTTTGTGCACACGCATAAGCATACGCGTGGGTTACACAGAAGTGTACTTTAGGAGGAGGACTTTTCAAAAAGCATCTTGAACTAGTCAAAGAAATGGGCACTTGTGTTCCTCAAGATCGGAGTTTTACTCTTAATGGGCCTTACGAGATTCTGACTCTCAATGGCTTTAGATGAAACACTCGTATTTTCTCAGCATTAATGCAAGTAACATTTAGCATGTTTTTAATTACAAGAAGTTTATGGCATCTATACAAAACTCATTTCAGATTCTAGAGCCTCAGGACACTGAAAACATATGCAGAATATGCTTTCTTTAAATACTGAATTTAGTCAGATGATTCCAGAGAACAAACTCCCCTTCTGCCAGTGTTGGGTAATTGCAGACTGTTTCTTTTATTACCTGATGATTATGATGATGTCAGTAATGACTACTGGCTGCTTAGGGGGTCTGACATCCTTTTCTTTTCTTTGTTATTATCAACCCATGATGAATCCCAAATTCCTCTGTTTTTGGTTAACTTGTGTGAGGGTTCTCCAGAGAGATAGAACCAAAAGTGTGAGTGGGTGTGTGTGTGTGTGTGTGTGTGTGTACACGTGCATATCTTTGTTTATCTTAAGGCATTGGCTCACATGGTTGTGGAGGCTGAGAAGTCCCAAGATCTGCAGTTAGCAAGCTGGAGACTCAGGAACAGAGGTGGTTTAAGGTCCAGTCTGAGTCTGAAGACCTGAGGACCAGGATAGCCAATGCTGTAGCACCACCCTGAAAGCCAGTAGGCTCGAGGCCCAAGAAGAGCCAACATTTCAAATCAAGTTCAAAGTACGGAAAACACTGATGTCCCAGCTCAAGGCAGTCAGGCAGAAGGAGTTCCTTCTTACTCACAAAATGTCAGCCTGTTTTTTTCATCCTTTCTCAAGGATATTTCCATTGATTTTAGAGAGAGAGAAAGGAAGAGAGAGAGAGAGAGAGAGACAGAGGGAGAAAGGAAGAGAGAGAAAGAGGAAGAGGAAGGGGAAAAGAAAAATTGATGTGAGAGAGAAACATCAATCGGTTACCTCCCATCAATGCCTCAACCAGGGATTGAACCTGCAACCTAGATATGTGCTCTGACCAGGAATCGAACCTGCAACCTTTTGGTGTTCTGCGTGATGCTCTAACCAACTGAGAGCCACACTGCCAGAGTCAGGGTCAGTCATTTGTTCTATTTAGGCCTCCAACTGAATGAATGAAGGCTAACTATCCAAAAACACAAAGATACACACAGAATATTGTTTGCCTAAATATCTGGGCACCCTGAGGCCTAGTCAAGTTGATACATAAAATTAACCACCAGAGCTCTATTACAATGTAGTTTATATACAATTCAAAAATTTTAAGTGTGCAATTCAGCAGGTGGTAGTGTAAGCACCACCACGATGATATGGAACATTTGCACCATCCTAAAATGTTTCCCTATGCCTTTTGCAATCAATTGCCAGCCCTCCTCCTTCTGACCCCTAGGAACCACTGATCTGCTTTTTATCACTATAGCTTTGCCTTTCCTAGAATTTCACATAGATGGAATCTTCCAGGATGCAGTCTTTTGTTTCTGGCCTTTTTACTTATCATAATATTTTCAAGATTCATCCATACTGTTGAGAATCTCAATAGTTAATTCCTTTTTATTGCGGAGTAGTGTTTCATTGTATGGATATACCACATTTGTTTATCCATTTACTCACTGGAGGACATTTGGGTGGCTTCTAGTTTTAGACACTTATTGATAGAGCTGATGTGAATATTTGTGTATAAGTTTTTGTGACAACATCAGTTTTTTTATTTCTCTACAGTTAGCAGCCAGGAGTGGGATTGCTGAGTCATAAGGAAAGTATGTGTTTGAGTTGGTGAGAAGCTGCCAAACTGCTTTGCAGAGTGGCTGTGTCCTGTTGCCTTCCCACCTGCAGTGTATGAGGGTTCTGGTTACTAAGTATATTCTAAATAAATACTATTTCAGGACAGTTATGGAAGGGTGCACAAGAAGGAGAGGAGGGAGGGAAATGAAACAGTATGTGGTTGCTCTAGAAAAAAACTAAGCTACTTTCCCTGGGAGAACTTCAGAGTTTAGATATTTGAGACAAGAGCAAAAAAGAAAAAAATAATGATAAAGAGGCGGTCATTACTTAAAAATATAGTGAATATTTGTTAACACAAAAGAAATTACAGGCTGTGAAATGTGGCAGAGAGAGTTGGAGGAAAAATAAACAATATTTATTCAGTACACAAGCCAGGGTTAGTTAGACAGACCTGATGACCCAAGACAGAAAAAAGGCATTTAATACAAGACATTCTTCTTCTTGTTTTTTGTATTACTGTAACTGTCAGGTGCTCTTGTTATTGAGGAGTAATTTATATTCTTAATATTAATTCCCTATTAATATACATATGAGGTATATGAGTATATCTATATGAGGATGTATAGCACAGTGCAGTGTTTCTTAAACCTTATATGCATAGGAATCTCCTGGGGATCTTTTTAAGTGCAGGTTCTCATTCAGCAGGACTGGGGCAGGGCCTTAGCTTCTGCATTTCTAATAAGGTTCTGGGCGAATATAACACTGTTGGGTTGCTGACTTCCGGCTAGTGGCTGTGAGTGCAGACTCTAGAGCCAGACTGCACAGGCTCAAATCCTACCTCTGTCATTTCTAGCTGCATAAACCAGGGCATATTTTCTAACCCCTCTACCTCACAGGGGTGTTGTGAGGATTGCATGAGTTCCAGTGTGTAGAGCACTTAGACCAGTGCCGGGCATATAGTAGGTGCTGTATCTTATTCCTCTAGTGCTCAGTAGATTTCAGTGGCCAATCCAGTGGTATATCGAAGAGCCTTAAACCACCTCGATTGAGTTCTGCAGTGTTTTAGTTCCTACTAGGTCCTGTGCCACTCTGGCAGCCACCAGTTCTACTAGCGGTGCTCATTAAGGGAGTCCATTCAGAGCCACTAGACTGAGATTGCCTTAGAGAGAGAAAACGCACTGAGAGGATTTCAAAGAGAGACGGAGAGAGATTGGCCATCTAATGTGCTTCACCTGTTGGAAAAGTCACCAGGTTAATTCCCATGGGGTGACTGGGACCTTCACACAATAGATATTGCTCCATGTAGGACTAGTGCTGGGGTAGTGCTCCGTGCATTTGAAAGTATTTCCAGCCCAAGGGCCCAGGTGAGAGCTAAGAGGACTGCACCCGTGTGCCCTTCTTTCCACTAGAACCAGCAGTCCCTTGGCCAAAGCAGCCAATGAACAGACTCGCTATTGTTATTTGCATCCTGCCCCTTTCATCTGCCTCCAGCCCCCTGTAGACACTCTAATTGGTCCTCTGGATCCAGGCCTCTGGCCTGTCAGCCTGGCTCTGTGTTCATGGCTCGCTTTCATCTCCCTGCTTGCTTGGCATATTGCTCTATTCTCTGCTTCCTGATGTCAAATGCAGCTTGTGGAGCTTGGATGATCTTCATACCATTTCTGCCTCACTGTCAGTGACTGTACTAGAAAAACAGCTGTTAATCTCAATTAGGTTTTGATTGCTAATTAGCAGCTACCTGTCAGAATCAAGCAGCCCTTTTTCTGGTCTCTTCAGCTATTTCTCATGCAACTGGTACACATGGTTTCTGTGAGAACTATTTAGCTAGATGCGTCCTCAACCAAAACTGACACCTCTTCTGAGGCTTTTGTAAAATCTCCCCAGTAAGGTCTAAGGTCCCTTGTCCACTTTCTTGCTCCTTTGCTTTCTTAATTTCATTGTCCAGCCAGTTTCCAACGAAAGCCACTTTGTCCCTATTGCCAGTGTGTCTTGGAGGGGAAATCAGGTGATGAACAGGTCCGTAAATTGAACTCAGGTTAAGAACTCATGCTTTAAAATTTCATCTTTAGACTTCCGGTTTCCAGTTCTGCATCCAAGGCTTGGAACTGCCACTCCATCCTAACAAGAGGTAAAAAGCTGAACAAACTAGAAAGCCAACAGCTGGAAGATTTAATTCTTTTCAAATGACTGTCTCTGTCACTTCCATGGATATAGGGACCAGAGAGGACAGAGACACAGATGCTTCATGACTAATTTTCTTTGTGGTTTCTTCTCACTGATTTATGCTTAAAGCAGACCTCTCATTCTATCAATATATTTCCCTTTAGCTTTAATAGGTTTAGGTCACCCATTGCAATTTATTTTAGAGTGGTAATTTTTGTTTTTCCAAAGAGTTAACCATCTGTCCCAGCATGATTTATTCAACAATGATTCTTTTTCTTACCAGTTTTTGATGCCACCTTTAATATATACTAAGTTCACATACATCCTGGGGTCGATTTCTGGGCTATCAAATCCATTACATCGATCTGTCTGCCAATTCTTTTGTCAGTAGCACACTGCTTTAATTATTGAAGTTGTGTTATCGGGTAGGGCAAGTTTGCTTTCATTAGTCTTTCCTTTCAATATGTTCTTGGCTATTTTTACCATTTATCTTTAAAATTACCTTGCCATACTCCCCTCTCCCCATCTATCTTTGATTTTTAATGAGGATTGCGTAAATCTATTATTTGTGAAAGACTGGCATTTCCTTTCCAATGCAGAAACATTATATCAATCCATTTATTCAAGACTTCTCAAACTTTCGTAGTGTTCTGCAAATGGGTCACATGCTTTCCTTGGTATTTTACCTTTCCTGTTGAAATTATTTTCTTATTGCAGTTCCTTATTCTCATTCTGAGAGAGATTTGGGAATGGAATAGAAAGAATACTTGCAAAAAGGCTGTTTTTAATAAGAGAATTTGATGTGAATTGGGAGTTTTGGCTCATGAAAGTGGGTGTTTATTTTGGATTTCACTATGTTTGAATTAATGGCAATAGTTGGTGGTTCTTGACTTAATAACATGCTTGCTTTATGCTGAATTTTTACAATAAAACAAAAAGAATTGCAAAAATTTAATAATAACTGAAATGTAATTTATAGTTACGTTGCCCTTCAGTAGCCAGGGACAATGAGTGCACCGAGCATACAATTAAGCAGATCTCTCTTTTTCATTTTCATCCAAGACCAGTTCGCTCAGTGCCTGATTACTGCCAGAACAGATCAGCCTCTTAACAATATTTTTTAATTTAGTGGATATTCCCAAATGGCCTTCCCAATTTTGTATGATGTTTTGCATATTGCCTTTAGTTCACAAAACAGAATGTCTTCTTCAGGTAATAAAATCTTATTCTAGTACTAAAATTCAGCTCAGCAAGCTTTGAAGATAAGCTAACATGAAAATGCTGTTTCATAATACTGGAGCATATATAAAACTTGAGGAAAACGTTATCTTAGAAGAAAAGCTTACATAAAAAGTTAAACAACCATAAATACAAAAAAAGAAAAAGAAAGGAAGAAATTCCAAAGTTTAAAATATTCATCAGATCTGAAGTATTCTCTCAGATGTAAAACACTACCAATAAATACCATTATTTTCTGTACTGCAAAGAAAGAAAAAGATTCTACCAGGTAAACTGTCATGATTTAGACTGTTAGACTCATCTCAGTTTTAGAGATTTTAAAATGGTGGGGGTGGGGGATGTGCTTCTTAGAATCAGTGAGATGTGTTAAAATGCTTTGGACTATAATTAACAGGGACATGATTCAGAAATATGTTGGTTCACATTGCTGAAAGCTGAGAGGAAGTGGCAGCATCAGGAAGGGGCTGATCCAGTTCAATATTCTTATTAAGGACCCACTGTCCTATCACAGGATCAACTTCATTCTCCAAGGTCGGCCCCTGTTGTAGATAAAACACAGATGTTAGCAGCAATTGAACTACAGAATTTTGTGTTCACATTGAGTCAAAGGCAGAGGATTATCTCTGAAAAGTTAAAAAGAAATTTTCTAGATGTCCCTAGCCAAATTCTCATTGTGTTCTCAGCAGTCCAACTCCAGAGACACCTACCCATTCCTGAACAAACTCCTCTCTGAGCTGTGATGTCCAACTTAGTGAGGACTGGATGCATGGTCACCTGCAGAAACTGATGCTGTTGTACACACACCAGGAGGGCAGAGAAAGGCTCTAAACTTGCATTTCTGAGGTCTCTGGGAAGAACAGGGCAGGCTTCTCAAGTAAGTTCAAAATGGCTCAAAAGAGCAGGGACAGGTGGCCAGCCTGGGTTTTACTGTAGTCTGGGTGGGGCCAGTGACAGAGTTCCTGGGTGCAGGCAGTTCCTTGGTGCCAAAGAAGGGAGCACCCAGGCCTTCTTAACAGCTTGCATAGATGGGGTCACAAAGAGAGAGGGGTGAGACCCAAAAGCTATCAGCAGTCAAACATCAAAACATGAAGTGAGATTTCTTATTAAGTTTACCAAAGGTAACTATTTACATTTAAAATAATTAAAATTAAATAGAATTAAAAATTCCATTTCTGAGTCACACGGGACATATTTCAAGCACTCAACAACCACACGGGACTGATCTGGAGAGCATCTGCACTGCCCACCCCAGAAAATGCTGGGGGGCAATGCTGGTCCTCAGGCTCACATCAGCAGACTGCAGCCCACGGGCCGAATTTGACCTAGTGTCTGTGTTTGTGTAGCCTGCTAGCTAAAAATGGTTTTTATATTTTCAAATGGTTGAAAAAAAAGTCAAAGGGAGAATATGTCATGAAGGGAAAATTATATGAAATTAAAATTTTTGTGTCCACAAATAAAATTTTCTTGGAACTTGGGCATGCTCACTCATTTCATGGGTTGTCTTTGCTGCTTTCACACGGCAGTCACATGAGTGGTTGCATCAGAGAGCAGATGACCAAAGCCCGAGGTATTTGTCACCTGGCCCTTTCCAAGAAAGGTTTGCTGACCTCTGGTCTGCAAAAACAGGATGACCCTTATTCAGTCAGGCCCACTTCTGGAAGCTGCAGTGGACCAGGCTTCCCTGAGTCTCATCGGGGTGCAGAGGCCCCGGGGACACGTGGGCAAACTTGGAGTTCTGTTGGGAAGGGACAGGCAGAGCTGGATGCTAGGTAGGCCGCCACCAATTCCCACTACATCTCCTTAGAAACATAGACTAACATTTAACTTCAGCATGGAACGGAGCTGATAGTCTCCAAAGTGAGTATCTCTACTCACTAAACAAATGGCATTTCTTTCTATGGCACTGCAACCCTTCCACACTGAGACACAACCCTTGGATTCTACTGCATGTTTGTGATTTCACTCAAGAGAAACATTTTCTCAGTCCTGGCATAACATTTTACAGTTATCCATCTTATTTCATTGTTACTTGTGGTACACATGTGATACAAAATTTCAAACCAATTTCTTGTCACAGCTTTCATCCTCACTTCCTCCCCTGACCCCTTCGCATGTAGCTTCTCTATCATTCACTTAAATTTCTTACTTTATAAAGACGCTTGTCTAATTCAGTCAGACCATTTGAAAAAGTAATACCCATGTAAAAGAGAGGTTTTGACATTAGAAATTATTGATCTTATAATCTGTAGAAATGCCATCAGTATCAATTCATTGTCTGAGTTCTTTTTCCTCAAACAGAACATGCATTCTAGAGTATGTACTACCGCAGACCTTGTTAGTGTTACAGGGATGATTAAAACATCTCTTCATCTGTTTTGGAGATGATAGTTGTGAATAATAGGAAATAATATAAGTGAACAAGAATTAAAGGAGTTCATTTCAAAAAAGCTCTCTCATCTAGAGAATTTGAAATAAGTTTGATTCTAAACTGTCTTAGCTTTTTCTAAAAAACATGTTCTTCCAGTGAGCTTATCAAAGTGGAATTTTGCTGCCATTCAAATACGTGAGTGTTCTTGTGAATGGTCAATGAACTTCCGATGAGGAGACTTGGTCCTGACTTTGTAAGTGTTATGACATCACCCTTCTTTCAAACATTGAGAAAGGTGAACTGAGGAAGGGGAGGGCTTGAGTTAACTAAAAACAGAAGAGGGATGTCAGGTGAGAATATTCCAACTTGCCTGGTTTTGGAAGAGCTGTTGTGATTTTGATGTTGTGCAAGCCTGGAAAAGTCCCATTGTTGCTCTGACTGCTAATTGGTTTTGAATGGAGCAAATTGTGGATTTAAAAATTTGTGTCTCCCCAAAAGCTATTCTCTTCTGAAAAACAAAAGAGGAAAAAGTGTCTTTATTGAAAGCAGTTACAGCTTTTGGCAGAGATGGAGTTTTGTTGGGGGGGGGTTTGTTTTGTTTTTAAGGCACCTGGCCCTATTGAAATAGCTCAGCACCTCGCCCCCTGCCGGCAAGGAGGGGAGCAGCAGGTGCTCCTATCAGAAATGCCCGTGCGTCATCGCGGGGAGGCAGGTAGCCGAGTCCCTAAGGACTGGGCTGTAGGAACCAAATGGGACTGAATTTCAGGAGAGAAGAAAACAGAGAGAAGAGGCAGAGGCATGCTTATGTCTGTTCAACTTCCTTTCCTGCTTCTCAGCAAATATAAAGGTTAATCTTCAGGAGGCTAATAAGACAGTAAAAGGTATGACAAAGAAACTGTTTGCACAATGCACTCTAGTCATGTAGAGAACACATGGTCACATCTGCCCACTACAATGCCCTCTGAAGCCAGGCTGCGAAGATGGTCCCCAGCAGCTGCCCCCATTATAAGGCCCACCTTTGCATCCTCAGTCACCAGCCATGGCCACCCTATTATTCCAAAGTCTTCGGTCTGCTTAGGAGAATAGCAATGAAAGGGGTCAGGTGGGGCTTTGTCCTTCCTCTCTCTACCTGAATAGATTTTGTTTGGAGGAAGAAACCAAGGAGTAGAGCTTCAATAGTAGGTATCAGCTGAGCATAAAATGTTAGTACTTTCCTCACCCCACACATCTGCTTCTCCAGTTTACACATGCTTTTCACTGTGTGTCCTTTGAAGCTCTTTGAAGACAAAGAAGTCCTCTATCCTTTGCCCAGAAAAGTTCCACATGTAAAGAGGTCCATTCAAGTGAGATTTTAATCACACCAAAAACAAGCTTTCTCTTGGTCTCCTGTGTGAGGCTGGCATTCTGCAGGCTGCATTGTTCTCAGACTGAACATGTTATTTCCCAACACCTGAAAGTACGTGTCCAGATATCAAGAAGAGATGGGCTGTGGGGATAATCATATTAAAATCATAACAATGCATTATGTTTTTCGAGGTAGAGTCAGGTTTAGTTCCTCACAATTGGTTTGCATGATTCCATTTGTTTCTATGTTTAAAATAGTGTCAGGCTGACAAGTCTTTTGTTCCCACTATCACATTGGCTTCTCTTCGAATCTGCATGATATCTGGATGATGCAGAGAAGCCAAACGTGGGTTAATCAATTCTGACTCTTCTGATCTGACTATATTTCTGTGTGGATTTTGATGAATCAGAAATGTATAGAATATTCATGCCTCATCCTGTAGTTATGACAGGTGCAGACTTTGCTTTCCATGTGTTCAGAATGATGCCACAATTCAAAGTGTCCCTTTCATCTGACATACTACTAATTGAATGATTTCCTTTCTTTTTTGAAATAACAGGATTTTGAAATAAAGCCTGTTGGCTTTATACTTTTGAAATAGGAAATGGGAAATGTGGTTTAGAAAAGCTTCTGTGAAGTCTTATCAAGGGTAAATAAATTTGTAATGATATAATTCACATACCCTCAACACAAGAGAATTTCTGGAGGCTTTATTGACAATAAGGAGAAAAATGGAAAAAACATGCAAAATGAAATCTGTAGCAAATGTAAAAATTTCAAATCAACGTAAGAGGCGGATATTCTTTTACCTTCAAGGGGAGTATATTTTTCTGTTCTTTCTCAGTACTTCTAATTCCAAATTCTTGAACATACTACCAAAGCAAAGGTCGAGGCATGGGGGACCAAATGGGATCTGGTCTCAAACACAGGGCAGATTTC
The DNA here is from genome assembly GCA_004024845.1 of Tonatia bakeri. Taxonomy (NCBI): domain Eukaryota; kingdom Metazoa; phylum Chordata; class Mammalia; order Chiroptera; family Phyllostomidae; genus Tonatia; species Tonatia bakeri. The sequence goes on from PVIA01000850.1 coordinate 303,208, forward strand.
TGGTCGTCTTATCAGAAGCAAACAGATACTTTCTGTTTCATTTGGGGAGGCAAAAATCTGGAGAGAGCATCACAGTCATCCTTACAAAAACAACAACAGTAACAATACACACACACACACAGACAAACAACAAATTCAAAGCTTTTATTTACCCTACCAGAGAGGTAAGGAATGACAGGTGTCTACAGAGAGAGAGGAGGGGAGGTGATAGTGTGTCCTTAGTTTGGACAGAAGCAGTTGAATACTGGTAAAAGAAGAACTGAGCTAAAATTGTTAACGAATTATTTAAGACTGAGTGTAGGTTATCAAAGGCTCAGTGTAGATGAGTAATGTAGAGATAATAGAATTGCCAGGCACTCTATATTTCACCTATTTTTATGCTCTTTTCCATTAACCTCACCCTGTGCTCACAAAAACAATAATGGTGACAGTCTTGAGAAAGCAGCTCTTGAAGTGCATGCTTGCAGTGAACAGTAGGGCTGTGGGGAAGGGGGGGTTCCCTTCTCCCTGATCCTCTGCCCCACCTCCATTATGGAACATAAGCCTTATACTGTGGGAAGAAAGGCAGAAAACACTGTCACCTTAGGCACTGATGAAAATCCATTGCAGCTGGGGAAGAAAACAGAAAATATAAATTTTCTAAACTTGGGGAAGGGGCAGGAGTGTTGATAAAGCAGTGAAAACCTATGAGACTCAGGGGAAGGGGACTGCTAAAGTCTGAGGCATTATCTGAACACTGAGAATAGTCCTCTCTCTGTCATCAAGGCTAACAAGTGTCAAGTAACAATGGGATTTTGCTGGGAGAATTGCAAGCACGTGGTAAGAGACTCTTTCTGAGATGCAGCCAAATAAAAAGGATGACCTAATGCTAAGGGTGAGGCATTGATACTGAGAGAAAAAAAACCATATTGAGCCAGCTGCATTTGAAACACCAGTTATCACTGGAGAAATTTGAAGCCTGTGTTTCACTGTGGGTCATCAGCTCAACAAAACACAAATACAAGCTTCCAGTTAAGATGGAGGCACAGGTAAACATACTTCGCCTCCTTGAGCAACCACAGAAAGAATTACAAAGACCTCAAAACAAATAACACCCAGAACCATCAGAAAATCGAACTGTACAGAAGTCTGACAACCAAGAATTTAAAGAAGTCACATTCATCCAGATGGTTAGAAGGGGTTGGGAGATGCAATGTGGCACAGAGAGGTGGTGGCAAAACAGGCAGTCCCACGTTCACATGTGGTGGATAAAGATCAGGAGGGATACCTTGAGAACAAGTGATCCCAGCTCCAGGCCAGGCTGCAGAGACCTGGAATCCAGATTCAAGAAGATAAATCCCCATAACTTCTGGCTGTAAAAACCAGTGGGAGTTGGGGTGGCAGAAGAAACTGGGGGGTTTTCAGGAGACTCCACATAAAGGGCCTGCACAGTATTTAAATGTACACAGAAACCCGTACTCTGGGATTCAGCACCAGAGCAACAGATGGAAGGGTGCCAGTCACCCAGGGAAAGCACCAGGCAAACCTTCAGAAGCCAGGCAATGGCACTGTCCCCTCTCTGAGCCCTCCCCCAACAAAGCAGTAAAGTGGGTTGCCCTGCCCTGGTGATTACCTAAGGCTCCATCCCGCACAATTTACAAGTGCCTTTTCTACAACAGGTCACACTACTAAGGCAGGGAGTAAAAGCAGCTCCACCGGATACACATAAACAAACACAGGGAGGCTGTCAAATTGAGGAGACAAAGAAATATGGCCCAAATGAAAGAACAGAACAAAACCCCAGAAAAACAACTAAGCAAAATGGAGATAGCCAACCTATCAGATGCAGAGTTCAAAACACTGGTGATAAGGATGCTCAGAGAACTCCTTGAGTACAGCCACAGCATAAAAAAGACTCAAGAAGAAATGAAGCTTGCACTCAGTGAATAAAGTCTACAAGGAACCAACAGTGGAGGGGGTGGAGTCGAGATTTAGATCAATGATTTGGAACATAAGGAGAAATAAGCATTCAACCAGAACAGCAAGAAGGAAAAAGAATTCAAATAACAAGGATAGTATAAGGAGCACCTAGGACATCTCCAAAAGTACCAACATATGAATCATAGGGGTGCCAGAAGGAGAAGAGAAAGAGCAAGAAATCAAAAACTTATATGAAAAAATAATGAAAGAAAACTTCCCTAATGTGGTAAAGGAAATAAATATACAATCCAGGAAACACAGAGAGCCCCAAACAAGTTGGACCCAAAGAGGAACACACCAAGACACATCATAATTAAAATGCCAGAGGTTAAAGATAGAGCATCTTAAAAGTAGCAAGATAAAAACAGAAAGTTACATACAAAGGAGTTCCTGAAAGACTGTAAGCTGATTTCTCAACAAAAACTTTGTAGGCAAGAAGGGACTGTCAAGAAATATTCAAAGTGATAAAAAGCAAGGACCTAGAACCTAAATTATTCTATTCAGCAAAGCTATCATTTAGAATGGAAGGGCAGATAAAGTGCTTCCCAGACAAGGTAAAAGCTAAAGGACTTCATCATCCTCAAGCCACTATTATATGAAATTTTAAAGGGACTTACTTAAGAAAAAGATCAAAACTGTGAACATTAAAGTGACAACAAATTCACAACAACAACTGAATCTAAAAAATCAAACTAAGCAAACAGAACAGGATCAGAATTGTAGATATGGAGATTATTTGGAGAGTTATCAGCTGGCAGGGGAAGGGGCAGAATAGGGTAAAAGGTGCAGGGATTAAGAAGCATAATTGGTAGGTACAAAATAGACAGGGGATGTTAAGAATAGTATAGGAAATGGATGATCCAAAGAACTTATATGCATGACCCATGGACATGAACTAAGGGGATGTATTGCTGGAGGAATAAGGGTACTTGGCAGAGGGAGGCAAAGGGGAAAAAATTAGGGCAACTGTAATAGCATAATCAATGAAATATATTTTAAAAAATATTTAAAAATTGAAAACTAAAAAATAAACCCAAATACAGTTCATCTCCTTACTAGATTGATTTAGAACTCCACAGTAAATGTCTAACATGAGAAAGGAATCCCCATTTCCATCATAAAATTATTTATCTCAGTCTCTACTGTTCTATGCAAGTTGTCCAGCTTTGAATGAACAATTATTAGTCAGGTAAAAAAGCAATTGAAAACACAACACCTTTTTTTCAAAGAGACAAAGCAAACCATAGAAACAGACTCACGATGACACAGTGTTACAACTTTCAGACAAAAAATTTAAAATAACTGACTGATATGTTAAAAACTCTAATACTACATTAAGACAATATGTAAGATAAGATGGGTGTTTCTGCAAAGAAATGAAAGCTATGAGTAAAAGTAAAATAGAAATGGTTAAAACAAGAAAAGAAAACCCCAGTAGTTGAGGTAAAGAGTGCCTTCAAGAGGCTCCAACACAGCAGAGGAAAGAATCGGTGCACTGGAAAATATCTCAATGTAAATCACAAAAGCTTAAATGCAAAGAGTAAAATGAATGGTGAATAAACAAATAGAACAGGGCATCTAAGAGCTGTGGGGAAACAAATGGCCTGGCATATGTATACTCAGGATCCCATGAAAAGAAGAGACAAGAAATAACAGCTGAAGTTGTCCAAGCTCAATGATAACTTTCAAGTTACCTATTTAAGAGAAACATGGAAAAAGCCAAAAGGGGAGTGAATCAAGGGTGGGAGGTTGGGGTCGGTGTGGCGGTGGTATAATGGAGACAACTGTCCTTGAACAACAATACAAAAAAAAAGAGAGGGAAGAAAAGAATTTCAGAGAAGACTACACAAGATAAATACTACACACACTCACACACACAAAGAACTCTAACCACATCTGTCCCAAACTGCTCAAAACCAAAGTGGGAGAAAAAAGACATCTTAAAGGCATCTAGAGAAAATAAAACAAAACACACTACAAATAAAGATAAGAATTACAACAGACTTCGTGTCAGAAACTGTACAATACAAAAGACAAAAGACGTCAACAGCACCAAAGGAACAAAAGAATTCCCAAAACTGTCAACTCAGAATTCTACTCCCGGAAAATATATTCTTTTAAAAATGAATCAGAAATAAAGACTTTATCAGGCAAACAAAAACATATTATTTATTGCCATCATATCTATCTTGTAGGAAATGTTTTTAAGAGGCCTTAAGGCAAAAGGAAAATTTCAGACAAAAAAAAAAAACAATGAAAAACGGATCTACCCAAAATTGAGAACTAAATGCATATTTCCTTGCTTTTAACTCTTATAAAAGATAACAGAGTAACTAAGCATAAAATAATTATTTGATGCTCAAAATAAATGCAAAATTTTCTTGACAAAATGCAACATCCCTCTATTATTAAAATCTCTCAGCCAATTAGGAACAGTGGGGAACTCTCCTAACAAGATAAAAAGCATCTACTAGGAACCTACAACCTACGTTGTATATGTACAAAGACTGAGTGCTTTTCCCCAAGGATCAGGAAGAGGCAGGAATCTCTCCTCTTACTTTTTCTCTTTGTATTCAACATTGTACTAGAAGTCCTAGTCAGAGCAAAAATGCAATTAAAAAAAAAAGGCAGATAGATCGGAAAGAGATAAAATTCTCTATTGCAGATGACCTAATTACCTATTATAAAATTCTAAAGAATCTACAAAAGAGTTCCTAGAACTAATAGGTCGGTCAGAAAGGCCACAAAAATACTTGGTCAATATGCAACAATGAATTGCATTTTTATTTGTAAGTAATGAAAAGTTAGAATGTGAAGTTAAAAACAAGATCATTTACAATGGCTCCAAGGGCAGGACATACAGGGTGGCACAAAAGTAGGTTTAAAGTTGTGAGTACACGAAATACAGAGTTTATTCTTGAGTTATTGCATATTAATTATTGTACATTTTCCATACAAACAACTGTAAAGCTACTTTTGCCCCACCCTGTGTATCTTGAAAACGACAAAACACTAGTGAAAGAAAACAAAAGAGACCTAAAGAGAAATGGAAATACATACTGTGCTCAGGGATTGACAAAATATTGTTAACATGTCAATTCTCCCCAAATTAACCTAGAGATTCAAAGAAATCTCAGTGAAAATCCCAGAAGGATCTTTTATTGCTATTGAATAGTTATAATGTTCATATGAAAGAAGGAATTAAAATAGCCAGAGCAATTTTGGAAAAAAAAAGACACAGTTTCAGTTGCAGCACTCACAATAGCTGATTTCAAGGCTTACTGTAACAGTAACCCAGACAGTGAGTTATGGGCACAAGGATGGACACACAGACCAATGGAATACAATTAAGATTGCTGAAGTAGACTCACACATATGTGACAACTCGTTTTGGACAAAAATGCAAAGAAAATTCAGAAAGAAAGGATAGACTTTTCATAAATGGTGCTAGATGTCTCTATGCAAAAACTAGTAATAATAACATATCACTTTGACCCAGATGTCACACCTTTTACAAAATCTAACTCAAAGTGGACCATAGACCTACAGATAAAATGTAAATGTATTGCCTTCAAGCTCCTAGAAGTCAAGGGAGTGAAATGTGGGTCAAATTACACTTAGTGAGTTATGGTAGAGTATGCAAAATTTTAAGTTCCTCTGCCATTCTGAAATTCCATTCTCTGAGCCCCTCTGAGCACCAACTCACAGAGTATGAAGTCTAAAAGCAGAACTTGGCACTCAGTAGGCCTCCAACAAATGTGAGCTCCCACAAGTGTGTGTCTAACAGATCCCTCTCTATTGTCCATCTTCTCCACCAAGTCTGCAGCCCTACTTTGCTATGAGTTCTCATTCTACTCACTGTACGAAGCAGTAAATCAAAACAGATCTAAAAACATTGCTTTTCTCAGTTGGCTCTTGCTTCTGTCCAATTTTCCCCTTTCTTTTGGGACCCCTTTGTGTGGGTCTCTGGCTGATCAGTGTTCACAACACGTTCTGATTTAGTGTAACCTGCAGCCTTCACGAACACCGAGAGACTCACTCCCCCTTCCAAATTAAAGATGAAGGCGTTAAATAAGACCATCCTGACAGCCTTCTCTGCGCCTTCCTACAACTAGATACTTCGCAATTTATTAACAACCTTTCTTTGTGATCTCATAGCTAATTTTGCAAATAAAATTTCCCGAGACCTATCAAATCTTTACCAACATAAGATATATTACATCTCTTGCATTTCCCCTTCATCTATTCATAACTCTGTCAAAAAAGCCATTGTGCCAGTGTGATTTGTTTCTTTGAAGCCTGAGCCACTTATTGTTCCTGATATCATCACTCTCCTGCTACATATATATACATATATATATATAAAAAATATATAATTATTATGGCTGGAAGTGATGTTTACAGGGCAATAATTGCCAGTATCTTTTTTTCCTTCTTTCTCACTTTGAAGATTAGGATATGTTTCATGTTCACATCAGCCCATTCATCTGGTAATTTCCCTGATTCCACACCAAGTGCTCAGCTTGATTTTCTGTGATTACTCATGAATCTTATCAGAGGGCCTATCCCCTGGATCTTGAGCTACATCCTGAGTCATACAGGTCAGTGTCAGGGAGGTCCCTGGCCCCTCACGATGTCTGGAAAAAGCACTTGCTAGGCTCCAAAAGGGAAGCACAAGAATCCTAGGTTTTTATTTTGATGGATGTATTTTTTCAGAGAGTTCCTATGGACATACAGGGTTTCAGAAAATGTTAAGAATTACAGAAATCAGTTCAGAAGTTCTGCCTCATTTACAAATGGCCTAAAAGAGAGATTTGGCTATCTTAATCTCCTAGATATTTATTTGTTTTGATGTCCTCTCTTTCAAAGAAAGAAATTGGTATTTATTGAAAGCTTATCCTAGGCCAGACATTCTTTTAGTTCCCATTTATTGTACACAACAATGTTTAATATATATTTTATTATACCCATTTTAGAGGTGGCATTGTAGAGACTGTCTTGAGACCACAGGGCAAGGGATAGATCTAGGACACACACGCAGATTGTGTAACTTCAGAGACTTGTCATTTTTCACAATGCATTTGTTATTTATTTTACAGTAAATCATTCCACAACTGTAGATAAGTCTCCTAACCACTCAGACCCCAGCTGCCCACTTGTGGAACAGAGGGGTCAGAATCGCTCATCACTAAGGTGTCTACCTATCTGAACACTCCGAGAGCCTTGAAGAATTTGAATTCAGGGTCAAGAGAAGATCTGATTATATTTCTTAAAGGGAGATATTAACTTTAAAAATAGAAAAATTTACTTAGAGAGAAAGAGAGCAATAAAAGGTGGGAGGTATTGGCTAAAGTAATACCTCATGCAGATTCTGAAATCTCAAATAAGAGGCAATTCTGCAAACAGTTTTAGGATGCATGAGGAACTCACATTCCTATGAAAGATGCCTTAGACATCCTAACCAAAAAAAAAGAGGTGGGGATCACCTAGATTTAGAAGGGTATGACTTCTAAATTGCTGACTCCAAGTCTTGAGTTGCAATCCTTTAACCAGCTAATCTAGAAGAGACTTCCAAGGAGAGTGCTTGTGCTGAAGACCAACCTTCTGAAGAGCATTATTCTGGTTAGTGATATTTCCAGAGATCCTCTTCTCTTCTGTTTTTTATTCCCTTTTTCTTCATCCTTTACACAGAGTAGACAGAATGCCTTTCCACATAATTTAGTACTTTCAATAGGGAGGAAACTGATATAAAGTTATGAGAGGTGCCATTACTTGTATAGTTGACTGTTCTCAAAATTCTCCACCTTCTTTCCTTCTTCCCTCCCTCCCTTCTTCTTTTTCTAATATTGTACTTTTAATTTATTTTTCCTTTATTTTTATTGTTAACACTATTACAGATGTCCCTATACGCCTATTATGCGCACCTCCACCCAGCCCCCGCCCCACCCCTTCCCCGTGGCCCTCACCATCCTGCTTTTCTTTGAGCAGGGTTTTGCTTTCAGGAGTTATTGCATTCTAATTTATAGTTTCTACAAACCATATAATATTTTAAAGTATTCAATGGGCACACCTTGGCTTAAAAGTTTTCTATATTCCCAAGCAGTGAATGGACAAAGCACTTACTTTAAGCAAGTGCTCCTTTCTTGGCAGCTTGAATACAATTAAATCTTGTAAGCTAGCTCCCTGTGCATTTTTGGATGCTAGGAAAGGAATGGAGAAATGTGAGCTAGCCGGTGAAAACTCGAGTCCGAAGTACCCAATATGATTTTCAATCATATTGTAAAATATATGTATTTTAAAAATTGAAATTCATGTAATTTTCTGACTTGATTGAACTAGAAACTCTCAGCAAGAGCTTGATTTCCAGCCCATTATCCAGACTAAGAGGTTTGGATGAGCTTCTGTTAAGTATGCAATTCTTAGGCTCTCTGAATTCTGCTCATCAACAGGAAAGCCATGTTGCAGGCGACAAGCGGAGGGCTTTTGTGTCCGCTAATTTCCACTGCCTGGGCCATCAGCGTGCAGTGCGCCACATTCTGAAGCATAGTGCCAGCACAGTGCCCTTGCCCAGAACGCTGGCTTTGATTCTTCCTTTAGTTACATCTCTGGGCTAAGAACAGAGAGGGAGAGCAAGTTTAGAATGATGAATGCCCTGCATAATATCATCAGCGATGCAGAATGGTGGTAAAGGTTTTAGAGCCCCTTGGAGTCTCAGTTTTCCTATTTTTAAAATGGGGGTAATACCTACTGCTCAAGTGTGGTAAAAAAAAACCTGAGGGGAGATATATAAATATATATATAAAAATATTATATTTATTTATATTTATATAGTCACACAAAGTGATTAGCTAGAGAGCACAGTAAAGTGCCCAAGGTATCTGGTGCCTGTTGGTATTATTTAATGAAATGTACACTGGGGGTTGAGGGCCCCTGTCCAGGCAGAGCCTGCAGAGACCCTTCCCCCAGCCAGTGCTCTGCTCAGGCAAACGTGCCCAGAGCCCCTCGCATCCGCAGTTCTTGTTATGCCTCCATTGTGTGCTGCACGGGCTGGAGTGCTGCCTCCTCTCATCCAGCTCAGCTAGCCTGTTACTCGTGCAGTTTCAGGCATGGAAGAAACCTTTGCCAACAGAATGAAACAGGAGTTCTAACTTCTTTCTCCCCATTTCTGAACCTAGATGATCATGAGAACTTAGGTATATGATTTTTTCCCCAGTGTCTCAAAATGTGTGTACTTCTTAGCTCAAGATCTAAAGATAATTTGTTCTTTATGAATATAATATTCAAGGTGTTCCTGTTCGATCTGAACACGTCTCTAAATTATAGACATGATGCCTTTTTAATGAAAGTGTTTTGGGAAGCTGCGACTGTCTGACATGTATGGGCAGTTAAAATAAGTGTGTGTGTGTGTGTGTGTGTGTGTGTGTGTGTGTGTAGCCTAAGTTATGCATACTCTTTTTAAAAAATTATAGAATTGAGATATATCAATGAACATTAAAATGTAAGTGACCTCACATCTCACTATCTAGAGTTTATTTAATTGTTAATCTTCTAGACTCATTCGGGTTGTCTATGTATGTGCATCTAAATTAAAAATGCAGACAGCCTGTAATAAAATAGAGCTACACTTTACATACTGATTTTATTCCACTCGATATTATAACTCTCTTTGCATATATATATATTTACATCTCTATTCCAAATGACTATAAATAGTATAATTTATTTAATCAATTTTTTATTCTCAGATTGTTTCAGTTTTTACTCATAAATGTGACCTGAATATCTCAGGCTTTACTCAACAGTGAATACAAACATAATCTCAGTAACATTAGTTTCCCAAATATAATACCTCCAAAGCCCCAAATTCCATACTTTTCAAATTTCCTCCTCCTTACATATTTCCAAGTGTCCGCAGGAGTGCTTACCTGTGTCAGTGGGTTGGTCCTGGCTATTGGGTGCTTCTCTGACCAGCTGAGCCAAGGGGACGGAGGCATCCCGAGCCTGACTGGTCCACAAGGATGCACTCTGGGCTGGAACTTTGTTCCTGTTGTACCAACTTATCACCATGTTCTGAAAATCTGCTTTCCAAGATGTTGGCACAACCAAAATACCATTTTGAAGTACATTAATACTTACTTCAAAAGTTGATCATCTTTATTGCTATTACCACCCCCGTGGAGGCGAGAAGGAAACTGAATCTCTGCTCTGCTCAGCTAGGCGCCACAGTGCGTCTGCTCAAAGCCCGGCTGTCCAGTGTTGAGTGGAGCACTCTCACTCTTACACAGCTTCTTTCTCTGAGTGTTGACCTGCACCCCCTCGTAGAAGCTAGAATGACCAACCATTTTAGCACTTTCCTGATTTTAGCACTAGAAGCCCCATGTCCCAGGAAACTTCTCAATCCTCAGCGAATGGAATGGTAAATCACTAGTGGATGGATTGGTTCAGGGGCTGATGTCAGCTGTGTTTAGAACTGCTGCTTATTTCCAATGACTAGGCCCTGTGTCTAAATCTCTCTTGCTTTTTCTTTTCTGATAAAACTCATTTTAGGATCCTCCCCTCTGGTTTCCACAGGGGCCACAGGTACCAGATGTACCTGTATATGTCTCAAATGTTTTTTTTTTTAAATATAGTGTTTCAATTATTTATCCTCAAGAAGTTCTTCCCCTCCTCCCTTAGCCTTGTGTTCAGTCTCTTCATGTAGTAGATGTGCATGCACATGGTGGGAGAGATGTTGCCTGGCCACACTCAGCAGAACCTCCAGAATCCCATTGCTTTCACCTTAACACCCTGATGGACCTCTTGTACTTAGAGGTCTATGTATGACCCAGATTGTTTCTTTAGGCTAAATCCCCCAAAATGTCATTGCCTTTTGATTTTTGATATATATTACCAGAGTGCTCTCCAGAAATCTATTCCAGTGCACTTCAGTAGAGGAGGATGGGGCGGGTATATTTTAAAACCATGCAAATTCATGCCTCAGATGAAAAGAAGCTCTGACTTGTTTCTAGGATAACAGAGTACATTCCATGCCAGAAAGTCCTTGTCAGAGGGGAAAGGGAGAGGCTAGGAGAGGAGGGCTGAGGCAGAACAGCTCCAGAATTGCCTGAAAGGACATGAAGCTTTACTAAGCACTTTGCTCTCAGTGCTTTGTGGTTACTGGGCAGCACGTTCTCCTAGAGCATCCACACAGTACCCCAGCATAATGCTTTCTCCTTCACTCAGGTCCAAATCCCTGCAGGCTGTACAGGCAGGCCCCTGCCAGGGAATCTGCACTTGGAAGGAAAATAGAGACTGGAAAATTTCTACTCGGACTTCCTCTTGTTTCTTTGTAGATTTCCACAGAATCTGTGACTGCAGGCTCCCAGGAAATAAAAATGATGAGAAACCCAGACACAGGTCACCATTAGCCAAATGAAGTCATTGCCTAGTTAGTTGGACAGCACCCTGAGGTGGTGTGAGTGAGACGGCCTTGGACAGAGTTGCAGAAGCCATGTGGGAGACTGATCGGAGTTACTGACAGGGCTTTGGGCCTCATGCAAGCCCTGGTTAACAAGCCTGCAAGCTGCCTGGGCCAGACCTCTAATGAAGGGATGGCTCAGTAGCTGCTGGAGTCAAGCAGGGAATGACGAAACCCTGGGAGCCTCGAGCATATCAACTGATTCCATCCCATAAAGTGTATTCAACACATACTCTGGGATAAAAAGCACAGCAGATGTGTGCCAAGGCCATGTCCACTTCTATCCTGTTTCAAATCCAAGTAAAGAACATGTAAAGCATTCAACATAAAGAGGATGCCATATTTGTGTGAACAATTTATAATTCTCCTCACGTAAAAGTTCCTGGCAATGATGTGTTCCTCACTGGGCACTATGGGAAGCAAACCAAAATTATCATTAGATCTGAGAGCACTAAATAGACATACATCAACATCATTAACTATCCAAACTAACTTAATAAAAGACCCAATTCTCTCAACAATCCTACAGAGTCCAGGGCAGGCAGATGGTCATGATCTTAGTCTGAGCTAGCCAAGGGTCTCCAATCAGAAACCAGGCTTCCAGAGTGCTCCCACTTTGCTCACCCAAAACATTCAAGTCCACCCTGAGCTCCCTGAACTTGAATGAAAAACACAGGATCACAAATTCTCTGCAATGAAGATCATGGCCCAGACAATGTTTTTATTTGGGTGCTAAACCCTCCAATGTCTCCTAGAGAGAAGAACACACAGCGGGACTCAGGGGAAACCTGGTTTCTAGTCCCAGTATGTCCATTGTCCAGCTGTGTAACCATAAGCAAGCTGCTTCATTCTGAGCATCAGTTCTATGGCCTTTACAATGAAAAGTTTGAACTATATTGTTTCCTAAGATCTTTCACCTCTAATATCATCAGCAAAATAGCTCTTGCCAAATAAATAGCTTGTATCTCTTTTGAGATGGAGGAAAGTTAATTTTAAAACCATTGATCGACTTTCTGCAGCTATCACCTGGAAAGCCCCAAATTCAGATTCACCTCTTTGTCCCCCATTGCTTCCCTATTGCCCTGGGTGGTCTTGGGCAATGGCAATTTTCCAAGACCTGTGGGTACATATATACAAAACCAACTCTTATAATGGTAATGGCCAAAGAAAGAGCAGTCTTGCTCCTTTTGTGCCATTCTTAGGGTTTCTCTGGCTTCTTGGGAGGAAAATTAAATGACCCTTTATCACCTTCACTTCCACACTCTATATTTTATGCTTTTCTGAAGCAGCTCTCATCTAGAGTGCAGATTTTCCATAGACAGATACTGACTCCAACCTTCTCCAAGCTCCACCTGAAAGAAACACTCACATTGGTTATAACATTGTCTCCTGGTTTCCAATGTGGATGTTGAAAAGTCAGCTGTCAATTTGACATGACAATAACCTGTCTTTTCTCTGGCTACTTTTAAGGTTTCCCCTTTATATTTTATGTCCTAAATTTTCACTATAACGTGTCTAAGAGTGGATTTCTTTTCATTTACCCTGCTTGGAATTCCTTTGGCTTCAAGAATCAATGATTTCATTTATTTCATCAAATATGGAAAGTGCTCAGCCATTCTCTCTTTGTCTATTGCCTGTTCTGCATTTTTCCTATTATCTTCTGAAATTATGACTAGTCTAGATCAAAATATCTTCCTCTATTTTCCATAACTCTTAATGTTTTATTCATAGCTTTCCATTTCTTGGTCTTTTTATGCTATATTTTGGGTGATTTGCAGATCTAACTTCTACTTAATCAATTCTTTTTTTCTCAGCTGTATTTAAACACAGAACTTTGTCTTGTTCATAGAATTTATTTAAATTATTAAAATTTTTATTTCTAGAAGTATTTTTGTTTTTTTCTCAAGTGTGCTTTGTCATATGTTCAGTATTCTCCTTTATTTCTTTAAAAATGCTGTTTCATATTATTTTTTACTTTTTATAGTTAATATCTAAAATTCTGATATCTGCATATTTTGTGAGATTCACTCATTCTCTTCTGTTGTCTTTTGCTCACATTTGCTTGTTTTCTCATGTTTTTAGTGATTCTTGAATCATCTCATATTCCCTGAGATTTATGTTCTTCAAAGAGGGGCATTATCAACATGGGATTAGTTTTAAGCAAATTTTTAATTTTGGGTTTTTAGGCCATTGAGATGGTATAAATTTTCGTCCAAATTCCCAAAGCTAAGGCACAGGCAGACAAATGTCCCTCTGTGAGACAAGTCCTCCTACAAAGAAAGCAGCTATTTAGAGGTAATGGTTTATTCAAAACTCCAGGATTTGTCTCTGATTCTTCATGGATGTAGCTCTAGGCCACCACCATCATCACTGAATTTGGGCAAATGCTAGCTGTGCTGGTTTTAAAATGAGGTCTGTACAGAAAGTATCCAGTCATGTACTATGAAAAAGAGATATTAATTAAAGAAGATAAAACATACCAGAAACATTGTACATAGGACAATGACACCTCAGTCCCTTTCAAAGTAGGTATTTTGGGACCTCACACAGTTCTCCTAGCATCTCTTCTACTGTTCAAAACACTCCACAAAATCCTTTGTTGGAATCACCATCAGATGCCCCATCATATTTTCCTGAATCTCTGAATGGTTTGAAATATCTTCCCTTTCAAGGGTAATCTGAGTTCTTGGAAGACCCAGAAGTCACAAGGTGCCAAATCTGGGCTGCATGGGGGCTGAGTCACCTGGGTTGCCAGTCTTGGTTGACTAAAGCCCATACACATTCAACATTCTCAGGTGTTCTGCTTGTTGCAGGCCTTCCAGAACATGGATCACTTTCAACAGGTTCTCGACCATCTTTGAAGCAGTTGTGCCACACTTTTATTTGCACTGCATTCACTGCACCATCCTCAAAGGCCATCTAAATTGTCGGAATAGTTTTCACTGAAGAATGCTCAAGCTTACCACAAAATTTGATGCGGATTCATTGCTCTGTTTGCTCAGTCATTTTGAATGCTACAGACACACAGTATACATTCTCATTCAATGGTATCTACTGTCCCCACTGACTAGTACAGTAAAGTCATCATTGTTAACACATGCACATTCCAGTCCACCCTCCTTGGCTGTCAGGTTATATCAGTGTCATACAGACCATTGTTGTTATATTAACAATGGTTGGACTTTTCACAGACCAACTATGTATGTCCACAGTTTCTTCAATGCTTCTCCCATCAAATAGTGAAACCTAATTTTCCTCCCCTTGAGCATGGGCTGAACTTAGTGACTCTCTTCTAATGAACATAATATGATGAATTTGATGTTGTAGGACTCAAGACTAGGTTATAAGCATTGTGGCCTCCTCCTTGTGCTCCTTGGATCATTAACAGTAGGAAAAGCCAGCTGCCATGTGGTCAGGACACTCAATCAGCCCCTATGGAAAGGCACACATGGCACAGATTGAAGCCTCTGCCGAATGCCATGTGGGTGTGCTATCATGGAAGCAGGCCCTCCTGCCCCAGTAAAGCCTTTGGAACACTATGTCCATGACCCTTATCTTAACTGCCATCTTTGAACCAAAAACCACCTAGCTAAGCAGCTCCAAAATTCCTGACTCCTATTTAAAAAAATACTTAATTATATTTGATCTAGCTTTTTGGGAGTTCTTTCTTGGAAGGAGGTTTTGCACATTGCCTGGCATATTTCTGAAAACAGAACTCCTCACAGATATTACTAAATCCTCTTACCTCATCTAAACCCAGTTAAGTGGTTTATTAACTTCATTATGTAGGTTAGGGAGGCAATTCAAAGAGGCTAAGTATTCTTCCCAAGGTCACACCACAAGCAAGTAATGCAGTGGGGTCCTGAACCCAAATATGGCAAACATCGAACTCCATGCTCCTTTCAATATCATAAGTTGAGAATTGAGAGCACTGTTGTCATCTAATTTAGCTGTCTATCCACTGGGAATAGTTTGTTTGAGAAGCAGTAGGGGAGAAGAAATAGAGACAGAAGCTGGGAGTACTGCTATCAGTGCGTTAAGGGCATGGGGGGGGACTCTGGTGAACCTTTAGTATAGACTGCCAACACTTCCTTGAAAAGGTCCTTTGGCCCCAGAGCTGTCTCCTCTTCTACTTCCCCAAGTGTTTCCTGGGAACCTACTGCAAAGAACAGTCTTGAGCACAGTTTGCCTCCTCTCTGTGTGTTCTCTAGGGGGACTGGGTTGCTCATACGGCTTCCATTAGTGCTCATTCATGGACAGCTCCTTGCCCTCCTTAGAGTCCCACCACTCTGTCTTTCCCTGGCTTGTGTTCCTGTTATCAGCTAGAAGGTTGCATGATCAAATGATGAGCTCATGATAGCACACACCCAGTGGGCAAGTAGTTTAACTTTCCGAAGCCTCTGATTTCTCATTTACAAAATGGGAGCAACAGTGCTTGTCTTTTGTACTTGTGAATATTAAATGTTATAAAGTATATAAAACCAATGCTTGGCACATAGTAAATCCTGAATAAATGGTAGTTATCTAGAAAGTTTAAGACATTTGGTTGATGTTGGTTGGTGGCATAGTGTGCAATTGGAAAATGTTCATTTTTATATATTTTTCAGATTCATATTTCATCACAACACAGATGTAATTTCAGCAAAAGCAACTGAAGAATATAGACAGCTTTTCCTATGGCCTCTATCAACCCTGGGATTTAACAACATCAAGAGGGCTATTTAGACAGTTTAAGGCTACATATTTGCAGATGGGATTTTAAGGGTGAAAGCCCATTTGTAACCCTAAGGTGTTTAAATAACCCTGTAATTTGAACTAAATTCCCCTAGCCGTATCTTAACTCCTCCAGGCTCCTGTCTGCCAATCCAAGCCCCACTTCCAGGACCACCTGTCAATTGCTGGAATGGCTGAGGTTTTGTGAGGCTCCCAGCTGTAACCTGATCTCCACAACTGTTCAAGAGATGCTGCAGCTGCCACAAAATTTCTCAGTTTTAGTGATGCACAGTAGCAGAGGTTCAATGGCACGCTTCTGGAAAGTTTCCATTCATTCACTTACTCATTCACCACACATGTGTACTTACTTAGGGCCAGGCCCTATGCCCACTATGCAATGGGAATAAAACAGAAGTAAAATAGGGTCTCTGTCTTCAGGGACTCACAGGTTAGCAATGGGCATAGACAGACAACGACATATTACAAGATAGCATCATGGTACAGGAGTAGAAATGGACACACACCCAAGAGAAAGTGATTAACCATCCAAGGTGAGAGGAGACAGAAGAAGGGAGACTTCCCACGGCAGTGACATTTGGGTTGGCAATTAATCATTTCCCTCGGCTACCTAATCTTTTTCTAGTTCCCATGTCACCATCAAATAAGTTCCTAGTTTCTTATTTACCTCATTTTTGCACCCAGGTCTCCCACCCTCAACATCTACCCAGAGGCCCTTTGAGTTCAGCATTAAATCCTGCTGTTTCTTCTTCTGCCTACCTTCTCCTTTCCACCACTTTGGTCCAGGATATAATCGCTGCACACCTGGACTCCTGCCTCCCAATTAGCTCCCCTTTCTCCAGCCAGTGTGTCTCCCCTCTCGTCTATTGGATACACATCATCGAGAATCATCTTCCTCCAGTGTCACTTAGACCACATCATTCTTCTATTCGCTTGCTCATAAAAGCTCCCTGCTGCCTCCCAAATCATATTAAAACTGCTCTAGTCTTGGGCTGCAAGGCCCACTACCAATTAGCCTGGCTTTATCTAACTGCTGGCCATTCCAGCTCAGCTCAGGTTGACACGCTTCGCTCTAGCCAGGCACAGCTCTTCCACCTGCTTCTTTCCAGCTGCCCTGCCATCCCCAGGCATGTGGTTAAGATCACTGTGTGTGTTCCTACTAGTGTGTGTGTTGGTAGGGGCGTGTTTGCAGGAAAGAGAGAAGAAAAGCCAGCCCTCCCTTGACATTCTATTGTAGGGGAAGGTTATAAACATGAGCACCAAGGGTAGAGATGAAAGAAAAACCCAGGAGAAAGGGGTGTGGACAGCTGCCATGTGGGAGAGCCCACTGACCAGTTCTCTGATGCTGGGTGGGAAGCTGAAGGGGCATGCAAGCCAACCCCAAGTGCCTCTGCTAATTGTGTTGCCCTGTCTCCCTGCCTTCCTTCAGGGGTGCTCTGCCTTATCTTTCCTGGTCTGATCTCTCAAGTCCCTCTCACCTGTAAATCGAACCAGGATATTCCTGTCCTTACAAGTCCTCTCAGCTTTCTCTCAGGTAGAGTACAGCTCTAAGCTTTTACTCAGAAGTCCATAGTCTAACTCAGCCTCCTTCTGCAAAGTCATCTCACAACACTGTCCTCTTTCCTCACTCTGCTCTAGTCAGTGTGGTTGTTCTTCCAGTCTCAGGAATAGTCCATATTCTCCCATCACAGGGTCATTGCATATGCTGTTCCCTCTGCCTGACATTTTCTTGATCACACTCCACACCTGGCTGAACCCCTTTTATGCTTCAGAACCTCAGCTTCCATATCCCGTTCCCTGATCACCTCTACTATGATCCTCCATGACAACAATACTCTGTACAGTCCTTTCATCGTGCCAGTTATAGTGTGTAAATCTACATGTGATCGTTTGTTTTCTTATTGACTTGTCACCTCCACTAGTAGATTGCAAACTCCTTGAGACAGGAAACCATTTGTCTTGTTCACTGATGTGCTCCTACAAAACGCCTGGCTCAGAGCAGGAGCTAAGCCATCACTCACCCAACATCATCTGGATTTCTCCAAAGCACAGGCATCCTGTGATTGGCCCAATTTATGGTCAGCAGGAAACACTTCCTGCTCCAGGAAGCTTTCTTCTAAGATGCCTCATGTACACCCAGTCTGCCAGATCACTCTATCTTGCCTTTCAATATCTGTTCAAGAACCTCCAACTTCCAAGACAGTTTTCTAAATTAACCCTTCCCAAGGCTAGTCCAAGACCTGCAAATTCAAATGCCTGCAGAGACCAGGCAAGTAATTGAGAGGAGTGGGCCATGTGGAGGGTCACTGAGAGTCCTGTCAACTGCAGAGCTCTGTCCCTTATAAAGGAAGCTAGAGCTCCAGGGGAGCTCCAAGGAGATACGCAAGAAAAGCAGGCCCCATAATATTAGATTTTCCAACTTTTCAAAAGAAATAAAAAATATGAATTTCTATAGGAAACATCTGGGTTTTTAAAACATGGTAGAGGCATATTTCTGCAATCTCTCTCAGCCTGATGGTCAACGTCTGCTCCATTCTTTCAAGAAAGTTGCTCGGCACTTGCATGCGTAAGTGGTGGGCACACTTACATTCCGAATCTTGCATTGTGTCCTGTAGCCAATACCAGGCTTCTCCAGAGGGCAGAAAGTATGCCTTTGTCTTCTGTGCAATCCCTCCAAATCACCAAGTGAGCACAGCACACTACTCTCCCTGTCAACACTGGGGCTAACAAAGCATTTCTTATGAAGGCAGCAGGCAGCTTTGCTGTTCTGTGAACAGAAGCCTTGCCTATTATACACAGAAGCTCGGCACTTCACGCAAGGCTCATATATTCCGTTCATTAGGCCTTCATCCCTCAATCAGTGGGAGAGTTACAGACTCTCTCCACCTCATCCATTCTCCTTCTGCCTTAATGCCTTGTTGAAAGGTATCCCCGTCCTTTGTTCTAAATTCCAATCTCTTTTGTGCTATGATGATAATGTTAACTTTGTGATTGTGCATAAGTCAGCAAATCAGAGTAATGCCTTATTCATCCAGTATCGTCAGGAAATGAGGTGTTTCACGTAATTAAATTGTCCAGATAACTAGCGTTAGCCAACATTTTAAAGATCAACATTTTAAAAAGAGTTCATGGAAACATCCGCAAATGTATTACATAACCTCCTGCCTTCTTTGTTTTCAAATTATTTTATATCATTTCTTTTTCAGAATACAGACAGAAGTGGAGACTGATAATTAAGTTCCCCCCCCCAGCACCCCAGCTCCCTCCTTCCCTATCCCTAGCAGATGCCCTGTTACCGCCGTCACCAGGTTACAGGGCATCTTCTTTCTCAGAGAGTGTGCACATACACGGGCACACTTTTTAAATCAAAGAAGGACTTGCTATGACTCTGCCCTGCACCTTGCTTTTTAAAATCATTGCTTGGTCATCCCTCATCATCAGTACACGAAGAGTCGCCCCGTTCTATGTAGCGGCAGCACCTGTTCCGCTGCGCAGGGGCAGGAGCACCAGTTAGGCAGACCCTGCCGTCTGGGTGCAGGAGGGTTTATTTAAGCAGTCCCCTATGGACGGGCATCTCGTTGTTCCCAATCTTTGGCTATTCTAAATAATGCTGCAGTTATAGTCTCTATATTGACTCCATTCTGCACATGTTCGAGTTTCCCCACAGCTTAAATTCTCAGAAGACAGTCACTGAGTCTCAGAAGGGATACGTGCATTTGCGATTTTGAAAACTATTGTTACATTGCACGTCATAGAGTTCGCATCAATTTTCTTCTCTGGCCATCACTAAATGAGCAGACCTGTTCCCTAACAGCTTCATCAGCACAATATGTAACCGGACTTTTACTGGAAGTTTTATCAATTAGTGAATGAAGAATATTAATTCAATTACTTTAAAAATATTTTATCGTGGGTGTGGCTTTTTATAATGTGTTCTTTGTCTCTCCTCACATGGTTCAGCTTGAATTTTAATCTGACACTAGGATTGCAACACATGCATTCTTACTCTTTCCACTTTTCTTATAAATCTTTGTCCATCTTCTTTTTTTAACTAAGAGACCTTATTTTGTAGATCAGTTCCAGGTTTACAGAAAGACTGAAGAGAGTTCCTGTATCCCCCTTTCTGTACCCCTACTCTCTCAACCGCCACACAACTTCCTCTATGATTAACACCCTGTATATGTGTGGGGCATTTATGAAAACAAATACATTATTATGAACTAAATTGTGTTTGTGTTATGATAAATACATGCCATGTATCCACCATTACAGTATCATACAGAATAGTTTCACCCCCTCTAAAATTCCTCTGTGCTCTGCCTGTTCATCCCCGCCCCCAAGCCCGACCCCTGTTAACCACTAATCTCTTCACTGTCTTCACAGTGTTGCCATTTTCAGAGTGCCATATGGTTTGAATCATATAGTGTCTACCCTTTTCAGATTGCCTTCTTTAATGTAGCATTATGCATTTTGGATCCCTCTGTGTCTTCTCATGGCTTGATAGCTCGTCTCCTTTTAGCACTGAATAACATTCCACTGTCTGGACGTACTATAGTTTATCTAGTCACCTATTGAAGGACATGTTGGTTGCTTCCAATTTGGAGTAATTATAAATAAAACTGCTGTAAATATTCGTGTGGAGGTTTTTATGTAGACATGAGCTTCCAATGTGCAATATGCAGATAAATGCCTAGGAGCGTGTTTGCTGGACTGGATGGTAAGGCTCTGTTGACATGCTGTTTTTCTCCACGGCGGCTGTACATTGTGCACTGCCACCAGCTCTGAAGGAGAGCTTCTGTTGCTCCGCATTCTCCCTGGCATTTGGCTTTGTCAGTTGTCTGGGCTTCAGCTATTCTAATAGGTGTGTAGTGATAGCTCATCGTTTGCAATTCCCTAATGACATATGATATTGAGCATCTTTTTATATGTTTATTTACTATCGTCAGGGGTCAGGGAAACTTTCCCCATAACTCTTTGTTTCTTCTGACATGCAGGAGATTAACAGGAAAAAATCAAAATTTGATACCTGCACACAGGGAATTTACATAAGCATAAAAATTCCAAAGACGGTGAGGCAAAATTCGGTATATATGTCATTTTGGACAAACTAGAAAAGGGGAAGAAGGGGCGTCTTAGATTTCTTAAGTGAAAATGGGCACTTTGCAGGGAGCCGGAGAGAGTGGCAAGCACACTCCTGCTAGGCGATTCAGAAACAATGGAACGCGGAGCAAATCCAGCTAATGCCCCCAGCCTGGATCCTCCCTATCTGTAATGCTAAGGTGAAAATGCTTAAGGTGATTATGCTAAGGTTCCCTTCCTGAAGCATGTTTTTCTTCTATGTGAATCTCTTAAAGGAGAAAAGGGGAAGGTAAAAAAACTCTTCCTGTGTTTGTTGGTTTTTAATGGATTGTAGTTTGAAATAATCTGCGTGCCAAAGCGGCCCATTCCAGGAATGCTCAGTCCCAATCCTCACGCTGTGTTTGTCTCTTTGATGAGATTTTTTTCCCCTACCTTTTAATTGGGTTATTCATTTTATTATTGATGAGTTTCAAAAGTTTTTTTTTTTATGTTGTGGCTACAAATTGTTAATCTGATATTTGTTTTGCAAATATTTTCTCCCAGTCAGTGGCTTTCATTTGAAGCTTTATTTTGAATGAGGTTGAGTATCACTCACTTCGTAAGGATCACTTGTATTTCTTGTTCTGGGATCTGTGCAGCCATATCTTTTGGTTCTTTCATGTTAATGACTTAATAGGCCTAACAACATTTAACCATTATTTGAGAATTGAATCATTAATGGGAACATTGATTGCTGCAATATAATGTGATTGTCCAAACTGCTTTGCTCACTTGAGTTCTTGTATTTATTTATTTTTAGTTTTCTCTTCTCTCTCTAGGTTTTAGGATATGCGTTATCGCTTTGCTTCCCTCATATGTCTGTCTTTCAAAACCCGTGCCCCCTCTCGGAATTTACTGCCTTTGATATCAACAGTTTCTGATACTAACACAAAATTTGTTATAATAGCCTGAGAAACCAGATTCATGGGTCCCCAACACATGTATTTATACTTCTATGGTGGCCATTCAGGAGTATTTATCATTTCCTCGTTCTTAGCCTTCTTCAGAATATTCAGAATCACCCCCCAAAAGAATCCCTAGTTCTAGCACTCTCTGCTAGAACATTTCAGGGCAATCACAGAAGCCCTAATTATGAGTGGAGCCCATTGCCCAGATGTTATCTCCATGTAAATATAATTCCCTTGAATAGAGGAAAACCTGATCTCTCACTCTCTGAAGTAGCAATATGAACTTACATTTCTGGAGAACTTTACACAAATGAACTTTCAGTGACACCGTTGTGTGGGGGCCCCTGTGCTCACAGTGCGCCAACGTTTCCGCCTGGCTGTGTAACTGGAGTTGCCCGGGAGCTACTCGGGACGAGGACCCATCCGCCTGCTAGCCCAGCGGCCTCCCATAGATGGCAGTCGACACACTTTCTAGCGCTGCTCTCCATCTTCATTGGAATCCGGCGCCTTCAGGGAACGAAAATGAATGCAGAAACTGTGGAGTAATAATTAGCAAACAGACTCTAGTCATTTGAAAAATTGGCAAGAAGCCTTATTAAAGGAGGTTATAATAGTCATATTTTGCACTTCTAATAGGGCCTTTTATCTCTAGGCCTCTAAGAGCCTGTCTGAGTCATGTAAAGGGGGAAAAAAACAACCCCGAGGTAGGTCAGAAGTCAGGAAACAAGGCGTCCGTTTGACATTCAGTGAGGCTTTCTCATTTCAAAGTGAAGGTAGACTGTCTCTGATGCATTTAAATACCAGGAACGTATGCTGGTTTGAAAAGGAAAGTCAAGCCATGCACTGTGAGATAAACTGTACATTCCTGGGTTAATACAGAAAGCATGCTTTTCTCAAGTTGTTTTCCTATTAAAATAGCAACAGAGCTTTAAATACTTTGCTTCCTATAAACCCATGAACAGCATTATTATTCACAGTGCCCTATACAAATTAAGAAAGCATTTTTATATCCTCTTCCGAGTATCAAGGTGTAATTATCAGCACATCCTTGTATTTATTCCTACGAGGCTGGAATAAATACTGCAATTGATGGATATCAGCCCATGAACTTGGTATCATTCATTCTTTATCTCTAGCAGTGGAGGCAGCAGAAGAAAACAGCTCCTAACATGTATACACAGCAAAAAGCCTTAAATCTACAAGATATGGCTGTCCTCCTTGTCCCACATTCAACCTGCGTCTTCAATTTCCCACATCAACTCCAGATCTATTGAAATCTTGGAACATTAAAATTCTCCTTCATTGTTGCAAGGTTTAGTAACTTGACAGCCAGAAGACAGACACCCTGACTATTTGAGGGAACATAGGTTTGGGAATAAAGAAGAGCAGCTTTTCCTGGTACATTAAAATTTGCTTGGGGCTTGGTTGGAAGAATGTGTTTTATAATAATCATTTTTTGGCTGTGTGACTTTGACTTTGGGCAAGCTAATTAACCTCTCTGAGCATCAGTTTCTGCACTGTAGTAATTTCTACCTCATGAAAGATGGCTAAAGGATTGAATGAAATCATGAGTGTAAAAGCATTTAGCACAGCACCTGTCAGTAGGTTTTCAATAACTATTAGAGAGAGAGGGAGGGGGGGAGAAAGAGAGAGAGGAAGAGAGAGAGAGAGATCTAGATTTCTGCTAGGCTCTTCTGAGCCTCAGAGATTTAGGTACATTGGTTCAAGTCCTCAAATTCTGAACCCATCAGTCCTCCTTACAATTCCTTCAAGTTCACGACCTCACATCCTCTTGATTTCTTTGAATTCTTCCAAATCTTAGTCTCAGGTTAATTCAGTGCTGGGCCAGCCAATACATTGGAAAATGGCTTCTTAGCCATTTTTACACATGAAAAAAAAAATCCCATCCTCTCTCACAAATGGTGTGAATCTAGTCAATTGAATGGAAATTTACATTTGAGAAGAGATCAGATCTTGCATCCCTGGGCTTTCTGGCTTTCTGTTATTCTCCTGATCCCCCACCATGCTCTACTGTCTTCCAAAAGAGCATTTTACAACTTGAAACTCATACACCCCTGCAGCCCCAGGCCTGGGAGGTGTAGCCCAGTTCCTCCCAACCTTCTGTAACTGCTTTCAGGTGGAGAACAGCTCACCCTGACCAATTGGGTTGTTCCAGCCTCCCTGGAATTTGGGGAAATATATCTTCTTTCCTATTGCCTTTTTAATTCAGTACAAAACTCAGTAATCAGTATTCTCATGGATAATGCCATTTCCTTAATTCTGTGGAACAATCTATTTTCGACACACATATATATGAGCATATTGCTACATCATAGCTATTCTTTTAAGAATTATCTAATTTGTTTTGTTTTTCAGAATTTTAACATTTGTATGTAAAGTTTTTTTCTGATAATTGCATTCATCTTTGTCTGATTTTTTTCATCCAGAACACAAATTCATCTTTTGCTGGTGGCCCTGAGTCATCAGTATGCATGACTGTGAGGACACCCCACCCTCCGGGGTATTGATTGGGCTGTACCAGCTCTTTGCTCTAAACGCCCCAGATTCTTGTGTGTTTGGAGTTACAGTGTCTGGTTGTTGAGTTTTTCTTTTTTCTCTCTCTCTCTTTTGTCTCCTTTTTTTTTTTGCTGTCACCACCGTACACTGTCTCTAGCAGTAATTGTTCTGCTATAGTTTCCTTTTGCAGCTTCCAGTCTCCTGACCGATGAAAACAAGGCAAACATTACAGGTGGTTTTAGAGTCAAGACCACTGGCCTAGAATCCCTCAGAACTTTCCATGAGCCGAGCACGGGAGCTGTGATACAGAGACTCCTCTAGATAGGTTAAGTGGCTCAGTCTTCTTTTCGCTCAGCTCTCCTGGTTCTTGAATGGCTTTTAGATTATCTAAATCGTAGGAAAGATGACCTTAGAGGAGTGATATGTTGCCATATTATTTTCCCATTGGCCTCATTTTCAAACTCCAGATCAGTGCTGTCTGAAGACTCAGGTCCAGCTGGTTCTCAGGGACCCCATCCAGGGGGTGCACGTGCTGGCTGGGGGTGCCCTGGCCCTGGGGTGTACCGCTCTAAGACTTAAGGAAGGTTATGTATGATGAAAACCTTAAATCAAAGTATTTCCTGTGAAGGCAAAAATAATCACATCAACAAAAGAGAATCAATAAGGCCAGATATTTTGGGGTAACCAGATGACATCCTTATTACCATGCTGTCATAGTTCAAGAAAATTTTCCTTTCTCCATCCCCTCCTTCCTTTGTCTCTACTTCTTCCCTCTCTCCCTTTTTTCCTTTATTTGTCTTCAAGTAAGTGATTTTCTTTTTTACTGAAAGCAGGCAAAAAGAGGGTACCAAAATGTTTTACAGTTAAGCTGAGACAATCAAACTATTAACAAAGGCTAGTAGCAAGAAAATGTTTCCTTTCTAACTTTGAAAGTAATTGTGCTAATTTAGAACAAACCAACAACAACAAAAAAAAAACCTTTATATCTTGCAGGATTTTCACAGCAGGAACATGCTTCTCCCAGGTTTCCCATGATTAGTACTTGAAAATTAAGCCCTTCCTATAGTTCGGGAAACAGTCATGAGTCCTCTCTCACAGTGTGTGAGGTTTCAGGGACAAGGATGACGATGAAGAGACTGGACATGATTGTCATTCAGACAGTCTCTGGCTGCTGAGCATAGTATAGGAGAGGGGGCCAGACTAGGCGCCCAGAGTCCAGGCCAAGTGTGTGTCATTCCTGCAAAGACCCTTCCTTGCAAGTCAGATTGTACACTCCACATACTTCTCGGCCTCGCGCCCTAGCACTGGAGGTCAGAGCCCAGCCACCTGAGTTCAAATTCTGACCTCAGGCAAGTTCCTTGACCTCTTCATGCCTCAATTTGTTCATCTCTGGAAAGTAGAAAACACGCGTGTTTACCTCACAGGGTTACTTTAAAGTTAATGGAGTTAATAAATGTAAAATCCTTAAAACAAAGCCTGAAGTACTCTGCCAGTGTCTGTTATTCTTGTGTTCGGAATAGAGACCGAGGCCAAGACACTGGAGCGGTTGTATGGATTTTCAAGTTTAGGTTCTGGAGTCAGTCTCATGGGGTTTGTGGCATTTGTCCTCTCATATCGTGGCTGGGTGAACTTGGCCAAATTACACAGCCCCTCTAAGCTTGCTTCTTTATCTATGGAAAGAGGTTAATTATACTGTCTTTCTCATAGTGCTGGTATGAGGATGAAATGTGTGGAGAGAGCCCACAGGACGCCTGGAACACGGAAAACGCTCCATGAATGTCAGCCACGGCGATGTGGAGGAGGAGGAGGTCAATGGTGTGATGGCCCGCCTACTGAGAATTTTTGAAGGCAGTTTCTGTGTCTTCCTTTGTGAAGTGAGGGAACAGCGATAGCAGTGCTTTGGGAATTGAGGGACACGATTTATACTGTTCCTTCTGTGCTGTGTGGGGACAGAGAGCAGAGAAATTGAAAGCAAAATAAGAGTTGGGGGTTCTGCCAAGTCTTGCAGGTAGTTGAGTTCAGACACTTCCAGAAAGGAAGTCCTGAGCTTTCCCCTGTGACCCCTGATCAGCAATAAAGCCCCTCAGCCAGGGAGATAAATAAATAGCCTGGGTATAGGACTCAGGACACAGCAGACAAGATCGTAGAAGACACTAGGATTCTCTTTTCTGAGTTTTCCTTTGATTCTCCTTTTCCCTGAAAGGGGGTCAGGGAGGGTGATGGGGATGGTTTGGCTTCCATTCTGCTACTTCATTCACCTGGCACACCTTCCTCTCTTTCCCTCTTGGAAGACTTCTACCTTTCTTTCATGGCCAAGTTCAAATATCAGTCCAGAAGGGCGATCATCTTTTGCTGTACATGTGTGTTAGAGAGATAGGAGAGGTTGGAAGGGGCCATGACATTTTGGAAATCACTGCTTACTTTGTACAGCTGGGATTCCTATTTGCCACAAATAAACCAGGTGAATCCTGTAGTCTACTCAATTCTGTAGACTTGTAGATACCTGCTAAGTGCTTAGATGGGATGGGAAGACATTCAGTAGACAATTCAAAGTTTTACAAGAATTGGAAGATCTACAGATCTTCCAGGTAACTAAATTTCCTTTCTGCCCAGTACTGTTTCTGAATATCTGCTCACAAAACAGATGCCCCTTCAGGGTGAAGACGCTGCCTCGCCCGCATCTGAGTCCTGCCAGCACTGCGTGCCTGGTGTGGAAGTCGTCCAGCAGTGCAATGGGGACAAAGCTCCCTCTGCACCCCGAGCCCAATCTTCTCTTGGACTGTCCCGTGTCTTCCAGGTGCAGCCCTCTGAAGTCATGGAAATCATCTACAGCTTTTCCTGTCTGCTGACAACTGCCAAACTTACGGCTCATCCTCATTTCTTCCCAAATATCTGCCTGGCTCTGACCTACACGGTTTCCCATATAGCATAATTTTATTTCCCCTTCCTTCTCATTCAAGTTCATCAACACTCCTTTTAAAATGCTGCCCACGGAATCGAACTCATTCTCCCCTCCTCTGGCCTGCTGCCCTTCTGCCTTCTCGTCTCTTTGTTAATTGAACTACCCGTCATTTACACTGGCCACTTCGGTCTCCTTAACTGCACCTCCTCCATCATCTGCCCCGTCCACCTCCCGTCAGGCACTAAGTCCTATTGATTGTTCCAACTAAATATTGAACAACTATAGTAGGTATTCAGACAGTATATGGTGAAGGAATATAAATGAATAAAATTCATCACTTTATATTCATTCCTGCTACTTCTGACTTGAGCGAAGCTTTTGTTTTGTTCCGCTTTTATTTTTAAATATTTCAAATGTACAGCAAAGTTGAAAGACATTGTGATGAACACAAATAAAACCTTCCCCTAGATTCGTCAATTGTTAACATTTTGCCTCAGTTGCTTCCTCTCTCTCTCTCCTCCCAAAACACGCACACACTCATTCACTTAGAAAATGAAGTAAGGAAGCTGCAGGTGTGCGTTGTGACATATCATCTCTAAATACTGCAATACACATCTCCTAAGAACTATGAAATTCTCCACAAATTACTTCCCACAAATACCATTAGAGTGATGACTTAGAAACTGGGGATTATGGGTGGGCTTTTGGGAAGGTCCATGACATCCTGTGCAGAGTTGTGAATGGATGAGCAGTTTTCTGGGGAGGCAGTTCACAGCCTTCATCAGAGGCCCAAACTGCCAAACAAATGTCTTTCCCTCTTTATGCCAAGTAAGGTAGCAACATGGTCAGTAGTGGAGTTTCAGCTCTCTCAAACTAATGATAACTCATATGCTATCTAAAATGTACTCAATGGCTTCCTACTGGCTACATGAGACAGTTGTTCCTTAGCATGACACCACGGACCTTTGCGATCATGCTTCCAATACATTTCTGCTCTCTTCTTTCAAAGGAAACTGGCCACCAGTCCCTACCCAGGTCACTCTCTGAGCTTCATCACACCACGGTCCCCCTTGTTAGCCTTGTCCCATCTTGGCCAACTTCTGCTTTTCTTTCAAGGCCCAACTCAGTTGCCATTGCCTCTGTGAAGCCTGCCCCACTGCTCTTCCCAGTTGCTTCTGCCTATAATTTGTGTATTCTCCTTTTATATTATTCATCACATCTACTGTGCTTTATTTGTTTAAGTAGCTTCATCCTCAGTGACACTGTGAAACACACAACATATGAATAAATGGACACAAGATGAAAGGACCACACAGCCCTGGCTAATCACCTGAGCTTCTGACCCTCCTGCCCGCTCTGTTCTCTGAGGCATCCTGACTTGGCGGGCTCTCCTGGTCTCAGACCCCTGTTTTGCCTTCACCAAAGGCTTCTGTGTCTCTCCCCATATGATGCTCTCCATTCCTCTAATTTTGGCAGATTACCCCGTATCCACATCCCTATTTTCCTTTGGCTATCCAAATTCAGCTCCTTGAAATGACAACCTGACACTCATCCATGGTAAAGATTCTACAAGATTTAGAGGGGGAGAGACACCAGAAAATGGATGTTTGTTGAGGCACTGGGCCACCAGGAAAAGAATAAAATGAAGCCAGTTCCAAAGCCCTGTGAAAAAGTACTGAGCTGTACTGGAGGGTTGTTATACTTGGAATAGAATGTGATGCTATGGTGGGCTGAACTAGCAAAGCTGGCATTGGAGAGGTGAGAAGTACCCTGGCAACCTCCCTGCACAAGCCTGAGACTGTGTTTGCTTTGATTTTTCCAGGGTGACTCCATTGTGCCTTTCCAACACTGGTACTAACACTTCTAATCGAGAAATCAGATCCTGACTTGCAAGGATGGCAAGCAGCTGGCCTGTTGGCCAGGGTCCAGATCCGCAGCACAGGTAAGAGACCTGCATTGTTACTACTCCAAAGCTTAGTGTGGTCGAGTAAAACAGCAATGGGTTGGAGTAGGAGGGGTAGCCCTTCTATTGTGATTTTACTAGCCTATCCCAGGGATTGCTAAAAAAGAGTCTCAGGAGGGGTTGCAGATTCTGAGGAGAAGGGTTGGAACATTCTGCTGAGCCTCCAGTTCCCCACCTCCCAGAAGAGCCCCCCAGCAGCCATGGGCCTGTGCTGGGATGCACAAAGGCTGCTAAGCTGCCTGCTAATGTCAAAGCTGACCTCAGCTGGCAGCACCCTCCTCCTCCTGCTTCCCTGGTGGATTGGCCCCTGTGGGATGTTAGCCCATCTGCTTTCAGAAATGTGGCCACCCTAGCCCCTGCCCCCTGTGGCTGTCTTCCTCTCCCCCAGCGGGAGCATCTGGGCCCCTGGTGAGTGATGCTTCTGATCGGCTCAATCCCTGGCGCTCCAGTCAGAATGCATTACCAGGCAGGGCGCATCGGCTTGGCGATTTGGTTTCCACAATAAATCTCCTTGCTTTCATGAGTTTAAATCAGACTTTAAAACATCGCCCTTAATGTTCTTTTAATGCAGTTTTCTTCTGAATGAGTTCCCTTTAGGTCCAGTCCTTGTCATTAATACACTCTCTTGGCAAACGAAGGAGGGCTTCTTCGAGGAAAGCCCTGCCAGTTTAGGAAACCAGTTGAATTGCCTTGGTGATGCCAGGAGCCTCTTTTGCATTTTACAAGGACACTTGAGAAAACAAAACTCTCTGACCGTAAATTTAATTTTCTTTTGACAGCCTCAGTGTCTCTGCAGCCCTAGAAGTTATCCATTACTTCTTTCTTCTGTAATTAAAAATCAAGGGGGAAAATGTACAGGATTAACAAGTTCTAATTTTCATTGATGAGCTCTAAGAGCTTATCAATAATGGGATCAGAAAAGCCGCTTCCCCTAAGCTGTATTTTTCCAGGGCATCTGATTTTGATGGAGAATCTTGCTTAGGATGGAAGAATACTGATTTGCCAAGGACCCCACTGCCAAAGTCAGCAAGCAAGGGTGGGGCAGGCCGAGCGAGTGTCTAACAGGAGGGAGCAAGAGAGCGGCCTGGGCTTACAACTCTTACAGACTCAGCATTTGGGCTCGGGGGAGCTGATTACAGGGAAAGATTAAACAGCCTGTCGTTCACACACATGTTCCTTCTCTATGGATGGCTTCTGCAGGAAAAGGGGCTTGCATGTATCTGCTTAGGGGAAGAAAGATCCTTCCAATTAAGAGAATATTGGTGGTAATTCCTTTTGAGTTATACATTTATAGACATAAATACTTTATCAGGGGATGGGGCATCCATCCTGTTTATGAACCACAGGGAAGTAGCTGCACATAAGTTTCTCCGAGACGTACTGAGCTGATCGATAGTGTCTGGGCTGTGTCATTTCAAAAGCTGTGACATACAGGCTCCCAGTGAATGTGACAGGCATGTGATGGGAAGGAGCTGTCGAATTGATATGCACAGGTTCCACGAAACTCCCAAACAATCAGGTGCAGAAACAATTCAGCTAAGATTCTTTCTTTCTTTCTTTTTTCTTTTTTAAGATGGGGCAAGTAAAGTGTAGGTAGCATGAAGGAGGAGTCCTAGCACCTGATCTTGAGGTTCTTCTGTGGGAGAACAAAGGCCTCTGCTATGTTCAACAGGGGTTGGCCTTATGAGTTTCAGGCACAGATTGGATGATTTGGTTCCAAAACTTTCTTGCTTAGATCTGGAAAGTTCAGGCCACCTCGGGAGACAAAAAAAATGCACAGTATAGCGGGACAGGCCAGCAGCTGGGGATTCTGTCCAAATTATACCATCTTAGCTCCTGCCACAAAGAACTCCTTAAACCAAGACTAGAGAACCACAGACTTCTGAGTTGCCCACTTCCAGAGGTCACCTCTTTGGGGCATCCTGCCAGCTCTCCTGCCGAGCATCACTCCTTCCCCCCAGGTGAGAACAGACTGCAGCCAAGTCTGGGCACTGAGGCCAGTCTTACCCACAGTCTTACCTATTAGAGGTGATATTATATGGATAGAGTGAGCACATGGACTCTAGCCAAATGGTCAAGTTTGAATAAAGGAGTCCACTCTTATGAACTGTACGATCTTGGGCAAGTTACTTAAGCATGAGCCTCCATGGTCTTTTCTATAAGATACGATTATTTTAGTCTCATTGCTTAGAGCTATTATGAAGATTAAATGAGTGAATATAAGTAAGTCATGTAGAACAGTGTCCAGCGTGTCAGAGGCACTCAGTAGATGTTAGCAACTTAAATATCATACCACTAAGCAGTGATCTTGTCAAAGGCAGAGTGGTTGGCTTCTCAGAGCCCTCTCCGACTCTGTGATTTTAGACAGCCAGAGGGCCTAACTTGCTGCTTTGAAAAGGTGGGGTAGTTGTGGTGGTACCCGAGATGAATTTGGGGGCAGGTATATGGATGGATTTTAATAACTATATATTTATTCTGTATCAGAAAAAAAACCCAGCCCATTATTCCCTAAACATTATTGATCAGATTGAAGGTAAGTGTTTTAAAAAGTGAAATGTATATGTCTCAGAACCTGTGCTACATGCAATGTGGGCAAAATCGTAATGGCACTTGAGCTGAATCTTAAAGGATGAGTAAGAGTGCTAGAAGGGCCTCCCAGCAGGGACACTCTCTGTGCAAAGGCCCAGGACATAATCCAGCATAACAGCAGGGAAGGGAGATGAAGCTGGAAAGGGCAGTCAGGACACAGAGGGACTTATCTGTCACGTTAACAAGTTTAAACATTGTCCCAGAGGTGCCGAGAATGGTATGATGTTGGTGGATAAGGTAGAAGGGAAGTAGGAACAGGGAGCTGATTAGGACACTATTCTCAATTAAGAAATGATAAGGACATAAACAGGAGCTGTGGCCCTGGAGAGAGGGAGGGAAGCAGATGAATTCAAGAAGTCTGTAAAAGGTAAAGGAAGATGCCTGAGATGCTCTCTGGGCCCCCAAATAGATGATGCTGTGTCAACGTCCGAATCTGAGATGAGGGCGTGGTAAGGGAGATGACCGCTCGTGGGAGCAGGGAAAATGATCGATTCAGTCTGGGACTCTGGAATTTGAAGTCCCTGTGGGGAGAACTTGAGCAGACAGATCTGGGCCAGAGTCTACTCTAAAGTCAGTGGAGGTGAGCATGTGGAAATAGAGGGTGCAGACTAATCTTTCAAGAAGCTTGGAAGAGCTGGGGAGAAAAGGGATGAATGACACTTCTGGAGGACTGGATAACGCCGAGGGTCCTATATCGGCTGCAGATGAGAAGCTGGTGGGAGCGTGGGGGACAGTCAAGTGCAGCAATGCTTCAGAGCCCTGGCCTGATCTCACTGGTGTCCTGCATGTGAGCGTGGGTGTCTTCACGCACTTACACTCGTACACACTTTTATCTCTTCGTCTTCGCTGTCCTCCAGCCCAGTCTGGCCAGCCTCCCCCTCTGCCTTCTTCAGTCCATCCTCCCTTTCCTCCTTCATTCATCGAATATTTATTGAGAATCTACTATGTGTTCTAGGGGCAAACAAATAAATCAAACCAGACAATCATCGAGCATCTACTCCAGTGAATGGGAGGTAATGGACAAACCAAACAATAAAACAAAAAGTGCACGAAATGGAGATAAGTGCTCTTAATAAAAGTAAAGCAGGGCGGGAAGGGAGGGAGTGCCTTGTTGGGCTAGCAGTGGTGAGTAGCGGTAGTACGTAGGGAGGTGGGAAAAGGCACCACTGAGAAGGCCATATCTGAGCAAAGAGCTGAAGGAGATGAAGGAGAGATGATGCAAACATCAGGGGAACAAGTTCTCAGTAGAGGGAGCAGTGAGAACAAACGCCCCAAGTCAGGAGAGGGCCGTGGCGGTTCAAGGAACAGCACAGCAGCCTCACCCTGGACACTTCCCAGGCACATCGGGCACTGAGCCTTGATCATAATATGATTCTTATCATTTCTTCTCATCTTCCTATCCCCTTCGGCTCCTAGTCCTTCTTTTCATCAAGCTAACTGAGATCCCAACTCATGGGGCCCAACTTTCCCCAAACCCATGGGGAGCATTTAGGGAATACAAAACAGTCTTTTGGCTTTTGGTATGAACTCTCCCGTATTGCTGGAGCTGGTTTTCAAGTCTGGGATCCAGGACTTAGGAGCAGTGAGGAAGACTAGGTGGGTGGAAGTTCAGGATCATAAGTTTAGGCTGAATCCTAAGATACTGGAAAAACTAAATTCCAGCAGTAGGGGAAAGGGTAGGTAGTCCTAGTCCAGAATCTAGGGGTAGTTCTGGAACTCTGGTTTTGTTCTCCTGGAGAAACCAGGCAAGGAATATTTACTGGTGGTTTTAAGATCAAATGTTCACAAAATCAGTTCAGAAAAGGTTGGGCAGCAGGGCAACTTAGGGAACCAAGAAGATGATGGAGGAATGTGTTGAAAAGCTGGTGTGTTAGTGCAGGTCCAGCAGCAGACTTCTGGGAAACCCAAGTTCAGGGTCAAGAAATGCAGTCACCAGAGCTCCTAGGACTCAGACAGGACTTGGTTCCAGCTTACTTGGATCAGGCCTAACTCACTGATGAGCCAGAGAGTTATCAGTTTGAGGGTCTCTGATCCCCTGCATAGGGACAAGACTAGTTCTAGAATCTTGGCTGGGGCCCCCTTAATTGTGGGATTAAATAGCACCAGCTTTGAAATACGGAGATGGCCACAATCCCAAATCCAGCCAACCTTTAGAAACAACATATGAACAATTTAATTGTTGGTGCCACGCCTTTGCCAGTTCCTAAAACTGCACTCTTGCCTGTGGCCAACTCATAGAGGAGAATACTTCCCAGTCTCTTGAATTTGAAATTGGTCATGTGACTTGCTTTGGTCAACAATAAATGAGTAAAAATTATGGTGTGTCAGTTTTGCGCATAGGCCTTAAAAGGCCTTATACATTTCTACCCACCCTCTTGAGAGTCTGCCATCAGCATAAAAAGAACAAATATTTGCTGGCCTACTGGTCCCAAAAGGAAAATGGAGACATGAGGAGCAGAGTGGCCCCAGCCACTTGCAGCCTGAAGCAGAGCCACCAGTCAAAACCAGTCCAGAGCATGCAGACTTCAGATGACCTGTTGACATGGGAGCAACAATTAACGATTGAAGACAAAAAATGTAACAACTTTCCCCCTGCCTCCTGCTGCCTAGCACAGTGCTTTGCCCCCAAAACCTCAGAACCGACTTGTTAGTTTCATTTAAGATGCTCACTGTAAATCAACTGGGTATCTGGACTCCCAGGGGCAAGGGAAAATCTGGACGCTCCCGTACAGGTGACAGAAAGTGAAAAGCTATAAGGAGGTTTCCTTAGACACCAAGGGCAATGACTGAGCTGGCTGTCCTGTGCTTGCTTGTTGCGTAGTCACAATATCTAAAGGAGAACTCCGAAGGTCTACAGTAGTTTGGGACTCACAAAAAATAATTCATTATGCATAATGGTGATGTTGGCAGTGCATGCCAAATGGTTAAATCTAATGTAGCATACAGTTTCATTAAGGCACAACAAAATTAATCTATCCCTTCCCACCAGGAGGTTTAAACAAAAGCAATGGGGAAGGAGCTGCATGTAAAAAGCAGCAATTCATTAATGAAATGAAGACATGTAAAATAATTAGGCTTATAACAAGAGATTAGAGAACTAAATTAACCCTTCTGTTTACTTTGCACAGAATGCAATGGAGAACTTTGGCAAATGTGAAGTTATTATAGAAATGTCATCTCAAAAGATTAACCTGGTAGCCTCCCCTGAAAGGAATGACCTGTGTCAGACCCAGACTAATAACTTCGTTTTATGATAGTGAAAACCATATCTGCGAGGTGTTTCTGCATTGGTCCCAGAGGCAAGAAAGAAAGCAGAGACAGCCACAGAGCTGCAAATGAAACAGTTAATTCACAAAAAGTAGGGGCTTGGTGTTGACGTGCTGTATGCTAACTTGGGTAATTAATAATATTGAAACGAAGGGGCTAATCTAAATCAATGGTGGGTTGAAGCTTTCCTCTGCCTGGTTAGTAATGATAAGCCAAGGGGGACAATTGAGCTTCTTTTCTTAATAACTCCAAATCCTCATCTGCATGGGGGAATGGTGGGAACAAGAACCCATCCACATGACCAGGTAAAATGCAGCTTAAGACAAGAGGGAAATGGGTTGTGCACATCCAGGCGGGCACCCTCTTGGCTTTGGGACTTGACCCTGGTTTCTTACATGTTGGCTCCCTAACTTAAGGGCTCTGATAGAGATTTGCAAGCTAGTATTTCTCCACTGCTCCAAACTCTTCCAACATGTGTTGTTGGAAGAAGTCTAGACTTTTAAATAGAGTTACACTATAAATCTAAACTCATGTATCCTATCACGGAGGTTGGGGACATGTCAAGAGTTGGGGAGTGAATGACCACGCTAAGAGTCCACACTCACCCTTCAATAGGAACAGTTAGCTAAAGCACTGTGCCCAAGGTCCAATTAAGAAGGCAGCAGGAAATGGCCTCACCAGCTGACTCAAGAGGGATGGATCTTTTTGATGGAGAAGGGAAACAGTACCCGCTTTAGGATTCTATCCACAGTGGCAGCCCCACAAAAGACAGCTTGGTTCTACAGTACCCCCACATGCCTTGCCCAAGGCCATACTTGCTCTGTGTTTCACACACTGGTGATATCATCTCTTTATAGCTTGCCTTATGCAAATGGAAAACAGTAGCCACTCATTCATTCTACATGTTGAAATGAGGAGCAGGATGTTGTGTGATATACTAGAATCAAAATCAACATTTTTTTAGCACCTAGTATGTGGCTGGTGCTTTTCTAGCATTATGTTTCATCAGCCAATGTCAAAGGTATCGTGTTCCATTTTACAGATTGATAAATGACAGCTGAGATGCATTAAGGAATTGGCCTCGTGTCATTTTAAAGATAACTATGACTTTTGGAGTTTTTATACAAATGCCAGTCATCTTCTATGGCACCTCCCCAAACTATTTGGAGAGCACAACAGGTAAAATCATGGTGAGGGAGGGAAGGAGCAGAAATCAAGTTCCTCAAAGTAACCGTAGTTGTTCCTCTCAAAGCTCTTCGTCCAGGACTACGTCTGCAGGATGTGACTTGGTGGCGTTCTCCCTCTCCTCCCCAGCCCTTGAGCAGTGAAGCAAGGCAGAGGGAAGAATGAGGTGAGAACATGGTTAGACAAACTCATGGGCTGCTGAAAGGAATCTTCTAGGCCTGGTTTCCTGAAGAGGCCCAAGGGAACAGCAAGTATCATTTCCAAACTGAAAGTAGGGCAGTTGTTTCAATCTAAGTGTAAGCATCTTTAATGAAGAATATTTGAAATTCTGGAATTTCTGTAGACATAGGACCATCCTATGTGATGGAGCAATTTGGGGAACTGCATCCCCTACCTCTCTTGTGTTCCCGTTAATCCATAAAACTCACCCTTTCGGCATTGGGGCTGTCCTCGCACTGCTCTCCTGGCCCACCCTGGCCTAAGCCAGAGAGAAAGAGCCAATGTAAGAAGAAAAAGACTCTGCTCTTTCCTCCTTGGTGTTCTTGGTGCTCAGTCCTATCCTCTGTCTTCTACAGGAGCTACTTTTCCATTCATTCGTTTGTTCACTCAGTGCTTGCCTGGGTGCCTGCCATGTGCCAGGCGTCCTGCTGAGTACTTCTCTCCTGGCATCTTATTTGTGACAATAACCTGTGAGGAGGCCACTGTTATCCCTGATTTATAAATGAGTAAACTGAGGCATGGAGAAGCTGAATGAGCTCCCCACGTATCCCAGCCCCCAGGCATGGGAGCCAGCCTGTGCACCCAGGGCTCTCCAGTCCCTTCACTGCACACACTGTCTTCCCTGCCCCAGAGTTGTAGCCATCATTTTTTGCTAGAAAATTTGCTATTATAATCCTCAGGAGAGAAGGCATTTCTCCCATTATCCATATATTCAAATTGAGGTCCTAGGGTCATTCTGGAATAAATGAGAACTTAGAACCCCCTTAGACACTGGTAATCTTTATTAATCTTTACTAATCTACTTGGCTTGCTGAGCCACGCTGCAATTTCCAATGCTAACTAGCACCGTTCCCCCTGAGAGGAGCTGTGTC
Organism: Tonatia bakeri; assembly: GCA_004024845.1. Lineage (NCBI taxonomy): Eukaryota > Metazoa > Chordata > Mammalia > Chiroptera > Phyllostomidae > Tonatia > Tonatia bakeri. The sequence continues at coordinate 340,895 of PVIA01000850.1, forward strand.
CTTGATGGTACTTCAAACAAAGAAAACAAATTGTAAAACTTTTCAGACCTGTGAATACATGGTGTCCAGAGCCTAGCAGAGTGTCTTGTGTGTATTGTTTAATGAAGATTTGAGTGGAATGAATGAGTGAATGATGGAACAAATGAATGACCCTTAAAGGTCCCCAGGGCTTCTTAGATCTGAATTTATTGCTATTGATACAGATGTGTGAGAGGTGGATAAACAGCAGGCTGGGCTGTCCGGCTCTAAAGGTAGCCTACAGTGAGGCATAAAGTACACAGTTCTTTGTGGAAATACTGCTTTATATTCATGCTGAGCATTTGCCTGAGATTCCCTGCGAAAGCTGGTGGAATTTGTGTTTAGGATTACCTGACATGCATGAAAAGCAATTGACTTCAGAGCAAATACTAAGGAATCACTTTGTTCATTGTCATTGATTTCATGGGGATCAGAAAAACAATGGGTGTGAATCTATCATTTTTTATTTATTGAAAGTGGCGAAATCGTCATTCCTTGACCCATTTCTTAACTAATTAAATAAAGGTGGGAGCAATTATGGAGGTAGTAATTTGCAAGTGTTCACAGTCTTGAGGAAATATGTGTCTGGAGTTTTCCATTTCAAATACACACACACACACACACACACACACACACACATACACACCATAAATAAAAATGAATTGATTCTTTGTGCCTAAATTATATGAAGGTGGTTAAGACCCTAAGTTAAATCTAAAGATTTCTCTTTTGCAATTTTTCCCCCATAATCTGCTCCCTGCTCACCCCCCATATCTTAATCTAATCTCCTGAGTCTGGGGCTACTTGAACCGAAAGGAATGCACAGTCAACCACATCCAGAAGGCAATTTTTTGCCTCCTAGTGGACTTGGTGCTCCGAGTCATGACATCTTTCGGGCTATTTTGTTACTACACCTCTGCCTGTCTCTGCCTGCACTGCTGCTTGCCTTTGATTCTTGCAGTAGCTTTTAACACGGTCCCAGTAAAGTGTCACGAGTATTGGAGAAATCCCCACACTGAATGAGAACACATCCTTACTTCTGTTAGTGGTTCTGAATCAAATCCCTTGCATCCAGAACTGCTGGGAATTTTTAAGCTTCAGCTGAAGTTCTAATCTGTGCATGGATTGAGTTCCTGCTAGAAAAGTTTCCTCTTCACACTTCTGGAAGGGAGGCAAGCCAATTCCTAGGAGGTGTAGAATTCCCGAGGTGCCAGGAGGTACCCTGGGAGAAGAAACACCCTGTCACCGTGCATGAGGTACTGTCTTTTGGGTTGCCTGTGTTAAATTGCGTGGTACCTTGGGTTGCTGACATATTACATTTGGAGTTAAATGATTTTGTCACCCAATTCCCAACTAAGATGCCTGAGTGCATTTGAAAAGGGGAAAAAGAATCTAAACTGGCTCTGAAAATAATCTCAAAAGGTGAGTTTGAAAAGTTTTGAGTGATGAAAATACCACTTAGTGGGGCCTCTACTGTGACTATTTCAAAGAATACTTGATGTGCAAGTTTTGATAAGTTAAAAAATAGACATCAGTTTTTAGTGTCTTTGATGCAATTTTTTGTGCTCAGAAAAGATTATTCAGGGTTGCTTTTGTTTTCAAAATTAATAATTTATTAGGTTTATACTTTTAAAAACATTTAGTTTCCAAGTTCACCTTTCAAATATTACTTATTTCAAAATCCAATAAATTTTAGCACTTGCTTTTAAGGGGTCCTTTGATTAATTTTCAGTCTCATTTACAAATTCATCATTAAATTTCTTTAAACATTTTAAGCTGAGTGTATAAATTTCATATATTCAATTTGATTTTTAAGTACATCCTTTGTCCAACTAGCAAACACATTTTTAAACAGGTTTCAGCTTAAAATCACAAATCCACTCATTTTAAATTGGAATTATAATACTCTCCTAGTATTCTAAAAGGCTAAATTCTATTAATAATTATAAGATTAAATATCAAGTATCAAATATGCACATGTTACTCATAAAGGGGTTAATTTTCTTTAAAGATGCCTGTCTACTGAAGAAAAAATTACGCCATTCCAAACAATTTTGTAGTAACATTCATAAGCAGTTTTCAGGACTACATTTTTTGCTGAATTAGGTTACATAGTGATTGAAAAGGCCATAGGCCAGGGCGCGAACTGCATTTGTGCCTGCGACTCCAATGAGACTCATAAAGTCCCTCCAGGTGCTTTGTCAGTGCTTGCCAAACATTAGCATCACACCATTATTTTATATTTGAGTGACTTTTAGAATCTCCAATCCCTACATTTTGCTTTACCACCTGCTTAGATTCAACTTCTCTCTTTACTGCTTCATTATATAATTTTTTCCAAACTCTTCACGTGACAGCCACAATCAAAGAGAGATTTAAATAACATGTAATTGAATCTCATTGTTTTGTCTAAATTGGGGTCACTATCTTAATTAGGTCATGCCAAAGACAAAAATTAGTCACAGTGTTTTATTGTTATGCCTCATCAGCACAGATGGGTGTTGACATTTCAGCTGTCACCCTAGGACACTCCCTGAAGTGACTGAGTTGTCTCTCCCCCCACAACACACACACTTGCTTGGCCCACATGGGGCTTCACTTTCTTACACTGTTGCTGAAGGAGGGAAGACAGTGTTTGTGGTACCCTCAAACGGAATTCAGGAAGCACTGCCCATGTGAACATTGCTAGGCAAACTGCCTCGTTCCCGTGTGGACATTGTGGAGTGTGCCCTAAGCTAGACACTCGGTTATGTCACGGTCGTTCGTGACGATGGGCCTCTTCACAGTCCGCATCTCTTCACGTGCTGTTGGTGCACTCGAGGCACTCCTGGGCAATTCAGGAGGCAAGTGAAATGTTCTGTTTCCTAGATGCTCTCTTTTTATCCTGGCTTCTCCTCTGTCTCCCAGAGAAAACCTCTGTCTGTGGTTACCCACAATCTCCCTGGAAAGAAGCACAGTTTGGTTACCTGCACTGAAATTCTTGCTGATGGTGGTTAGGGGCAAGTGAGGGTACAGGGGAAACCCTAAAACGGTGCTGATGTTAGAAAATTCACCACCTTGGAGCAGAAGAAAGCAGCTCGGTAGACAGGACTGACGTGCTGGTGGACGTGGACTAAAGGAAAGGGGCAGGGAAGACTCAGTACTGATCTGGCAAATCAGGTGAGACGAGAAAGGCAATCAGAGCAACCTGCAGTGAGATTCAAGATCACTTCCTTTTTGTTCCCCCTTCACTTAGTCTTTAGATGGGTCTGCTTGACTTTCTCTTCCTGAAAGTTTCCCAGGGAGCTCTTGTGTCCTCCATGTGAATTGTCCTCAACAGGCCCTAGAGTCACCAGACCTCCTCCAACAGGGGCGAATGTGCAGCTTTTAAATAGCCCCTTGGTGTAAGATCCCCCACTGCTCCCTACCCAGAGACAAGTCAAGATGAAGTGAGATCTCTGGAGAGCTGATGATTCCCCATCATCGTTTCTGGAGGCATTCAGACAACCCTCTGATGTACTCAGTGAGAATCAAACAGAGGAAATTCAACTGCAGAAAAGGGAGTTTATGACTTAGGCCATTCTTGGGCTGGGAGACCTCATCCCACATCACATCAAAAACTATGTTCACGATGAACACTAATGATGTTATTTTTGTTATAAAAATTGGAAGGAATTTTGTAATAATTTTGTTTTGGAATTATTTGCTTTAGAATGTACTACTTACAATTATTTGCAATCTGTGATCACTTTTTCCATATTCAGTTATGTCAGCACCCCGTGGCCCCTCTTTGCATCGATTTACAATGGCATCTTTGTCAAACGCCAGCTTTATTTCCAAACAAGGCCCTACTTTTCCTTTGCAACATTTGTCTGCTGCTCTATCCCTGGGTAAACACCACTGCCCTGCCTGCCACCTGCAGCCTTCTTCCTCTGTAAAAATGTCTCTGTTATTCTGAGTTATTTATTAGCCCATATGATGTTTAGGATCAGCTTTCCATCACCAAACACTCTATTTGTTTTTCAGTCAAAATCACATTTAATCTACAGATTAACTTGGAGAGGATTGACATCTCTTCTATCCTTCAATAAAGTTTTATAGTTGTATCTACAAATGTCTTACACATCTCTTGTTAGATTTGTCCCAATGGCTTGTTGCGTTTTAAGTGGACATCTAAATTTACATTTTCTAATTTTTGTTACAGATGTATAGAAATGTTGTTGACTTGGGTCTATTGATCTTGCTGAGCTCTTATTAACTTAATAGTTCACCTGGTAGACATTGCCAGGTCTCCCTGAGCATAGAAAGAGAAAAGAAAAACACACTTCCCAGGTAGGCTGCAGTTAGGGGACATGTGACTAGTCGTGACCAGTGGAATGGGAGTGGAGGTGATGTGGACCACCTCCAGGCTGAAGCAGTGAAAAGCGTGGTGTTTTCATCTCTCTCTCCTGCTGAGACAGATGTGGATGCCCAGTGCTGAGACGGCAGAGCCTGGGTTGACGAATCACCACGTGGTAGAGAGTCACTAAGAGCTTCCACTGCAGGAGAAGGAAATAAACTGCTGTGATGTTAAGTCACTGCTGTTTCAGGATTAGTTGTTACCACAGCATAACCCAGCTTCTGTTGGCTAACACAGTTTGTCTGTGGGTCCTCTTGGATTGTTTTAAGTGGACCATTATAGCAGCTTTGAATAATGAGTTTGTTTCTTCTTTTCTAATTTTTAGGTAATTAAATTTTTGTGAATCTCAAACTTAATGAAGTTGACACAATGTTATATTTTGTAGATCTTTAATTAAACACATTGATTTTAATTTGCAATTTTTTTTTTGTTTTCAGTTCTCAGACATCTTAAAAAGCTGGTAGGCTCTGGGCCCTGTAATAAGAGGGCCTAAGGGCTAACAGGTCCTGGGTAGGCTGAATGTCACTTTGAGAACTTACCGGTCTAGCCTGCAGTTCCAGAAAGAACTAATGTAACAGGGGCACTGAGAGCCTTGGCTGAGGAGGGTTAGCTGGGCTTAGACCAAAAGAAATAATAGCACCCTGGGCATCCTTGAAAACCAATGCTGGAAAGTCTCCCTTTGTTCCCGTTCATCCCGTTCATCATCCCATTCTTCAGGAGGAGAGTTAGAGTTAGTTTTCACTCTCTCCTTCTCTGACATCTAGAATTTGGCAAAGGCTCTGAATATCTTATTATTACCAGTTTAACAATGTAGGCATGCTCTAGTTCAGAAAGGTCCAAAATAATAAAACCTGACCTTATCAAAGAGTATATGAATTGGAGGATGGTAATTTGCTTTACAAAGTGTTCCCTGCTCCACAGAATGAATTCAACTTTGGTGTCCCTAAAATAGCCAGCTCCCTTGGTGCATGTTAAATATAATTCAATTTACAAAAATTCGATTTGCATATAACCTTTTCAGTAGCACATCTATTGTGCAAAGCAGTGTATACTTGTAATTGGCCACAAATTGCCAGGAGACCTGCCTTGCACATATTGTTTCTAGATGTGCAGTTTTTCTTAATCTCTGTGAGATAAACGAGCAGAGTGGCTAGAGTTCCAGTTGTTTGCCTGGTCCCAACAACTGTGCTGCCAAAGGACATTTGTCTATTATTTGGAACAACATGTGCCACATATGGGTTAATGTTGGGGACTTAGAAACAGGAAACGAGGAAAAGTTAGGAAAACCGAACATGGATCGCCTGGCTCAGTGTGTGATAGCTGTCTTGCTGTGCTGAAGAAGCTCTCTTTATCTCAGTGGCTTGACAGGCATCCGGAGGAAGCGAAACGAAGCACGGGACAATTTATCATCATCATTTGGATAACGTTTTTCCCCATGAGGCAATGGGACTGCAGGAGCGCCTTCCGAGGGAAACCGAACTGAGTGTGGTGACCTGAGCCCTGTGGTTAAGAAGAGTCACAGCTGACCCAGCCAGCTACAGTGGCCTGACCCCAGGGGTTCTCTGAATGGTGCCTTTTGGCCACAGGAGTATAGCCAAGGTACTTAATCAGGCAAGCATGGCATTTTCTCACGTGTTATGTAAAAAGCAAAAGTGGCATCCTTTTACGGCAAATTGAGTTAAAGTAGATTGTTGTCGACGATGCCAAGTCACATCTAAAACCCTTTTCAACCTGAATATTAAAAACCCTGCCTGGCACATCACACTTTGTTTTCAGAAATGATACCTTCCTTGCACTTCCCACTGCTCAAGACACCCCCTTCCCCACATCCGATGCCAGGATACTTCTCTTCTGATTAGGAAGCTTCCTCTGGGATTTTGATCAGGGCAGCTAGCAACTCTGCTTCCCTAGGCTTAGCTGCAGGGTGTGTCACACACGTGGCAAGTCAGATCCCTCCCTCCCGGAGACAAGGGGCTCTTGCACCAGCTTTGGGGAGGATGCCCTGAAGGGAGCTAAATGAGGCCTATCTAGACCTAGATTTTTTTCTTCTTTGTTTGTTGTTGTTGTTGTTTTTGGGGGGGGCTGGAGGGAATGACTCCTTATTCCCTAGTTCAGCTGAGCCATCTCTCACCCTGTAAATTCAAATCCCAGGAGACAAGACTTGGCTCCTCCCGCTTCTGAGGCAGGTGTTCTAAATGACCACCATAAACTCCTGGGTGCAGGGCAGAGAACAACTTGAAAATGAAAATGTCTGCTAAGCCAAATGAAAACACTTAGATATTTCTTAGAAGCCCCAGTTTGGGGTAGCTCATTATCTCAGACCGCCTTTAACAGAAAATGTATTTATTACTTAACCAAAATTTGGTGTTGCTGCAGTGAGAGTCAGAGCCGCACCTTGGAGAGAGCGTATTGCGCCCCAGAGGACTCCAGGGCATCCCATTAGCATGGCCAGGCAGGGACAGGGCCGCAGAGTTAGGCAGTTCACAACTTGCGTGTTGTGCCCTGTGGCACTGGCCCAGGGGACAGTAGGCCTGATGTACATCTACCTAGGTAGCCTGCATTCGGGAATGAGGGCAGCCTGAGGTGCAGACCCACCTGGGTTCATGCAGTTGCTTGGCCTCTTATAATCTCTGTGGTCCTGGAAGTCTGCATAGCCTTTCCAACAGGAACCACGCACAGCAATGTGCGACTTACAGACTAAAGTAAAGATTAAAAGGGTGAGGTGGAAGTGTCTGGCATATTGTCCATCATAAATGTGATGTTCCCTTTCTGCAAGTGCTGCTGGTGTTACAGAGCAGAAGGACCCAAACAAGCAAAGGGGCCCGGGAGCCCTGGGA